>CM055265.1:22138405-22344844 GCA_029237695.1 Conchocele bisecta | reverse complement strand
TCTGAGATTTATCTACGTAATGATGTAATTTTTGTCGCGCCCGCGCTTGCGGAAAGTCGCGATATAGTCGGTTTACCGATTTAGGCGTACGTACGTACGTGTGTCCGTTAAAGTTTTTGGTTAAGCTGTAAGGTTAAGTTTTTTGGTTAAAGTTTTTGGTTAAGTTCTTTGGTTAAAGTTTTTGGTTAATTGTTTTTTGGTTGGTTAAGTTTTTTTGGTTAAAGTTTTTGTTAAAGTTTTTTCCGTTATACTATAATCTCTGCAACTGCTTTTGCCCATTACCTTGAAACTTCACATGGGTGTTTTATCATCATCTATATTTCATTTCATACCCCCCCCCCCCCTCCCGTGCGGCCCCTGTGCCCAATGTCAAGGTCAAATTACTTTTGAAGTTTTTGGTTAAGTTTTTTTGGTTAAGTTTTTTTGGAGGTTAAAGTTTTTCGTTATACTATATCTCTGCAACTGCTTTGCCCATTACCTTGAAACTTCATATGGGTATCATCATCTATATTTTCATTCCCCTCCCACCCGCCTCCCGTGCGGCCCCACCCCTGTGCCCAATGTCCAGGTCAAATTACTTTGAAGTTTTTTGGTTAAGTTCTTTGGTTAAAGTTTTTGGTTAACTTTTTTGGTTAAGTTTTTTGGTTGGTTAAAGTTTTTGGTTAAGTTTCTTGGTTAAAGTTTTTCGTTATACTATATCTCTGCAACTGCTTTGCCCATTACCTTGAAACTTCACATGGGTGTTTATCATCAATCTATATTTTCATTCTATCCCCTACCCCCCCCCGGTCCCCGTGCGGCCCCTGTGCCCAATGTCAAGGTCAAATTACTTTTGAAGTTTTGTTTTAGGTTAAGTTGTTTGGTTAAGTTTTTTGGTTAAATTTTTTTGGTTAAAGTTTTTCCCCTGTGCCCAATGTCAAGGTCAAATTACTTTGAATTTTTGGTTAAAGTTTTTTTGGTTATGTTTTTTGGTTACGTTTTTTGGTTAAAAGTTTTTCGTTATACTATATCTCTTCAACTGCTTTGCCCATTACCTTGAAACTTCACATGGGTGTTTTATCATCATCTATATTTTCATTCTAATAACCCCCCTCCCGTGTGGCCCCTTGGCCCAATGTCAAGGTCAAATTACTTTGAAGTTTTTGTTAATGTTTTTGTCGCGCCCACCGCTTGCAGAAAGCGTGATATAGTCGGCACTTTGGCGTACGTACGTGTGTCCCGGTTAAACTTTTTGGTTAAATTAAATTTTTCGTTATACTATATCTCTTTTTTTAGTGTCCATGCCTCGCCACAACAGGCGGCGACATGCAGCCGCGGCCATCTAGTACATTATGCACTTCCCTCATTTCATTATGCAGGACATGATAAAACAGACATAATCTATTAAACAATCTGTATTTATCAAGTTTATTGAATGTACAAGTATGTGTTTCAAATCACTATTGACAAAACATGGCTTATTTCATTCATGCCCAGTGTAATATCCTGATCAGCCTGCTCATTTATGGTGACCTGACCGAAATGCGAACAATGTAGATCCTGACTAGACTGTGTGGATGCGCTGGCCTGTAAGGTTATTCACTGTTTACAAATGTAATAAAGCCGACACAGAAGCAAATAAGGCCGATCCTTATCTCGGCGTGCGGGGTGGGTTTAATGAGTTAATATTCCAGCTAAAATTTATTCTAAAGTATTTGTGTAATGGGTGAATAAAAATGACTCGATTTATTCACTTCGGCATTTTTTGGTTTTGGATACTGAATTTTATGCCACCTCAGTAGTGTCTGGGTCGGGGTATATAGTGATCGCCCTCTCTGTCCGTCTCTTTGTCTGTCGGTAGACAATTTTATTTTCTGTTTTTTAATTTGACTAGCATCTATCTGATCTTCACAACAAAACTTCACATGCATAGTGAAGATCAAGGGGAGAAAGAACGCTATTGAATGTGGGCATTTGTCCGCTCATCACAGTTAATAAACTTCATGCTGTGAAGCCGACTCTGGGCAAATGGACTCCTGGTTGCAGACATGTACGCCGGATGAAGTTGTCCTTAGTTGGTTATTCATTGGACATACACGACTGACACATTCGTATATGCTCAAAGGTGAGCCGCGTCCATATTCCATATTCTGTATTCCATGCCACAGCGCATTTACAGTGCAACACATCCTACTGGACTGTATCGACGTTGTTGATATTTTGGCACAAACACTTCAATGTTACTTCACTTGCGGAGTTATTCCAGGTGGAGAACGTTGAAGGTTTGCTTTGCTTTCTCCATGAGACCAGTTTCTATCGGAAAATCTAATTTTTAGCATCGTATACATGTTTCTCATTTCTATTGCTCATCATATTTTTATACCACCGGGTTTCGAAGAAACGGGTGGCATATAGTGTTTGGACCGTCCGTCTGTCCGTCTGTCTCAAATATGCTGCAGGTGGCATCCGCGTTCGACAGACGCATTTCTTGTTATTGTTACTCTAATCATCTGGGAGCCGTTTCACTAAACTTTGTACGACTAAAATAAGTTCAAAATTACGATAGTCTGTAAATTTCACATTCACAATGTTTTCTTGTAAACAATTATTGGATTTACATTTATTAAGCATAGGCTGCATGCTCAATAAATGTAAATCCATGAGTTGAAATTTTCAAACGATCCTAAATTTTCACTTATAAACATTTTAGTCGTACAAAGTTTAGTGAAACGGCCCTCTGATTGCCTACCACAGATAACATACTATTTTACTATTATTTTTTCTTCATCTATATTGCTTGGCCGTAAATGATGCTATTTTGTGTTGATGGGCCATTAAGCATCATTAAATTCCATTCCATTCGTCCCCTCATGGTTATGGTCAATGTTGCTCGATTGCTGTTTTTTTTCTTGATAACTCACCAGCAGTGACACTTTGTTTTACAAACAACTTTTAGCGCGCCTTCTGGAGGAAGGAGTGCTTATCTAGTTTATTTTAGTGCCACCGATGCATGTA
Organism: Conchocele bisecta; assembly: GCA_029237695.1. Taxonomy (NCBI): domain Eukaryota; kingdom Metazoa; phylum Mollusca; class Bivalvia; order Lucinida; family Thyasiridae; genus Conchocele; species Conchocele bisecta. The sequence continues at coordinate 22,341,850 of CM055265.1, read as the reverse complement.
TTGATTTGGAATTATTGTGCATAGTTGTCGAAATATGGCAATTTGATAGTTGCGGTCGTTTTTGTCGAGCCTGCTTTAGCAGAAGGCACGACTATAGTCGCCGCTTTTTCTGTCGTCGTCATCCGAAATGTACTTTGTACAAGCTTCGTCATCATGCTATAACTTTAATATTACTTTACGGTTTCTTCAATATTTGGAGACTTGATACATGTAAGCATTAGGAACACACTCATGCCGCCAATTCACATGACCTTGACCGTTTTTACCTTCAAATTTTCTGCTGAAACACTTAGCCATTTTTTTGTGTCAAAATGTTTGTACAAGCTTCGTCATCATGCTATAACCTTCATATTACTTAATGCATTCCTTCAATATTTGGAAACTTGATACATGTAAGTATTTGGAATATGCTAATGATGCCATTCACATGACCCTGACCTTTTTACCTTCAAAATTTTGCTGAAACACTTACTAGTAGCCATTTTTTTGCGTCAAAAACTTTGTACAAGCTTCCTCATCGTGTTATAACTTTCATATTACTTGTTTTATACTACTGGTCGGATGGCTTCAATATTTGGACACTTGATACATGTGAGCATTGGGAACACATTCATGCCATTAACATGACCTTGACCTTTTTTACCTTCAAATTTTTGTGGAAACACTTGGCCATTTTTTTACGTCAAAAAGTTTGTATAAACGTCTTCATCATGGTAACTTTAATATTACTTGATGGATTGCTTCAATATGTGGACACTTGATACATGTGATCATTCGTAACACCCTCATGCCGCCATGAACATGACCCTGACCTTTTTTATCTTCACATGTTGCGGAAACACTTAACCATTTTTGCGTCAAAAAGTTTGTACAAGTTTCTTCATCATAATATAACTGTAATATTGCTTGACAGATTACTTTAATATTTGGACAGTTGATACATGTGAGTATCTGGAACACATTCATGTCCCAATTAATATGACCTTGACCATTGTACCTTGACATTTTTGGGGAAACACTTATATAGCCATTTTTTTATGTCAAAAAGTTCCTTCAACCATGACCTTTTTCGTGTTTTAAGTATGAACTTCTCAGACGGTTTTTATGATGTTTACTTTACCACATGCCCATGATCATGTTACAGTTAAATGCCTCGGCAGGCGCCACACTGCTTCCGTTGCGGAATCTTTGTTTATCCACCTGATACGTAGTGAAGGTTCATAAATAGAAGCCAACCAAAAAAGTCATTTTTGACATCTGACTAGCAATCTCAATTGTTACTAAGACTTTTCTCAAGTATCGTAGCCACATCTTTTATACGCCTGGCATACGAAGTATGTCAAACAGTATATATTTTTTGCCTGTCCGTCTGTCCACATTCAGGGGCTTGGTATAAAGATTTGTTATTAAAGGTACATGCCCACTCTGTAGGCACAATATGTTCTTTATAGGAATTAAATAAGTGTATAATTGTGTTACTATACCACCAGTTTGAAAAATTACAAGTGCCCGCTATACAGATATAATCATTTAGTAATATTTATTTTACTGACTGACTCGCGGTGGTATATGGTATATTTTCATATGCAAATGAGGCATGATATTTTTTAATTATTTATACTAATTAAATGCGTCACCTGAACAAATAATATTATCAACAGATTATAAAGTATGATCATTGCATATCAAAAAGTAAACACAGAGAATAAATAGTAATGTCCGTTAACATTTTAAGGAAACACGGTTATCGCCCCTGGAAATTTACGTCTGATGTAAACTGTATAATATTGCTAATCAATACGTGGGGTTATGGTGTAATTAGCGGGCACTCGTAATTTTTAGAACTAGTGGAATAGTGAAACCATTATACACTTATTTAATTCCTATAAAGAACATTTTGTGCTTACAGAGTGGGCATGTACCTTTAATACAAAATCTTTATACCAAGCCCCACCTTCCTCTCAAGGTCAAGGTAATTCACTAATGTATTTGTTCTTTTATAAATTCAGCATTGCGTAATTTTCTGCCCATTCCTCTTATCCTTTACGGAATGTTTTCATATACATGATGTAAGTACCAAATGCTTCATAATAATTAAGTCGGTGTATATTTAAAGGTACATGCCCACTCAATAGGCACAACATGTTCTCTATATCAGACATCATCTGAGACACTTTCTGGCAAAATAAACATTCATTCACCATTACCTCACAAATTGATTGGCACTATTATACATTTTATATCAGACATAAATTTTCACACTGATATCAGGGACGATTACCAAGTTTCCTTAAAATGTTAACGGACATTACTATTTATCTCTGTATTTATTTTTATGCCCCCGGTCTTGGTAGAGCCGGAGGCATATAGTGTTTGGACAGTGTGTCTGTGTTTCCGTCCGTCCATGTGTCTGTGTGTCCGGCACATTAAGAAGATCACCAGAGTTTCAAAATTCTGTTATAAACTTCTATATCCCTTGAAGGATTACTTAAATATTTCAACACAATATACTTGTGGACAATACTACACATTCATGCTGCCCTTAATATATTCTGTCATAACTTCTATATTCCTTAATGGATTACTTAAATATTTCAACACGGCATACTTGTGGACAAATGCCACACATCCATGCTGCCCTTAATATGACCTTGACCTTTTGACGTTGACAACTTTGAACTTTTTCTTACATTAATAAGTTTGCCCCCCACCGGTGGCAGTTGTGTGCCGACAGGCCACATGTCTTGTTTGATGAGCAATGATCATACTTTATAAGGCTCTACTACCATGCTGTGCCAAATCCACGACCGTCCAACACCCGCTGATCCCAAGGTCAAGGTCAAATACTTAGTCTCTTTACAAAACTTAACATGAGAGAAATATGTTATAACTTCTATTTACTTCATTGAAAATTCTTAATATTTCACTCGTGCATTCCTCTAAGGTACTATCATGCTGTGACAAATCTACGACCGTCCAACCCCTGCTGATCCCAAGGTCAAGGTCACATACTTAGTCTCTTTACAAAACTTAACATCAGAGAAATATGTTATAACTTCTATTTCTATCATCGAAAATTCTTTATATTTCATGCATGCATTCCTCTAAGGCTGTACTATCATGCTGTGACAAATCCCCGCTGATCTCGTGGTCAAGGTCACATACTTAGTCTCTTTACGAAACTTACCATCAGTTATAACTTCTATTTCCTTGCTCGGATCGGCTTCACATTTCACACACACATTGCTCCAATGGACCATTACCACCGACAAATTCACGTTCGTGCCGCCCCGCTAAGCCCAGAGTCAAGGTCACAAGCCCACACACTTGGAAAATGTTTACATATTTAGGGGTACCTGGGCCCACGCGGGGAGTATTCCGTAAGCCTCGCTTACTGACCAATCTAGTTTGCCCTAGTTTCTCGACTAATGAAACCACAACATTTCGTCTGAATTAATCGTATATTGTGACACTTTCACCAATATCTATTAAATTAATCCTTAAATGTTGCAATACTTGCAAAGTTATATTTAAGAAGAGATGTCCCACCTTGTTGACGTAATTTCCTGTGATACGAAACATGTCACCACATCGATTTGATGTAAATCCTCCAATAGTATATACATGTACAAGGCTTCTTCTTGACCACTTCCTGTTCTGGGGCCTGCCCACCCCCAACACCCACCTTGATAAGTGAGTGTAAGCGATATACTACACCGCCAACAGTCAACCACGCAAACACATGGTGGGCAGTGGGGGACACGGGCACTGAACATGGTGCAGTCGGGAAAAATAATTCCTGGGCAGCACTCAATCGCAGAATGGTGCTCGGACAGTATGATGGCGGGACCTCCTGCTGCTGCTGCTGTAGACACGCAAATAAGTATATTACGTCATCATCTCCCAAAACCTGCGGGTGGGCCTTGGACCAGATCGCACCCTTTAATTCCCGGTACCTGGCCATCTTTTCGACGACCATTTTGAACTCGCTATCTGATATATCTTTGTCGGCTATTGGTTTAGACACGATAATGTTGATACTGTTTTTCTTCGACCTCGCAAGAACTGCTATTCGGTCGTGCTTGCGACTTGGCCTCGAGCTTGTGGGCCACCAGTCTGCTCGTCATGCAAAGCAGGCCTGCCCCCGCTGCGACTGTTGACAATAAAGACACACTCTACATCCCACTTACAACGGAAGCTGATGCTAGTGTGGTGTTCACCCCCTCGACGACATTGACTGCCCGCTTATAGTTTTTTGCATGGTCCGTGTCTCTCCATCATGCTGGAGAATCTGTTGTATCTCAACAATCCTGGTCATTCGAAAGGTGAGAACAAAATTTTGCCCGCAGCGTATGGAAGGTAATATCCGCCATAATTCTATGTGACTTGATGCTTGTGTGCTGATGACATTACAACTTATATTCATGTTATTTCATTCGTCATTTGTATTTATTACATTTGAAATCTGCTTGTTGTAATTGTATTTGTCTTTCTTACATGTCCATTCTGCAGATTGCTTTGTTCATTGGTCTCATTTACATTACAATTATTGATACGTCCTTATTCGTGTCCCTGTTTTATTGCACTAAGCATTTGCAACAGAAAGTAAGAACAAGCACTTAGCACTTTGAATAAAGCCGAAAGCAGTAAGGACAAAGCCGCAGGAAGTAAGCATCAAGCCAGAGTCCGAAAGCGGAAACCCGCAAGCAGAAAGCATCAAGCCGCAAGCAGAATGATGCAAGCAATATAGGTAGGTGTAGTGCCTCATTATGACCAGAGGCACTGCTGTCAAGTAATCCTGGACTATAAATAAGTACGAGATGATTGGCTGTTTGAGGCACCCTAATGCCGGTGATGTAAGATTTCACCTGACAAATGATCACAGTGGAGGTTAGAAGACACCAAATAGTTTTACTATACACTTTAACCGAATCCCATCCAATAAGGTCAATTTCTCCTACTTTCACTATTCGTATGGATGTTGTGGGACCTACTTGTACATGACCTGCAGCCGGTCTGTACTCACTTACTCACTGAATTAAACAATTGCTTCACTTACTCCTAAGACAGAAAAATCCAACCTCGTCATGTCCCCCAATATTTTTTTTTTTTTTTTTTGGCCACGGAAACTCTGTTTACATCACATGACCAACATGTTCCTCAAGTGAAACTGGGTAGTAATGGATCAAGATTTGCAAGCAAACTGTGTCAGTGACCTCAAAACACCTGCACGATTTTGTTCATACTGGACAACTTTTACCTTCTTGACGATTTCGCACCATTTGTTATTCTCTAACCTATATTAACTAAATTGCATATGTATGTATGGTGTTTGACTTACTAATGTGTTTTATACATACATGTATCCTCATAATTAAATTACATATGTACGTAATTGCAAACAATCACATTTTTATAGTAAGTTACACATATAGTACACTTTCCAATATTTGTAATGAGAAAATGTAACTCAGTTATTCCTAAAAATTCACATTATAATATAGCATACAGATCTTTTAAGAAATTTAATGAAACTGGTTTTATTGCTGAACTTGAAACAGTCCCTTGGAATATAATAGAATTGTTTGATGACACAAATGATATAATGGATACATGGTCAAACTTATTCTTAGATGTAGTAAACAGCCACCTACCAATTAAACAACATAGAGTAAAACGCAAACAACCAACCAAAATGGCTTACACCAGACATAATTGATGCAATGAAAATGAGAGACAGATTTAAATCACTCAATGATGATGTACAATACAAAACATATCGCAATAAGGTAAATGCGTTGATTAAAAAGTCTAAAAAAGAACAATATACTGCGATTATAAATGAAAACAAAAAGCCTTCTAATGTGTGGAAATTATTTAGGGAAGTAGGTGCTAGTAAGAAAAATAAAAAGCATCTGCCACAGTTTTTTCTCTTAAAGTTAACGGGCAAAAAATAAAAAATTGAAAACCCTGAAGAAATTCCAAATGAATTGAACAGCTTTTTTGTAACTGTTGCATCCAAAATAAAGGAACCCATTCAACACTCAAATTTTAAAAGCTCAGAACATATTGTGACAAAAAAGTTCCGAAAGATATCTGTTTTAAAATTCCAGAGATAACCAAATGCCAAGTGGAAAAATACTTAAAAACAATTGATATTTCTAAAGCAACTGGGTTGGATGAAAATACGGCCTAGGTTACTTAGAATTTCTGCACCTTACATTTCAGACAGTATAACATACATATGCAACCAGAGTATAAAAACGGGTATTTTCCCAGATAAATGGAAGGAGGGAAAAGTTACACCATTATTAAAAACAGGTGATAAAGATGATCCAAACAATTATAGGCCAATATCAATTCTCCCGGTTCTGTCAAAACTTTTAGAAAAGCATGTCCATGACCGTGTAATGGAATTTCTTGTTTCATACAATTTGCTGCACACAACACAATCAGTATTTAGACCGAATCACTCGTGTGAAACCGCATTAGCTATGATAGATAAATGGTTGGGCGCCATAAATAATGGGCAAATTATTGGCGCCGTCATGGTAGACTTTAAAAAAGCATTTGATCTAGTTGACCATCCGCATTACTATTGAGAAAGCTATGTCACTATAAATTTTCAGATACAACAATAAACTGGTTCTCATCATATTTACTAAATAGAAGCCAAAAGGTATGCTCTAATAACACGCTATCTGGAGCTGCACCCATTACCTCTGGGGTCCCCCAGGGGTCTATATTAGGACCACTTATGTTTCTAATGTTTATAAATGATTTACCTCTTATACAGATTTTGTTAACACTGACCTATATGCTGATGATACAACACTGTATGAAATGAATACATCTGTACAATCCATAAAAAACAAGTTGGAAAGTGCTTTAGACAATTTGTCAAAATGGTGTAATAAAAATGGAATGCTCATTAATGCAGCCAAGACAAAAGTCATGCTAGTAACTACTCATCAAAGACAAGTATGTTTGAATATTGATTGTTTAGGTTTAAAACTTAATGGCGAAACTTTAAAAATGACACAGAATGATAAAATACTTGGAGTTCACATTGATAATAAATCTAACTTGGTCTATGCATATTGACAAAATTGCGAAGAAAATAGCTACCAATTTATGGCTTCTTAATACAATAAAAGAGTTCCTATTAATTGAACACAGAGTACAATTTTACAAAACCTACATCAACCACATATTGACTATTGTAGTATAATATGGAGTGGAACATCGCAAACCAATCTAAACAGATTATATATTATTACAAAAACGAGCATGTATAATGTTGGACTACAATTATACTGATATAGTTAAAAGTATGGATGAACTGAAAATACTTAGCATCTATGAACGGGTATTTTTAAGAAAAGCAAAATTCATGTTTAATGTTAATAAATCAGAAATGCCATCATACATTAATGAAATGTTTCATGTTCGGCCAACAAATGAAAATTTACCAACTCTAAAGAATCCACAACTTCAAGTAATTATATTACACCTAGACCATACAAGGAAATCTTTAAGCAAACCATATCTTATTCAGGTTCCTTATTGGTTTAACTGTTTACCAAGCAAGCTAAAAACAATAGAGACAAGAAATAATTTTCATTGTCAATGTATTCAATGGATAAAAGCTAATGAATCACCCAGGTAATTCCGTGTATATAGGGATAAGAATTGATGTCTAATACCTGGCATATACATAATGTGAAAAAACATGTTTGTGTTTATTTTATTTTGTTAAAATTTAAATACATATAGTTTGTGGTTCAATCCCTGATCACATTCTTTCCTCTCTGGTCTTTGCAATCAAATAACATTTAAATCTCAGGGCATATGCCATTTGCATACATTCAGCTTGCTGAATGATTTCACTTTCATTATGACACAGTGGCCATATATGTGTGTCTGATATATTCCAACATGATCCATGGCTGGGTTTGTGCATATATCACGTGTGATCCATTAGTCCTCGCTCAGTGATCAATCCGTATTCCATTTCGTTTGGCATGTGCAAACACTAAAACTACAAGATGTGTATTTCATCAGAGAGGGTTAATTTGCATACTCTCATCCCCACCCACCTGTAAATACATGTTTAAAAAATATATAAATCATTGTTTCATACATTCATTTTAAACCAATATGTCAACAAGAAATAAAAATTTTTAACCAAGTACCCCCCATTTTCATTACAAAAATCGGATGAGAGTCTGCTAATTAATTTATTGCCAATGCCTACTTAGATTATTGTGTAAGGTGATCCACTGTTGTATATATGTACATGTATATATGAGGGCCTCATGGAAGATTAGTTTGAAACTAAATGTGTAACCCTCTTAAAATAAAGTCTATTATTATTATTATTATTATTAGTAACTTACACAGGTTGACTGTCAAACTGGCCCGTTACCGATGCAAACCAATAACCGTCTGGGATCAGACTAAGGTAGGGCCACCACCATTGATTTTACCTAAAACATTAACCCGTTGCCACACATTTTGCTATTCTCTGCTACTTTCATTTTTCTTATGGATGTTGTGGGACCTAATTTCCAATAACCTGCACCCATTCTGCTCTGGATCTTGACTAATTAATATAGAGATTTTATTATTTTTGAAGCTGGGGTCCCATCTAGTAGGTACAAACTTTTCTATATGGAACTTAAATAAGTGTATAATTGCAACTAGTCCACCACTTTTAAAAATTACGAGTGCCAGCTACACAGATATAATTATTTAGTAATCTTTAATGTACTCATAGAGACTCGCGGTGGTATCAAGCTAGCTCCATATGCAAATGATGCAGTATTTTTAAATTATTTATATCAACTAAATGCTGAATAAATATTTTTATAGACAGATAATAAAGTAGATAATTTGGCACATCAAAAATATAAATAAACTGGAATAAATAGTTGCTCCCCTTATCATTTTAAGGAACCCCGGTTATCGCCCCTGATATCAAACTGGCATTTCGCGTTTGATATAAAAAGTTAATTAATGTCAATTAGTACGTCTGGAAATGGTAATAATTTTGCCAGAAAAATGTCAGATTGAATAAAGAAAAACATGTCTCCCTATATTATAATCTGGCATGTACACTCTAGGTTTAAGGTTAGAAAAGGGGTGTTTTTAACACCAGTTTTCAGCATATTTGAAGCATTTAAAAGAAAACACTGAGCCTGTTGGTCACGTGATGTAAACAGAGTTTCCGTGGCCAAATAATGTAAACAATATTGGGAGACATGACGAGGTTGGTCCCACAACATCCATACGAATAATGAAAGTAGGAAAGACTGGCTGGGATTCGGATAATTATACAGTAAAACTATTTGGTGTCTTTTAACCTAAACATGGCGCAACAGAAAAGGCGGCATCAATCTACATCAACAGCGTTAGGGACATGGAACCAATTTAGAGAGCAACGCATTGTAGGACGGGTACCAGCATATGAAATCATTTTAGGGAGAACTATTTTTAGTTTTAGCAGCGCACCTGGCGTCATAATGGTTGTTCCCAAATTACTGTTGCAATTGTTGTTGTCAAGGGGCGTGGCTTAGCGAGGTAACAAAATGCATGGCAAAACAGCGATGCAATAATCAATAATGGAACTCCGGATGTCACTAAGAATGAATCATCAAGCTACTTAGAATGTAAACAACACAAACGCATTGAAACAGCGGAATGAATATAAAGCATCAAGCCAAATGCACATGCAATTTAGACTATAACCAAGAAGATTTCAAATGTCACAAACATGAATGATGAATAAAATAACATGAAAGTAAGTTGTAATGGCACCAGTCAGCAAGGATCAAGCCACATAGAATTGTAATAAGACGGGTAGAACTTAGAATGTCATCAGCAAGCAAGCATCAAGCCTAATAGAATTATGGCGGATATTACCTTCCATAGCAGCGAACATGGAAAGCCAGTTGCTAGCATTGCTACCGAAAGAGTACTCATGTTCTCCTGAACACCATCCACCTCGTTCTTCGGCACACATCGTAATAACCGGCTTTGTTTTCACAATTTCCCTCGTATTCGGGCGCACCATGTCGTAGTCCAGCCAGCCAATGTCGTTGCTGGCGTCAAAAATATTACTCACCGGTGTGAGTGCCGTGTAAACGAATATTTTCCCCCCACCCCCCCAGAATCCCCTCCCCCCCCCCCCCCCCCCCCCCCCCCCCCCCCCCCCCCCCCCCCCCCCCCCCCCCCCATCCCCCTCCCCCCCCCCCCCCCCCCCCCCCCCCCCGGGGGCAGAATGTTCGCCGAATATTCTCTCCCCTCCCAGGCGAATAATCTCCCCCTCATTACGAATATTTTCCCCGGGGAGGTAGAATGTTCGCCGAATATTTTTTTTTTGCCCTTCACCGGAATATTCTCCCCCCTTTTTCCCCCTTTTTTCCTGACTTTTATTACTGTTACTGTGGGGGGGATAATATTCGGCGAATAATTTGCCCTCCACCAAACCCTCTGTGATATGTGTGTGATGTAGAGGAGGGGGGGGGGATAATATTCGGCGAATAATTTGCCCCCCGCCCCCCAGTCAGCCAAACCGAGATCTGTGATATGAGTGTTGTGTAGAGGAGAGGTGGGGGGGATAATATTCGGAGAATAATTTGCCCCCCGCCCCCCAGTCAGCCAAACCGTCTGTGATATGAGTGTTGTGTAGAGGAGAGGTGGGGGGGATAATATTCGGCGAATAATTTGCACCGCCACCCCCCGGCAGCCATACGTCTAGTGATATGAGTGTGGTGTAGAGGAGAGGGGGGGGGGATAATATTCAGCAAATATTTTGCCCCCGTCAGCCAAAACCCTCTGTGATATGACTGTGATGTAGGGGGGGGGGGGGGATAATATAACAAAACTATATTCCTATGAAGTATTAAATGATTTAAAACCATTTAATTATGATTGGCCAATCATATAGCCAATCGAATTGAGTAATAAATGATTAAAGAAAGTTTTCCAATGACCTGTTAAACTGATAATTTGTTAATTATTTTAATGTATATTATTTAGTGTATCCGCATATTCTATGCATGCACATTTGTGTAATAATGTGTTGTTTTTTTAGTTGATAACACAATTTGCATGTTTCATTACGAAAATATACAGATTAAATTGTTTTTTTCTACAAATTACTTTTTTGTAGATTAAACCAGCACAATATGTAAGAAAGTTAAATATTAAATTTCCTTTTTCTACAAATTTAAACCTGCACAATATGTAAGAAATTAAATATTAAATTTTTTTTTTCTACAAATTTAAACCTGCACAATATGTAAGAAATTAAATATTAAATTTCCTTTTCTACAAATTACATATTTGCATGTTTTATTACATATTCGTAGAATAAAACAATCTCATCAGACAATTACCCCATATTTGCATGTTTTATTACATATTCGTAGAATAAAACAATCTGTAACATCAGACAATTACCACATCAGTTCAGTGTCCTTAATTTATCCTAATAAAAAAACAAAAAAGCAGCAGTATGTATATTGGCCTATATGATAAGTTCAAAGTTGAAACGGAACATACGAAAAATGTGACCCGAGGCTATGATAACACTGCACCCTAACAATAACAAAATCCCCTTTCTCCCACTTTGGTTTTTACCTGAATTCATAAAAGTGGGAGAATCGGGATGAATGTATTGCTATTCATTGCTATCAAAACAAAAGGTCATATTCCAAAAAGAAAATTGGTTATTCAGGTGACACAAACTGAAACTAAGGATATTCAGCAAGTTCAAATTCAATTTCCTGTGCAAATTAGGGCAGAATAAAAAGAGAAGAATAAATAAACCATAAATGTAAATTTTTCCTACACTACAGTTGTCACTACTATGTCAATTTAACAACATTTACATATTACATTTACGCCAAATAAAAATCCCACACCCCCTCTCTTCTACATCACCCTGGTCGGCGAATTATTTGCCAAATATCCCCCCTCTCCCCTACATTGCACTCATATCACAGAGGGTTTGGCTGACTGGGGGACGGGGGGCAAATTATTCGCCGAATATTATCCCCCCCCCACCCGATTTTACAATGAATGGAGGTGGGGGGGGGGGGGGGAGAATATTTGTGTGGAGGGGAAAATATTCGGCGAATATTTTCCCCCCCAAGGGGGGGGGAGAATATTCTGGGGGAGAGAATATTCTGTGACACCGGTACTTCGACGGGATCATCCTGTTCTGCATTTGTGCAGGAACTATCAGGTCCATATGTGCTCATTGTGTGATTTGAAGAACAACCACAATTTTGCCCCCTATCATCGAGAACTGAGACCTTCAATTCGTGGATGTGCCCAGATTCCAAACATTTCATCTCGGGAGTTGGGAAATCTAAGGTCAGGGTCTCACCATAGAAACAGTCGCTGGCATGCACAACCTTAAGGAGAGTCCTGAGGGCCCCATCTAACGTGTTGTATGATGTGCTCTATGTGCACACGGAGGGTTTTCGTGAAGGTCCGTCGCTGACGTGCTCACCCGGGCCGAACCATCCGCTGTTGATCGAATATGTTGTTGTAAACCCGAGCCATACAGCCAATGCTGGGGAGACTGTTACCTGGTTGGAGGGTTCAACGGTCAAGATCGCAAGTCCGAAGGTTTTCAAGATTGGGAGGCTGGTTCGGCCGTTAAGCTCTTCGGCGACAAAAGTTTGGACGGCTCACAAATTCCAAAGACCGTGTTCACCTTTATACCTATTGGTCGGCCGTTCTTCTCGTAGCCGAACCTTTCGTTCTCTTCAATGTTGTGCCATCCAACCGTAAAGGTGATTGATCTGAGGCCGGCGAGGCGTTTCCCGCAGGAGTTGTCAATCGGCTTCTGGAGCGTACAAGCTCCGCTTTGGACATTTGCCAGCATGGCAAACATGACTATGAGATCATGGATACCAAGGCATTTGGCTTTAATTCTGATACAAAATACCGGTCCGGCGGGGTCTACACCGCTAAGGCAGGCGCCCCCCAGCTGGTGCACCCCACTATCCATGTTTGCAGCTCCACTGTTGTCCCAGTTGCCCCGGTTGGGACAACAGCAGTTGGGACAGGTTTTCAAACATACTTCCCCAACATCTTTGAAAAATATAGGCTGCCCAAGATCCAGAGCAACGATACCATAAATGGGTGGAAAACGTCGCCAATGCAGTTTTGGCAAAACCTATTGAACTTCGCCGTGTGGTGCGCCACGGGTGGGTGTGGGGTTGCCGTGGAGGACCATCTGGCCGCGGAGGATCCCTTGTTGAAGGCTGTTTACAACTTTCACGTGTACTACACTATTAGGTTGATTCTCAAAGAACAGAAAATATCTACGGCGACTGGAATCCTTTTTCAAATGCCTACGACCGTAGGGCATTTAAAAAACTTTGTAATGAATTTGGGGTCTCAAAAGATACGGATTGGCGCCAGAAAACATTTCCGAGCAGCACTGGCCTTAGGCAGAACGTCGGGAATTTTGACCCCGCAACGATGACCTTTGGGCCAGAAGTGTTTGGCGGCCGGCACTGCGGTGTCTCATCCTGTGATTGGCTACAGTGCAGTCTCCGTTTTTGTTCCACCGTAGACAACACTTGCAAACTCCACGTGAACGCAACGCGAACGCAACAGTTTGCTGTAGCGTTGTATACGTTGTTTAAATGTATAATACGGTTCGTACACGTGTAATACACATTGTCAAACCGTTTAGTTTTACAGCGTGTAATACGTTTATCTTCAAGGCGTATAACACGCTTTGGCGTATACATATGTAGCGAGGTGAAAGAGTTGCAACGTGTACAACGCTTTACCTGGAAGCGTGTAGCTATATGAAAGCGTTGAAACGTGTACAACGGTTACACGTTTTAACGCGAATACCTGTTCGGCCCCGATCGCTTCGAGGCGTCCTTCTTTCATCCCTTTTAAAATATCGCGAATACATACCCTCAGATCGAGTTCAAAGTACATCGGCGGTGTGATTTAGCACTTCAATTGATCCCTAATCCCTGATGCCTAATGAGTCACGCTTTTAACACGACAGATGTACCTTGTCGTTTATCAAAATGTTTGCGAATTGTAGATCACGTGAGCCGGCTCATCAGGATCCTACGTACATGTACATTTTATATACACAAAAATGACCCCTAATACAGCGTAATGGAACAGTGCCTAACTTAATATGGAATAGCCCGGGCCGATAGTCCGTGTCAGTTACTTGGGGTTAAATATTACGAACACAGATAAACACAGTGCATGGTTTCTTTATTTTATTTTAACATCATCAGAAATGGCGAGTCTAGGAACTCTCGTATCTTTACGCTGAAGCCAGTCTATTTCAGTCACTAATCCTCTATACACCTGTCCCACGCGTGCGTTAAGAAAAATCGATATTTGGAGAAACTGAATACACAGCGAGCTGCACACTGGTTTAACACGGACATGGCCCGTGGATATGTGTCATAAATTACTTGGTGGTCAAAACCAGTAAATTTACAAGGTTTATCATGTTTATAGCAAAATAGCAGCCGACTGGCAATTTTTCTCGGACCGATTTTTAAGACTAGTTTTCAAATCTCAATCGGTCTGAGAGTTCAAAAATCGGTCCAGAACCGGAAAACTGAAAATTTTAGAAGCCCTGCAGTCTAGAAGTATATATACACACACGAAGAACGATCTGAGCATGTGCATTCTACGCGATACACGGTTGGCATACCAAAACGTGTTATGCGTTAAAACCCTAAGAAACGTGTTATACGTATAACACGGTTTCATCTGTAAGGTGCTGTGTACATGTAGAAGCGTGTAACCGTTCGTCAAAGAAAGCGTTAAATCGTTTAAACGGTTTACCTTAGCGTTGTATACGTTTACAACCGTTGTACACGGATTACACACTTTTGAAACTCAATGCGTTTTTTACAACCGTTGTATACGTTTACAACCGTTGTACACGGATTACACGCTTTTGAAACTCAATGCGTTGAACACGGTTTGTTCGACTTTCGCGCATGCGCAAGAGTGGGGAAACGCAACGCATGGCCGAAAACGTATTACACGTAGACGACACACGGTTTGAAACGCAACTAACGGAAACTCCATGGATACGCAACGCACAACACTTTGTACACGTATAAACCCGGAACATTTTGACAGAAACGACTACCTCCAAAACAAACTCACGTTGATTATATACAGCAAGCTGCTGTGGTCCAGGACGCTTGGGGTACATTTATGTTTGACAAGTGTCTAGGGTTCACGCAGGCCGGGGTTCCTCGCCTCAACGGTTCCATTAGCACATACGTCTGGGCCATCCTCGGCACACAGACGCAAGCGCGCAGTGGTATACTCGGGTCAGGAACAGCGTTCGATACCCAGAAACAGTTCTTGGCAAATATTGGTGAACCTCCCGACGGCGATCCAGCCGTATCAAGACATTTTGCAGTATGCTGGCACCCCAGTGGACTATGTATTTGGAATAGGTCTGTATATGGCGCCGAGCAATATGATACTACGAGACGGTTACAATAATCAGATTGTAATTGCCACCGCCCTGCAAAAGATCGGCCATAACAGGAACATGAACACAGTTATCATTCCAGGGCTGGCAACTGGAACCGACACCGATTTTATAAAACCGCAAGCGCCCGCAACAGCGCAACGTGTCTCAGCACAAAGTGCCCCAGCATTAAATGCCACAGCACTTGATGCAACAGCACAAAGTGCAACAGAACTTGATGCCACATCGGACCACGAGGTTGAAAAATTGGGTCTCATCGTCGCCCTTGTGGTGATTGGGCTAATCGCGCTTTGAAACATCAAACATTCTCGGCAAGCCATTCAGCTGTTTTTGATAAGATAGACAGCAAGTAGGAGACGAGCCAGCCTATCAGCTCAAGCCCGCCTATCAGCCCAAGCAGTGGCAGCTGCTTTCCCGGCTAATTTAGCCAATAGATTGGCGAGGGATTTTAGCTGCTTTTTTACCCACTCCTTGGCTCCACCAGGTACAGGTGCTCCATGGCGCTGGTGCTGATGCACCACCACCGCCCGTGAGAGTTAGAACTAGGGTCGATATAGTTATGCCGAGCCCTGTGAGGATGCTCATGATCGTGATTCCCTGCTCTCTGAACAGCACTCAGTATGACTATATCAACCCTAGTTCTAGCTCTCACGGGCGATTGAATTTGGAGTAGTCATGGCCACAAGATGGGATTCTACCTTGCTCTTTCCAATAGTCGTAGTAGGTATTTACAGACAACCACAGGAATTGTGTTTCATAATCATCCTTGGCGTAGCCGTCTTCACCTGAAGTTCCTGGCGTCTCCTCTATATGTAATTTTTTTGTCTAGACCCAAGTAGTATATACAAGGATGGTTCTGGCACTTTATGTTCTGGGGGCGGGTGGGCAAGCCCCAGAACAGGAAGTGGTCCTGAAGCAGCCTTGTATATACTACTCCACCAATCAGTTGAACATATCGCAATTTGAAAACACTTTTATGGCACAGGCACCATATGTCATGTTATGGGGCGTGTCAAATTATAGGACAGTTATAGTTCACATATTGAATTTTTAATAAACTCATTTATTGAAAATTCAATATGTAAACTACAGTGGAACATCTCTAAACCGGACACCCTGAGAGGTCCCCGGGGTGTCCGGTTTAGAGAGGCTCCACGGTAATACAGACATGATACTACTTCAAGACAAGCGTGAATGCTTAGCGGTTGTGAACACTTTATTATCAACGAAGATAATTAGAATTGAAACATATCAAAATTAAGCACAACTAACTTGTCTCTGTGTCCAGTTTAGAGAGGTTTTACTGTATAACTATTACTTTTTGATGAAATTGACTACATATTGGTCCACTGGTAGGTGTAATTGACTACAAATTAATGTTCACTGTAGGTGTATGTAATTGACTACATATTAATGTCCACTGTAGATGTAATTGACTACAGATTAATGTCCACTGTAGGTATATGTAATTGACTACATATTAATGTCCACTGTAGGTGTAATTGACTACATATTAATGTCCACTGTAGGTACATGTAATTGACTACAGATTAATGTCCACTGTAGGTACATGTAATTGACTACAGATTAATGTCCACTGTAGGTATATGCAATTGACTACAGATTAATGTCCACTGTAGGTACATGTAATTGACTACAGATTAATGTCCACTGTAGGTATATGTAATTGACTACAGATTAATGTCCACTGTAGGTATATGTAATTGACTACATAGTACTGTCCACTGTAGGTGTAATTGACTACAGATTAATGTCCACTGTAGGTATATGTAATTGACTACATAGTAATGTCCACTGTAGATGTAATTGACTACAGATTAATGTCCACTGTATGTATATGTAATTAACTAAATATTAATGTCCACTGTAGGTGTAATTGACAGATTAATGTCCACTGTAGGTGTATGTAATTGACTACAGATTAATGTCCACTGTAGGTGTAATTGACTACAGATTAATGTCCACTGTAGGTGTAATTGACTACAGATTAATGTCCACTGTAGGTGTAATTGACTACAGATTAATGTCCACTGTAGGTGTATGTAATTGACTACAGATTAATGTCCACTGTAGGTGTAATTGACTACAGACTAATGTCCATTGTAGATATATATGTAATTGACTACAGATTAATGTCCACTTGCAGTAGAGTAATTGAATACAGGTTAATGTCCACTGTAGGTGTAATTGACTACAGATTAATGTCCACTGTAGGTATATGTAATTGACTACAGATTAATGTCCACTGTAGGTATGTAATTGACTACAGATTAATGTCCAACTGTAGGTATATGTAATTGACTACAGATTAATGTCCACTGTAGGTATATGTAATTGACTACAGATTAATGTCCACTGTAGGTATATGTAATTGACTACAGGTTAATGTCCACTGTAGGTGTAATTGACTACAGATTAATGTCCACTGTAGGTATATGTAATTGACTACAGATTAATGTCCACTGTAGGTATATGTAATTGACTACAGATTAATGTCCACTGTAGGTATATGTAATTGACTACAGATTAATGTCCACTGTAGGTATAGTAATTGACTACAGGTTAATGTCCACTGTAGGTGTAATTGACTACAGATTAATGTCCACTGTAGGTATATGTAATTGACTACAGATTAATGTCCACTGTAGGTATATGTAATTGACTACAGATTAATGTCCACTGTAGGTATATGTAATTGACTACATAGTACTGTCCACTGTAGGTGTAATTGACTACAGATTAATGTCCACTGTAGGTATATGTAATTGACTACATAGTAATGTCCACTGTAGATGTAATTGACTACAGATTAATGTCCACTGTATGTATATGTAATTAACTAAAATATTAATGTCCACTGTAGGTGTAATTGACAGATTAATGTCCACTGTAGGTGTATGTAATTGACTACAGATTAATGTCCACTGTAGGTATATGTAATTGACTACAAATTAATGTCCACTGTAGGTGTAATTGACTACAGACTAATGTCCATTGTAGATATATATGTAATTGACTACAGATTAATGTCCACTGTAGGTATATGTAATTGACTACATAGTACTGTCCACTGTAGGTGTAATTGACTACAGATTAATGTCCACTGTAGGTATATGTAATTGACTACATAGTAATGTCCACTGTAGATGTAATTGACTACAGATTAATGTCCACTGTATGTATATGTAATTAACTAAATATTAATGTCCACTGTAGGTGTAATTGACAGATTAATGTCCACTGTAGGTGTATGTAATTGACTACAGATTAATGTCCACTGTAGGTGTAATTGACTACAGACTAATGTCCATTGTAGATATATATGTAATTGACTACAGATTAATGTCCACTTGCAGTAGAGTAATTGACTACAGGTTAATGTCCACTGTAGGTGTAATTGACTACAGATTAATGTCCACTGTAGGGATATGTAATTAAATACAGATTAATGTCCACTTGCAGTAGAGTAATTGACTACAAATTAATGTCCACTGTAGGTGTAATTGACTACAGATTAATGTCCACTGTAGGTACATGTAATTGACACAGATTAATGTCCACTGTAGGTGTATGTAATTGACTACAGATTAATGTCCACTGTAGATGTAATTGACTACAGATTAATGTCCACTGTAGGTACATGTAATTGACACAGATTAATGTCCACTGTAGGTATATGTAATTGACTACAGATTAATGTCCACTGTAGGTGTAATTGACTACAGATTAATGTCCACTGTAGGTACATGTAATTGACACAGATTAATGTCCACTGTAGGTATATGCAATTGACTACAGATTAATGTCCACTGTAGGTATATGTAATTGACACAGATTAATGTCCACTGTAGGTATATGCAATTGACTACAGATTAATGTCCACTGTAGGTGTATGAAATTGACTACAGATTAATGTCCACCGTAGGTGTAATTGTGTGCAGTGCAGCATATGAGCCGGGCTTCTACGCGTACGAGGTTTTCTACGCCAACGTGGAAGTGCAGTCCCGGGAGGAATGCTACTACATCTGTCTCCGAGATGACCTCTGTTTGGCGTCCTCTTTTGTGCAGCTTCGCGACGCTCAACGCTGTTACCTCTACGACTTCCGTGACCAGCCTCTACTCGCTGCAGACTTTGGCACCCACATACACAAAATATGTTACCAACGTAAGATCTTTATTCATGTGGCATTGACTGAAGAAATGTGGCTTATGGAATTTGTGACCAGTATAGATCCTGATCAAATAGCACACAAGTAGCCTGATAATGATCGATATTGCTTGTTAATGCATGAAGGGTGTTTCATTGATGGAATGGTGAACAGTGAAGATCCTGATCTGACTGTGCGGATGCACAGGCTGATCTACACTGGTCACAAAGCCCATAAGACCGATTTCTCCAGTCAGAGCTACATATCAGATCATTACATATATCCTAAGCTCAGATCACACTGGGTATCTTCACTGTGTGATCTTGACCTACTTTAGGGCATAATCTGTCGACAAATATCTTTACGCTTTTGAATGATATTGTGGTCAACATTCTGATTGTATTTTATGTACACATGGTGTCAGGATCTACACTGGCCACATCAGCTGTTCACATCCAGTCATTATAGTAACAGTATTGCTCTCTGTATGGTGCTAACCCTTAAAACCGCTATCTTATTTTTTTGTCGTCTGCTGTTTATTTTCTATTTTCAATTTTTATCATCAAAAACATGCTTTTATAGCACTTTAGAATAATTTACAACATGGTTTGACAGCACTTCAAAATCATTTCCAATGGAAATGATTCTGAAGTGCTGTCAAACCATTACATTACATGCTGTTACATGTTTTTATTGAGAAATAAGGCAAGATATAAAAGCAACAGCAGACGACAATTGTTGTGAGTAGCAGTCTAAGGGTTAACTACAAATCATACTGTGTGAATGTGCAAGAGGAGCAATATAAATACGAGAGACGCCATGTGATTTTGTACCTTCGGACATCTGGTAATTTCATGAAATACGTTTACAAAATGTCCAGAGTACATAATTCCACATGTACTCTGAAAATCTTGTCAACTTTTGACTTTATTTATGAAAAATATTGTAATCGCATGGCGTGTCTCATATGTGCAGAAATGGGGCTGATGTTCACTCCTATAGCTTGATCAGGATCTTATACTGTTTGATAGAAGCATGCCAGGTATTACACTGGCTGGCAAACAATGGATTTGCACAGTCTGTTCATGACGTATCTCTAATTGCAATCGCACATGAGACGAGCCATTTGACCTAAGATTGCTAAGAAAGTTGACGAAATGTTCAGAGCAAATGAGGATTTTGTCACCACTTGATGTTATTTACAGAAAATATCACTGTTGCACTAAACATTATTTCATGAAAAATCGCACATCTTCTAAGGTAGAACATCACGTGGCTTGCCTGATATGCTACCAGTTATGTACTCTGTGTTTGTTTAATTTACATTCTGCCATACCTTTAGGATAAGGAAAGTATTAAGTCTGTGTTAACCCTGTGAACACTACAGACCTCTATAGTGGTGTTTGCAAACAGTGTAGACCCAGATGAGCCGGCTTGTCTCATCAGGAACTGCACTTTATGAAAGCAATTTTCATATTTTTGTTGTGAAAACTTTAAGTACATTTCCTATATAATGACGCTCGTTAACTAAAATTTTTGTTAAATCAAAAAATATTTTCCTCAGTTCCCTGGGGGCCGTTTCACTAAACTTTGTACGTCTAAAATGTTCGTAAGTGCAAATTTAGGATCGTCTGGAAATTTCAGTTGATAGAGTTACATTATTGTGCATCAATAAATGTTAATCCAAAAATTGTTTACAAGAAAACATTGTTAATGTGATAACATAATTTTGCACTTACGAACATTTTAGTCATACAAAGTTTAGTGAAACGGCCCCCATGACTTTGAGTAAACGAGTATAGACTGTATATTGAATGTTGCCAGCGTTGGAAACCCCTGAGTGCTACATGACGGAGCAGAACAGGATGTCCGGGGGTGGGGAACCGACACACACACTGCAGCTGCCAAATGGCAACTGTGACTCCTGTTTGGCTGTCTGCCAACAGTACGACTCGTGTCACCAGGTGACGTGTACCCTTTCTGACAGTGCTGCCCTGTGTCACATGTATGGCAGGGACAGCCATTTTATGCCTACCTCTGATGAACAGTCCACTACATGGATTAAGGAATGCCCTGAAGGTATGTACAGTGGAACCTCTCTAAACCAGACACCAAGAAAACACCTGTGAATTTATTTTTTATGAGTTTCTTGGTCATTTATCTCCGGTTATAATGTCTGTTCTTCATCACATAGCACAAAACTATGGCTCAGAATGATCGAATGCCTGATTTACAGTGAAACCTCTCTAAACCGGACACCCTGGCTCCATTTAGAGAGGTTTCAATGTATATATGGCTATGACTGGAGAATGGGGCTCATGAGTTTGTGATATGTGTAGCTCCTGATCAAATAACACATTCCCATAGCTTAACTTCAATCTATATTGATTGTTAGAAGCATGACGGGTATTTCATTGATGGAATGGCGAACAGTGCAGATCCTGATCAGGCTGCGTGGATGCGCTGGCTGATCTGGATCTACACTGGTCGCACAACACAAAAGCCCATCATTTAGCGGCAATCATGTGTATGTGACCTGCCATTAATCATGTCATCCCTGAATATCCATAAACTTTATAATTTATTATGCCCCCACCACATGGGTTCATTTCATATATTTTCTGTTTCCTTTCATGTAACTGCTTCAGATATCACACATGCATTCCTCTGATGGTCCTCTATCATTCTGTGACAAATTCACGATCCTTGGGTCCTCATTAAATCCCAGGTTAAGGTCACAGACTTAGTGCGTTCAAAACGTTAAATGTCGGTAAAATATCTTATTATTTCCTTTCACATATCTACAATCTGCTTCATACACATGTATTCCTCTCATAGTTCTGTATTTACGTGTGACAAATCCAAGATCAAGGTCACATTCTGTTCAAAACCTTAACACTCGGGTAAAATTGTCAAACCCCCACTGATCCCAAGGTGAATGATTGGATCTGCTTGATATTTCACACACGCATTGCTTTAATGGTCCTCTACCACCCTGTCACAAATCCACGATCGTTCCGACCCCGCTAATCCCATGGTCAAGGTCACATAGTTGATGCATGTACACAACTCTTTTGAAACCGTTCCGTCATTTGATCTGAAACTACACGCACGTCTTCTACACATATTGAAGATGTGCACCTTTCTGTTTTTAAATTAGCTAGTTTTTCTACATTTTTGTATTAGGGTACAGAGTTTGTGTACACAACTCCTCTGAAACCGTTAACATGGTTAAGTCAATCGATCTGAAACTATACACACGTCTTCTACACATATTGTAGATGTGCACCTTGGTGTTTTTATGCCGAAAATAATTTGTTTAACAAAAATATCAACTTTTTAACTTCGCAATTTTTTGTTGTGCCCGCTTGCGGAAAGCGTGATATAGTCAGCTCTTTGGCGCACGTACGTGTGTCCGATTAAAGTTTTTCGTTAAAGTTTTTTGGTTAATGTTTTTTGTTATACTATATCTCTGTAACTGCTTCGCCCATTACCTTGAAACTTCACATGGGTGTTTATCATCATCCATATTTTCTACCCCCACCCATGTGGCCCCTGTGCCCAATGTCAAGGTCAAATTACTTTGAAGTTTTTGGTTGAAGTTTTTGGTTAATCTATGCACCTACTTTGCCCATTACCTTGAACCTTCACATGCCTGTTTATCGTCATCTATATTTTCATTCTACCCCCACCCATGCGGCCCCTGTGCCCAATGTCAAGGTCAAATTACTTTGAAGTTTTTGGTTAAAGTTTTTGGTTAAAGTTTTTTCATGTACTATATCACTGCACCTGCTTTGCCCATTACCTTGAAACTTCACATGGGTGTTTATCATCATCTATATTTTCATTCTACCCCTCCCCGTGTGGCCCCTGTGCCCAATGTCAAGGTCTAATTACTTTGAAATTTTTGGTTAAAGTTTTTGTCGCGCGCTCTTGCGGAAAGCGCGATATAGTGGGCACTTTGGCGTACGTACGTACGTGTGTCCGGTTAAAGTTTTTCCGTCTACTATATCTCTTTAGTGTCCATGCCTCGCCCCAAGGCGCGACATGCAGGCCGCGGCCATTTAGTTCTACATTTTTATATTCAATTCTATATAGTGTACAGAGTTTGTGTAAACAACTCCTCTGAAACCATTCAGTCAGTCGATCTGAAACTATACACACGTCTTCTACACATATTGAAGATGTGCACCTCCATGTTTTTATGCCCGAAAAATATATTTTAACAAAAATATCACCGTTTTAACTTAGCCGTTCTTTTCTACATTTTTGTCGCACCCGCTTGCGGAAAGTGCGATATATAGTCGGCACTTTGGCGTACGTACATGTGTCCGGTTAAAGTTTTTGGTTAAGTTGTTTGGTTAAGTTTTTTGGTTAAAGTTTTTGGTTAAGTTCTTTGGTTTAAGTTTTTGGTTAAGTTTTTTGGTTAAGTTTTTTGGTTAAAGTTTTTCGTTATACTATATCTCTGCAACTGCTTTGCCCATTACCTTGAAACTTCACATGGGTGTTTATCATCATCTATATTTTCATTCTACCCCCCTCCCGTGCGGCCCCTGTGCCCAATGTCAAGGTCAAATTACTTTGAAGATTTTGGTTAAGTTTTTTGGTTAAAGTTTTTGGTTAAGTTTTTAGCTCACCTGAGCGAAGCTCATGTGAGCTATTGTTACCGCAATGTGTCTGTCGTCCGTCGTCCGTCGTCCGTCGTCCGTCGTCGTCCGTGAACATTTTCAAACGTCTTCTCCTCGGTAACCATTGGGCCTATAGTCACCAAACTTCATGGTCATGGTCCTTAGGTAGGGGGATTACAAAATTGTTAAAATGACGTCATTACGTAATCCAAGATGGCCGCCGTCTAAAAATAGCACAAATTCTCAAAAAATCTTCTTCTTAAGAACCGCCAACCGGATTTCGACAAAACTTGATGGAATGATCGATGTACAATGCTCTTTCAAAGTTGTTAAAATGGTGATCCCGGGGTCAAAAATGGGCGTGGCCCGTGGGGTCAAATTGGGGTCAAATTTAATTTTTGACCGAATATGGTCATGTCATATATCAAATTAAAGGTATCAATGAGGCGATCACTCTGGTGCATTTTTTGTCGAAAATGGCCGCCGAAATGTCAAAAGGTCTTTCTTTTGTTAGAGATTTCAAAATTCTTCTTCACATGAACCGCTTGGCCCATTGTAGCCAAACTTAAAAGTTATGGTCCATGGGTGAAGCCTTTTCAGATTTGTAAAAATGGAGGTCATCGCTAAAGCAAGATGGCCGCCGTCTAAAAATAGCATAAATTCTTAAAAAATCTTCTTCTCATGAACCGCTGGCCGGATTTCGACGAAACTTTTTTTTTTTTTTTTTTTTTTTTTTTTTTTTTTTTTTTTTTTTTTTTTTTTTTTTTATTATTATTTATTTCTCAGAATATGTTACATTCATACAAGTATACAATTACAATATTACATGAGAAAACAATTGTGTTTTTTTTAGTATAGATAGAAAGAAGTTGAAAATAATAGAATGGGAAGAAGGTGTTAAGCTGAGTTCCAGCTAGGAAGCGAAAGACATTAAGAGAATAGTTTATCCAGCCTGTAACATTCATGTTCTATGTAAGCACGTGCATGCACGTGTAAAACAAAAGTAAAACACTTGCAATTTCATAATACAACTTATGTTTTCGTTTGTATGCCATATATAAGACGATACCTATGTATACAACAAGTACCCCTTGCGGTACAAAACAGTCATTTTCAGCAACATAACACAGCATGTAGTGAAGTGTAACTAGTTTTCGATTTAGTCCATATTGAATGATGCTCGGTCTGGTCGTGTAATATTATAAATCAAAATCCCTCCATTTATTTTGATGTATCTCCATTTTTCGTTTCCTTTGCGCTATAATTTCTTCTACCGTAATACTATGTTTTAAGTACGATAAAAAATTGTCGAAACGTAGATTAGACTTCTTATATTTACATTTGAATATATATATTTGCTAGGATTAAGATATATTGTAATTGCTTTTCATGCTCTACCGTTTCGATTATTCCAAATGAAGTAGTATAAAAATTGATGTTCACTGTAATGCCCCTTTTGTAATTAAAAAGTTAGTCATTTGTGACCAAAAATGTTGTATTACTGTACATTCCCAAAACAAATGATTGAATGTTTCTATGTTCATGTTACAAAAAAAAATCACATATACTAGACTACTATATTACACCTGGCCATCAGTTTGTTGGTACCTATGATTCTCATCAAATATTTGTATTGAAAGGTTCTAAGTCTTGTATCTATGGTGCTCCGTATGGTATAGAGTATATTGTTTTCCAATTCAGGATTTGATCTGGAAATATATTCGCCCATTTTTGTTCTGATTTTATGTTCTCCCTTGTTATTTTTCCTAATTGCATATTGTATAGTTTTTTATTTATACCTTTACATTTTTGTACTACATGAACAAGGTTCGGAGTATTTTGTACTGAATTAATGCTTTCTGTTTTCATATGTTCTACCCATTGTGCAGGTATTCTCCTTGTTAATGTGTAATACTTTAGAAAGTCTGAAATTCTGATTGAATATAGTTCCGCAAACACTGGGAATAGGTAAAACTGTTTTGTCCTAAAATCAAAAATATGTTCTATCCGTTGAACACCTTTATCGTGCCAGTCTTTATAAAATACAAGTAGTATCTTTGCGTCATTTTTGATGTGCGAGTTATTCCATAATACTTGTTTTGATATGATATCATTTGATTCTGTGAAGTTAATTTTTGACCATGCTGTAAGTATGCTGTTTATAAATTTGTGTTTATGAATGTTGTTTGCATCTTCATATTTAATATTACATTCAAAAATAAATGTTCCACCAAATTGTTTTAGTTATGTTCGATGTATATTTGCTTCCATATCCCAGTATTATTTTCATCGCAAAGTCTCTTTACCCAACTAGCCTTTAATGAAATTATAACAAATCAATATCAAGCATATTAATTCCTCCATTTTCGTAACTTTGGGTTATTACATTTCTTTTTATTTTGTCTGGTTTAGAATCCCATAAAAATTCTTACAGTTTTTTCTTGATATATTTTATAGTGTTCTCTGGGGGTGTTTGAATGACTGTTAACGGATATATTAATTTTGGTAGGGCGAATGTTTTAATTATATTTATCTTACCTATCAAAGTTAGATGCCTGCCTTTCCATTTATTTAGACAGTTTTCGAATTCTTTAATTTTTGGATCAATGTTGTATTGATAGATCAAATTTGCGTCATTTGAAAATGTCATACCTCAAGTTTGGGCTTTTTCCGAGGTCCATGCAAATTGCTTATTGGGAAGGTAATGTAAAGACGATTTAGATAATGATCCTACCCGAAGAACAGTGCACTTTTTAATATTCAAGACCAGACCGGTGAATTTACCAAACTCGTCTATTGTTTCTACTAACTTATTGAATGAGTGTTCTGTGCCGTCAGTAAAAAAAGTTGCATCATCTGCAAACATTGTGCTTTTAACTGTTTGATTATATATGTTAACTCCTTTTATTTCATTGTCATTTTGAATAGCTAATGATAATATTTCTATAGCTATTATAAATAGATAAGGTGATAGGGGGCAGCCTTGGCGAACTCCACGGCCTATATTGAAAAAATCGGATAGGTGTCCATTGTTGCTAACACAACTTCTAGCATCTGAATAAAACAATTTAATCCATTTAATAAACTCATCTCCAAAATTGAAATAGTTCAGAGTCTTCATCATATACTCGTAATCAACACTATCAAATGCTTTTTCAAAATCTGAGAAAAATAATATTCCAGGTGTGTTAGTTTCATTTAAGAGTTCTATTGACTCCAACAGTAATCTAATGTTTTCTCCGATATATCTTCCTTTTATGAAACCTGTTTGTGAGCCGCTGATTATTGAAGGTAATACTTTCTTGAGTCTGTTTGCAATTGATTTCGTGGCTATTTTTATAATCTACGTTAAGAAGTGATATAGGTCTCCAATTTGATAATAATGATAACTCTTTGTCTTTTTTCGGGAGTAACGTTATACCGTTTCTGAAGATCGGTAAGGTTTCCTGTTTCAAAAGAGTAGTTTAGCGAATTTACAAGATGCATTTTAATATTATTCCAAAATATTTTGTAAAATTCTACTGTTAGACCATCTGATCCTGGACTTTTATTGTTTTTCATATCTTGCACCGCTATCTTGCATTCGTACTCTGTTAGTGAACCTTCGCATGATTGTTTATCCTGGTTTGTTATTCTGTTGTTGTCATTTGCTGGAAAGAAAGTGTGTGTAGTTGCTGATATTTCTTTCTTAGTGTATAGTTTTTTGTAGTATTTTTCCTCTTCCTTCAGTATTTCTGGTTGTTCTGTGATTGTTTGTCCATTAACATTTAATCGTAAAATTGTTTTGCATTCAGTTTTTGTTTTTCTTTTCTAGGGCTATATATAATTTCTCATTTTTTTCTGCACCTTCAACCCACTCGGCTTTGGATCGTAAAAGCCTTATAGGATCCGAAGGCCTTATAACCGTTTACCCGTTTCTCATAGATATTTTCCAGTTGTACTTTATTATTTTCAATTTGGATTCTTATGTTATTATTCATTGGATCATTTATAATTCTGTTTCCAGTTTCTCTATTTCTTTTTGAATGTCGTTTTCCCTCGACCTTTCCTTTTTTTTGTTTGTCCTTGTCGCATAACTTATAGTTTCATTTATAATATTTCCCTTAATGATTTCCCATAGTGTATTTGGATTTGCCTCTCCGTTTATAGTTGCGGTTTCATGGATTGTGTTACATATTAATTCTTTATATTCTGTATCTAGAAGTAGACTATTGTTTAATTTGAAATACCCTGGACCCCTACTAATATTTGATATTTGTAGTTTAAAGCTGACCATAGAGTGGTCCGATTTATAGCCGTATGATATTTTACAATTAGAAGAGCGATTTATTATATTACAGGGAACGTCTTGATATTTCATACATGCATTCATTTGATGATTCTCTATAGTGTTACAGCAAATCCATGACCCACCCTCCCCACCCCTTTCCCCAAGGTCAAGGTATATAATATTCATGTTTTTTTATACAACTGTGCCAAGTTTGAGTGAAGGCTGCCAACAGGCGAGCTTCGTTGTCTTCTGACAACTCTTGTTGTATACAATTCTATATAGGGTACAGAGTTGTGTACACAACTCCTCTGAAACCGTTACGTCATTCGATCTCAAACTATACACACGTCTTCTACACGTATTGAAGATGTGCACCTTGCTGTTTTTATGCTGAAAAATATGTTTTAACAAAAATATCTCCATTTTAACTTTAATAGCCATTTTTTCTACATTTTTGTATTCAATTCTATATAGGGTTCAGAGTTTGTGTACACAACTCCTCTGAAACCGTTCAGTCAAATGATCTGAAACTATACACACATCTTCTACACATATTGAAGATGTGCACTTTTGTGTTTTTATGCCGAAAAATATATTTTAACAAAGATATCACCGTTTTAACTTACCCGTTCTTTTCTACATTTTTGTAATTCTATATAGGGTACATAGTTTGTGTACACGTGCACAACTTCTCTGAAACCATTCAGTCAATTGAAGATGTGCAACTTGCTGTTTTTACGACAAAAACATATTTTTTAACAAAAATATCACCTCCTTTTTAACTCAGCCATTTTTTCTACATTTTGTATACAATTATATACAATTCTAGGCTTAAGCCTAGGAAATATTCCACCCCCCGCCTGGAAAATCTCCACCCCCCCCCCCCATAACCACCTTCACAGACACTGTCCACAAAACTTTTAATGTATTTTCATATACATTGTTGGTATATCTGTTTATCACAAAAAGAGGAGAAATACTGCTATAGATTTTCAAATTCTCATTAATGTTTCTTGCCTTGGTGACAGCTTCACATTTCTGCATCTTCGCTGTCTGGCCATCTTCGACGGGCGTATTTTGTGACTTGTTACTATACTGAATTTATTACATTATCACAGCCATTTCGTTATCTTCTGACAACACTTGTTTGCATCGTTATTTTGTTTTTCAGAACCAAAGCTGACATGTTCCATGAAGCGACAAGAAGATGTGTGTGGTGGTGACAATTTCTATAAATACAATAACGTTATGTCTGATGTCGAGTGTGCTGCTACGTGCCTGTCCGACGACAAGTGCTACCACTCAAGTTCTGTGTCCATATACGACTGGTATGTCTGCACATACTACACCGATGAGCACTTTATGCCGACTGAATGTAACGGCGAGACATTATTCAACAAAGACTGTGTGCAGGGTAAGTACAAATGGCTACCAAGCTGACAGAAGAGATGTTAAGAAACATTTCCAACAAATGTAGATCCTGATCATTCTGCAGGTATCGATCAGACTGTGCAGATATGTGGCTGTGACCGGAGAAATGGGGCTTTTGGGGTTTGTGACCAGTGTAGCTTCCGATCAAATAGCACACTAGTGTAACCTGATAATGATCTATATTGCTTGTTAGAAACACGGCGGATGTTTCATTAAAGGAATGGCAACCAGTGCAAATCCTAATTAGACAGTGTGGATATTTCATATGCCGGGGTATATAGTTTTCCGTTCTGTGCAAAATATCCCACCCTAATGTCACCCCAAGGTCAACGTCATTCACTTTTTTATGTCTTTGTTCTCTTATGTTTGTAACACATAAACACACATGTAACAATTTCTTGTAATTTAATTCTGTTTCCTTTCATGGAATGCTTTCATATTTGGCCGATGACTTGCTAACTTCATCCTGCAACATTCTATGTGAATGATCCCACCCTACCTTCGTCCCAAGGTCAAGGTCATTGACTTAAGTTTTTGTGTTCCTATGTCTGTAACACATAAACTTAACATTTTCTTGTAATTTCTGCTTCCTTGCATGGAATGGTTTCATATTTGGTTGATATTTTACTAACATCATCCTGCATAATTTCGAGTAAACTGCTCCACCTATAAGGCCTGCATGCCCAAGGTCAAGGTCAAGGCCAAATAGAAATGAAAAGATTTAGTGGGCGGACCAGGCGGTGGCCGGGGGTATCCGTGAGCCACTGTTCATTTGTCAATCGTTTTTCACGATAGCAAGAGGCAAGCTCAATTGCGAACGCAAAATAGTGTACGCACTCTTTGCATAAATTTCATAGTTTCTCAACACTATATACCCTATCTGCAGCGGACCCCCGGCAATGTAGAGCCAAAGACCTGTGTGAGGACTTGCAGTGTGATCACGGCCAGTGTAGGGACAATCGGTGTTGGTGTGATCCCGGCTACGATGGCTACTACTGCCAACACAACATAGACGACTGTGCCTCATCTCCGTGCCTCCATGGATCATGTACCGACGCCACCGATGCCTTTATCTGTCGGTGTGATGATGGATTCACAGGTGACGACTATAGATTCCTCACTATGAGACATGCCATGTGATCACTTTGACAGTATTTCACGATATACAGCTCACCTTGTTGAATAAATAGTATTTAGCTTCACTCTTCGCATGCTACATGTAGCAGTGAAATTAGCATCCAACAAATTATGAGTAGGTTTGTTATTTCTCTCTGTAAATATGTCTTGGGATTTCATTAGAATTGCGTCCTCATGATATTATAAGGAGAAATACAAATAAATACAATTGTCGTCTGACATTTTTTAATTATTTATAGTCCACAATTTTCTCAGCAAGCAAATTGTTAAACAATATTTTATTGACATTTTGTCTCATGCAAATACATATATATGGTACAAATAACAAAAATGCAAATTGTGAAAATGGATTCAGAAGAGAGCTTATGTTTACATTTACATTATATTTACCTTGCCCATATCGGTCGGTGTCATTTTAACGACATTAACATTTTTCCATGAAAAATATTGCATACCACCATTAACGGTTACCGGTAATTCCTGATATGTATTCTGTGTCGTGTATTCAAATAGGCATAATACAATTCCACGTAAGTTATAAAACTCCATCATTAGCAAACTGTGCTCATTCGTCTAAAGTGACAAGTCAGCTGGCTGACTTCATACACACTGAACGGTCAAGTTTTACCACTTGTAAATTTCACCCCGCCAGATCAATACACGACGATTTCTGACGTCTGTCTCGTATTCAACACCAGACTGGTACCCTGTCTGATGCACGCCTAGCAAAACAATACTACCGGGAACCAGTCTAAACATGTTTATGTGAATTGGGTTTCTATCTCTGACAAATCCCAGCTTATTAGCGGCCAGACCAGGCGGTGGATTCGCGTAGTCAGCTCTTGTTTTACAATGTTCGCCAATCTCTAATTAAAACATTACGTCATCAGACAATGCACATTCGTCATAGGCTGCTTAAATATTTAGGCTTGATCAGGATATACATTGTACAGAAAGCAAATAAGCCTGGTGGCTTGGGAATGTTTATAATAATGGGACCTGTGTTTGACTAGTGGAATGTTTATAATAACGGGACCTGTGTTTGACTAAGGAAATGTTTATAATGGGACCTGTGTTTGACTAGGGGAATGTTTATAATAATGGGACCTGTGTTTGACTAGGGGAATGTTTATAATAATGGGATCTGTGTTTTTCTAGGGGAATGTTTATAATAATGGGATCTGCGTTTGACTAGGGGAATGTTTATAATAATGGGATCTGTGTTTGACTAGTGGAATGTTTATAATAATGGGATCTGTGTTTGACTAGTGGAATGTTTATAATAATGGGACCTGTGTTTGACTAGGGGAATGTTTATAATGACTGGACCTGCGTTTTATTAGGGTAATGTTTATAATAACGGGACCTGTCTTTGACTAGGGTAATGTTTATAATAACGGGACCTGTGTTTGACTAGGGGAATATTTATAATAATGGGACCTGTGTTTGACTAGGGTAATGTTTATAAAGACTGGACCTGCGTTTTATTAGGGGAATGTTTATAATAACGGGACCTGTGTTTGACTAGGGGAATGTTTATAATAACGGGACCTGTGTTTGACTAGGGGAATGTTTATAATAACGGGACCTGTGTTTGACTAGGGGAATGTTTATAATAACGGGACCTGCGTTTGACTAGGGTAATGTTTATAATGACTGGACCTGCGTTTGACTAGGTGAGGTTTTATAATAATGGGACCTATGTTTATAATAACGGGACCTGTCTTTGACTAGGGTAATGTTTATAATAACGGGACCTGTGTTTGACTAGGGGAATATTTATAATAATGGGACCTGTGTTTGACTAGGGTAATGTTTATAAAGACTGGACCTGCGTTTTATTAGGGGAATGTTTATAATAACGGGACCTGTGTTTGACTAGGGGAATGTTTATAATAACGGGACCTGTGTTTGACTAGGGGAATGTTTATAATAACGGGACCTGTGTTTGACTAGGGGAATGTTTATAATAACGGGACCTGCGTTTGACTAGGGTAATGTTTATAATGACTGGACCTGCGTTTGACTAGGTGAGGTTTTATAATAATGGGACCTGTGTTTATAATAGCAGAACCTGTGTTTGACTAGGGGAATGCTTATCATTGCGGGACCTGTGTTTGACTAGGGGAATGTTTGTAATAACGATACCTGTATTTGACTAGGGGAATGTTTATAATAACGATACCTGTATTTGAGCAGGGGAATGTTTGTAATAACGGAACCTGTGTTTGACCAGGGGAATGTTTATAATAAAGGAACCTGTGTTTGACCAGAGAAATGTTTATAATAACGGAAACCTGTGTTTTGACCAGGGGAATGTTTATAATAACGGAACCTGTGTTTGACCAGGGGATGTTTAAGTATAATAATGGTACATGTGTTTGACTAGGTGAGGTTTTATAATAATGGGACCTGTGTTTAGCTAGGACCTGTGTTTATAATAGCAGAACCTGTGTTTGACTAGTGGAATGCTTATCATTGCGGGACCTGTGTTTGACTAGGGGAATGTTTATAATAACATAAATGTTTATAATAACGGGACCTGTGTTTTCAGAACCTGTGTTTGACTAGGGGAATGTTTATTATGACTGGACCAGTGTTTGACTAGGGGAATGTTTATTATGACTGGACCAGTATTTGACTAGGGAAATGTTTATAATGACTGGACCAGTGTTTGACTAGGGGAATGTTTATAATAACGGGACCTGTGTTTGACTAGGGGAATGTTTATAATAATGGGACCTGTGTTTGACTAGGGGAATTTTTATAATAACGCGACCTGTGTTTGACTAGGGGAATGCTTATAATAATGGGACCTGTGTTTGACTAGGGGGCTGTTTATAATAACGGGACCTGTGTTTGACCAGGGGAATGTTTATAATAACGGAACCTGTGTTTGACCAGGGGAATGTTTATTATAGCAGAACCTGTGTTTGATCAGGGTAATGTTTATAATAATGGAACCTGTGTTTGACCAGGGGAATGTTTATAATAACGGAACCTGTGTTTGACCAGGGGAATGTTTATAATAATGGAACCTGTGTTTGACCAGGGGAATGTTTATAATAACGGAACCTGTGTTTGACTAGGGGAATGTTTATAATAAGAACCTGTGCTTGACTAGGGGAATTTCTTTTATTTGTGGACCGATTTTCAAAATCTAACTTTTGTTTTCTTAGTTACATCATTTTCAAGCTTCTCGCCAGGTTTCGGAGTCAGTTTCCAAATGTTTTCGGAACTGTTGGAACTTTTTGAAATTGACTCCCAATGTTAAATTCTCATAGGAAAATCTTTTTTCGCAATAAAATCAATATTTGATGGAATTTCATCAAATAATGTTTTTTTGGGGAGGGTGACTTTTTTCTTATTGATAAAAAAGTACTTACTTATAAATATTTTTTAGATTTCATGTCTTTAATAGCCAAAAGTTTGTCGGCAGAAGAACGTGGAACAGACAGTAGGTTAGGTTTTATAATAACGGGACCTGTGTTTGACCAGGGGAAATGCTTATAATAATGGGACCTGCGTTTGACTAGGGAATGCTTATAATAGCAGGACCTGTGTTTGACTAGGGGAATCCTTATAATAGCAGAACCTGTGTTTGACTAGGGGAATGTTTATAATAGCAGAACCTGTGTTTGACTAGGGGAATGTTTATAATAACGGGACCTGTGTTTGACTAGGGGAATGTTTATAATAACGGGACCTGTGTTTGACTAGGGGAATGTTTATAATAGCAGAACCTGTGTTTGACTAGGGGAATCCTTATAATAGCGGAACCTGTGTTTGACTAGGGGAATGTTTATAATAACGGGACCTGTGTTTGACTAGGGGAATGTTTATAATAGCAGAACCTGTGTTTGACTAGGGGAATCCTTATAATAGCGGAACCTGTGTTTGACTAGGGAAATGTTTATAATAACGGGACCTGTGTTTGACTAGGGGAATGTTTATAATAGCGGGACCTGTGCTTGACTAGGGGAATGTTTATAATAGCGGAACATGTGTTTGTCTAGGGGACATGTGTGAGAAGGACGTGATTGACTGCACGGAGGAGTTGTGTGACCGCGAGGGATCCAGCATCTACCTGCCATGTACAGACCTTAACCAGGGATTCCACTGCAACTGCAAGGATGGCTACGTCG
Organism: Conchocele bisecta; assembly: GCA_029237695.1. Classification (NCBI taxonomy): domain Eukaryota; kingdom Metazoa; phylum Mollusca; class Bivalvia; order Lucinida; family Thyasiridae; genus Conchocele; species Conchocele bisecta. The sequence goes on along the minus strand of CM055265.1, from coordinate 22,306,547 downwards.
GAACATACTGCAATGTGAGTTTTGTCTCAACACTACTGCTGCCGGAAACAAATGTTTGTCTACAGTTTCTTCATATGTAGCTGTGACTTGAGAAATGGGGCTCATGTGTTTTGTGACCAGTTCAGTTCCTCATCAAATAGTACACTCCTGTAGCCAGATAAGGATTATATTTCTTGTTATAAGGATGATAGGTGTTACAGTAATGGAATGACAAACATTTGTTCTCTACATCATCACTAGTAGAGCAATATTGAAAGTATCCATTTCATTTTACAACTCGAGTTTTACCGACCACAAGTGGCGGCACCGGCTTTGCCATCATAACGAATCTGCCATAAACCGGAAACTTGTCATAATTTTCGACCGACATTCTGCCGGTAACTGGTAACACCGAGTACTGGAATGAATGAACTACACCTGTGTCAAGTGCCGATTAACCATATTTATTAATAAAACTGAGAGTGCTATGCTGAGTTGAGTTTTCATTTGTAATTTTTGGTATAATCAATGCTGTATTAATGCAAATGTATTCAAATTTCAAATAGCATTACAATTATGATTCTGCAAAAAAATCTAATTTTCTCAGCACGTGATGTTTGTTGGTCAGAGATCCACTTGTTTCTATATGTGGACATTTGGTTTGGAGCATGAGACGGGTATTTGAACGATGGGGTTCATTGTTGCCGAACACTCAGATCCCTGGTGCATTTTTTACTTTCTTTTACGTGAGAGTTTGAATCTGGTTATACTCATGATGATAGTAGTAAGAATATTACTGATCCTATTATTTTTAGAGAGTAGCTAAGTGACTCTGGTGTGGTGAGGACCTGTCAACAGGTCAGGTTATTCTAATTTCAGAGCTGATTTATTTTTCTGTAAATATCCTATATTTTGGGATTTTCGCCCCATCTGTACAGGCGAAATACAGGTTTCTACCCCATTAACCCGGCCTAAAATGACCTTAGTTAATGACAGACAATTAACAATTAATTACCATTACATAAATAAAACTATTGCATAAAATAGGCTTCTGCAGTACAATAACACAGTTTATTAAAAATCATAATACACTAGTGTAATAAATATTTATGAAACTTGTTGACTGATTTCATAAGAACGAGGCATAGCCTCGTTTCTTATGAAATCAGTAAACTTGTTTAATAAATATCATATTAAATCGTCACTCATGTAAGATCCTCTATATAAATAAATTATTTCTAGGTGACACGTAATGAATGCAACTTGTGGCAACCTTGCCAGCACGGTGGGACTTGCATCGATGGGCCAAACTCGTTCACCTGCAACTGTACTGATGGTTGGATTGGCGAAATGTGTAATGAAATGACTAACCACTGCGAGCCCGAGAACCCATGTGAAAACGATGGCCATTGCATCACTGCTTCCAACGGTTTCTACTGCGTGTAAGTGCAGGGCCTTTGATTATGACACCTTTAAGAACATGTGCAGGTTTTTATGCCCCCGCTACCGAAAGGTACGGGGGCATATAGTGTTACCGGCGTCCGTCCGTACGTCCGTCCCGTCCGTACGTCCGTCCTGTCCGTACGTCAGTCCCGTCCGTCCCGTCCGTCCGTACGTCCCTATATTATATTCTTTAGTAACTTCTACATGGCTTCACATATTATGTCAATATTTATACACGTGATACATATGAACATCCCTTACACACTCCACCCCCCAGTACTTCCACCTTGACCTTTGGCCTTGACCTTTTCCACTTTAAATGTTTGCTTGGCACTTTGGGACAAATCTACGTGCACGTTTCTCAATCCTACACTAACTTCTCAATACTTTTGCCAATCGCTTAAATCTATTTTTATACACATGATACATGATGAACATGGAACCCTACACACTCACCACCCAGTACTTCGAACCTTGACCTTTGATTTTCCCACCTTTTTGTTCTACTTTAAATGTTTACTTACCACTTTGGGACAAATCTACTTGCACGTTTCTCAATCCTACAATAACTTCTCAATACTTTTGCCAATCCCTTAAATATTTATACACATGATACATATGAACATGCCCTACACACTCCACCACCCAGTACTTCGACCTTCACCTTTCACCTTCACCTTTTCTACTTTAAATGTTTACTTAACACTTTGGGACAAATCTACGTGCACGTTTCTCAATCCTACAATAACTTCTCAATACTTTTGCCAATCCCTTAAATATTTATACACATGATACATATGTACATTGCCCTACACACTCCACCACCCAGTACTTCGACTTCAACCTTTCACCTTCACCTTTTCTACTTTAAATGTTTACTTAGCACTTTGGGGACAAATCTACGTGCACGTTTTCTCAATCCTACAATAACTTCTCAATACTTTTGCCAATCCCTTAAATATTTATACACATGATACATATGAACATGCCCTACACACTCCACCACCCAGTACTTCGACCTCGACCTTCACCTTTGACCTTCACCTTTTCTACTTTAAATGTTTACTTAGCACTTTGGGACAAATCTACGTGCACGTTTCTCTATCCTACAATAACTTCTCAATACTTTCGCCAATCGCTTAAATATTTATACACATGATACATATGAACATGCCCTACACACTCCACCACCCAGTACTTCGACCTTGACCTTTGACCTTCACTTTTTTATGCCCCTGCAACCGAATGGTGAGTGGGGCATATAGTGTTACCGGCGTCCGTCCGTACTTGGGTAAATGGCTTTGAATCAAATATGCCTCGTTTTCTTTGGCTGCCAGCGGGGGCATTCGTGTGCCGACAGGCCACATTTCTAGTTTAATATATTGAAATTAAGTGAATATTTTATACGCCTGTTTGAAAAAACGGGACGTATTATGTTTTCACCTTGTACGGGCGATGGGTGGGCGGACTTGTCCACGCAATAACTCAAGTCCTACTTCACCACTTGTATCCTTGTTCACGCAATAACTTAAGTTCTACTTCACAGATAGTAACCAAATTTGGTATACATGTTTATCACGGCAAGACAAAGAAGCCTATTGATTTTGAAAAATTTCCGATGATTTATCTCTCCCATGGCAGCATTAATTTTCGCACTCTATATCCTTGTGACGTCCACGCAATAACTCAAGTTCTACTTCACCGATCATAACCAAATTCGGTATACATATTTATCGCTGCAACATGAAGAAGGATATTGTTTTTGAAAAATGGCCGATGACTTACTCCCCTTGGCGTCCATTTTTAATTTTCAGACTTGTTCACGCAATAACTCAAGGTCTACTTGACGGATTGTAACCAAATTCAGAATACATGTTTATCAATGCAAGATGAAGAACTCTATTGGTTTTCAGTGACTTATCTCCCTTTGTTGACTGGCCTTGTCTCGACGGGCATATATTGTGACCTTCGGCACTCTTGTTATTGTTGGGTTGCAATTTTCAGTTTAACAATAAAAATTGTTACTGCACCCTGAGCCGGCTCATCAGGATCTGCAAAATATTTAAATGATGCCCCCTTTTTCTGATGAATGGAATTATCCATTGTAGAAAACTAGCATAGAACATCCTTGTCGGATCTTTAGAGGTGAAAGGGATAATAGATTATTATGTGGCTATGACTGGAGAAACGGCGGCTTATGAGTTTTGTAACTAGTGTAGATCCATGTCAGCCTGTGCATTTGGGGCTTGAAATGCAAAACTGACCCGTTTTTCCCTGTGACTACATATTTTGAGACAACCTAAACAACCTGAACAACCTGAACAACCTGAACTTGCAGACAAATTTTGATAGAACTTGGTATATATAATTGACAGTCCGTGACGTTTTTGATTTTATTAATGGGGATAATAATTTCAGGTGAGCGATACAGGCACATTTGGACCTCTTGTTTAAATATTTTATTTTTGTTTCAGGTGTTCGTGATTTTCTTTCACGTCACCAGATGCATATATTTTCTATAAAGTTACTATAACGTCTATAGACATGCAAAAGACTGCAAATAACCATATTTTTGTCAGACATGATTGGATTTAACGGTAACATTTAAAATATTTGTTCACGGTTGTGTTTTTATTGATAATTTGGCGAATTTACAGTACGCTTTTGTTTCTCCATGACGATTCTGACTCGGGGGATATCTGAGAACCAAAGTACTTTTTTTATGGCCTGACGTCAGACAAATTCACCAAATTTCAACATCCAGGATGCCACGAAAGTTGTTTCATCAAAGTCAGTTACAGTACAGGCACACCAAGGCCCATCTGTTAATAGCCCTTGTAGATATCGTCAGTAGGTTGGTACGGTTGAGTTAGAATAGTAAATTGTAACTGGAAAATGCGAAATATCATACTCGTATTCTCGAGGGCCAAGGGCCCGTTTCATTAAACTTTGTACGACTAAAATGTTTGTACGTGCAAAATTATGATAGTCTGTAAATTTCACATTAACAATGTGTTTTTGTAAACAATTATTGGATTTACATTTATTGAGCATAGGCTGCATATGCAGCCTATGCTCAGTTCATGTAAATGCATCAATTGAAATTTGCAGACAATCCTAAATCTGCACTTACGAACATTTTAGTTGTACGAAGTTTAGTGCAACGGCCCCCAGGGGACTGAGGGAAATACTTTGAGTTAATGAAAATTTTAGTTAATGAGGGTCATTATATAGGAAAACATGTACTTGGGACCAAGCAAGAGTTATCAGTAATTTCGCTGAAGAGAGTTTAAGGTAACGAATGTAGACTGTACTTGTGACTTTTTTCAAGTTCAGTATTACCTATTTGAGACACGCCATGTGATTTTGTTCCTTCGGACATCTGCGTAATTATTCTGCATGTCCTCTGAAAAGTTTGTCAACATTTGACACCATCGACTGAAAATATTGTAAATTTTGTAAACGTATTTCATGAAATTACGCAGATGTTCAAAGCAAAAATCACATGCCGTGTCTCATTTATAAGACTGTTCTACGTATTGTCCATGTCCAGGTGTGTGCCGGGCACACAGGGTGACACGTGCACATCTGCGGCAGATATTTGTGACATCGTAGACCCATGTGGAGACGGAAATGGCACCTGTGTATCCGAACTGACGGCCATCTGTAACTGCTCCGATGCTTGTAAGTCATTTTACCTTATACATTTTTGCTCTAAAGTCTGTGTCAAACTTTCTGATAATACTTTTAGAAATTATGTCCATGTTCCATTAGGTGTGATCTAGAAAACAAAGTAAGTCGGGGGGGGGTATATAGTTTTCATAATTCCGTCCGCCCGCCCGCACGCCCGCCCACACGCCCGCCCATAAGATTTGCGTTAAAAAAGATATTTGTCGGTCCAGGTGACAGCTGGGGGTATCCGTGAGCCTCTGCTCACTTGCCCTAGTTTATAATTGAAGGGGTCAGTGGAAGGAGGAGGCTACGTTATCATTATGGGTCTTATCATTCTTCCATTGACCCTTCAATTGCAAGCCTTATGATGTGTGTGACCATCTTATGTTGTTTGCCTTTCAGTGAATCACATAGCTTTGTGACATCAGCAAAACAACTAGATCTTGCTCCTACTATGCAACTGAACCACTTCACTGATATTAATAATATTTGACCACAATGTGAGTCTATGGATGGTGCCACGTCTCACCGCCCAAGCTCAAGGTCACTGACTACTTATGTTCACGATTTGTAAGGCGTTGGACATTTCTTTTTATTATTATCAAGGCTGCCAGGGAGGGGATTAGCTTCATAATAATGATGCCTTTGTTACAAATAGTGTAATATATGCCTTTTCATCATCTGGTGGCCAGTTTGCAGCATGTACTGGGAACATTATACAATGCCATAGGTCTTTACCAGGTCCCAGCAGAGCTCCAGATAAGTTTTGTATCTAAAGAGAATAAAACACCCATATTTCAAATTCAATGCTTGGTTTTACTTTTACAAATGTATTATTGATTTTCTTTCCTATTAAATATTGAACAAATGATAAAAAAGTAAAACAAATGAAAAAAACATTTGCAGCTCAACTAAGTAAATTTTCAACTTTATTACAGTATGTTCACTTCTCAATTTGAAAATCAATGCGTATTTTCACTTTGCTGTGAGTATTTTGTACTCCCACATTTGATCATCAATCCAGGACAATGCATATTCGGCTAAAACAAGTGCGTATAATACGCCAATACATACATTATCTGGAGCTCTGTCCCAGGGTTCACTGGCATTTTAGGAGTTAGACTGGACAAGAATGCTGTAATACTTATTGCATAGAATAGTCTGGCAGCGGGAGGCGGTAACCCCTTTTTGTCTGGTATAGTTTTTGTCGCGCCCGCTTGCGGAAAGCGCGATATAGTCGGCATTTTGGCGTACGTACGTACCGTCCAGTTAAAGTTTTTGGTTAAGTTATTTGGTTTAGTTTTTTGTTGGTATATTTTGTTTTTAGCCAGGTTTTTTGAAAAAAAATCCAGGCTATTGGATTGGCGAAAGCCGGGCGGGCGGCGGGCGGGCGGCGGGCGGCGCGGGCGGGCGGCGGCGGGCGGGCGGCGTCCACAATCAATGTTAATTTTTCGTGTTTGAGTCCATTTCTTTGTTACTGTACCACCTAGGACCACCAAACTTTCACAGCTTCATAATCAAGGGGTGCCCACCACATATCACTATCCAACATGTTACTTTTTTTTTAACTTCACCCATTTTTTCCGCGTAGTCGACTTAGCCATTTTCAATGTTAAGTTTTCGCGTTTACAATGTTAAGTTTTCGTGTTTAAGTCCATTTCTTTGGTACTGTACCACCTAGGACCACCAAACTTTCACAGCTTCATAACCAAGGGGTGCCTACCACATACAACTATCCAACATGTGACCATTTTTTTACCTTCACCTATTATTTCTACGTAATTGACTTAGCCATTTTCAACGTTAACTTTTTAACGTATGTCTGGTAAAGTTTTTTGGTTTTAAAACTTTTTCGTTATACTATATCTCTGCAACTGCTTCGCCCATTACCTTGAAACTTCACATGGGTGTTTATCATCATCCATATTTTCATTCTAACCCCCAACCGTGCGGCCCCTGTGCCCAATGTCAAGGTCAAATTACTTTGAATTATTTTGTTAAAGTTTTTTCGTGTACTATATCTCTGCAACTGCTTCACCCAATACCTTGATACTTCACATGGGTGTTTATCATCATTGTTGCACCTGCTTGCGGAAAGCGCGATCCTGTGCCCAATGTCAAGGTCAAATTACTTTGAATTTTTTGTTAATGTTTTTTCTTGTACTATATCTCTGCAACTGCTTCACCCAATACCTTGATACTTCACATGGGTGTTTATCATCATTGTCGCACCTGCTTGCGGAAAGCGCGATCCTGTGCCCAATATCAAGGTCAAATTACTTTGAATTTTTTTGTTAAAGTTTTTTCGTGTATATATCTCTGCAACTGCTTCACCCAATACCTTGATACTTCACATGGGTGTTTTATCATCATTGTCGCACCTGCTTGCGGAGCGCGATCCTGTGCCCAATGTCAAGGTCAAATTACTTTGAATTTTTTTGTTAAAGTTTTTCGTGTACTATATCTCTGCACTGCTTCACCCAATACCTTGATACTTCACATGGGTGTTTATCATCATTGTCACACCTGCTTGCGGAAAGCGCGATATCGTCGGCATTTTGGCATACGTCCGTCCGTTCGTCCGTGTGTCCGGTTAAAGTTTTTTGGTTAAAGTTTTTCCATCTACTATATCTATTTTTTTAGTGTCCATGCCTCGCCCCAAGGCGCGACATGCAGGCCACGGCCATCTAGTCTACAAAAAGTGGGTATAATTATGTTATCCAAGTGTCTATGCTTGGAAAAAACTTGGCCTTCGTGGCTTTGCCTCGTTTCTTGTTCATCTATATTTTCATGTGCCCAATGTCAAGGTCAAATTACTTTTAAGTTTTTGGTTAAGTTTTTAGCTCACCTGAGCAAAGCTCATGTGAGCTATTGTTACCGCAATGTGTCCGTCGTCGTCCTCCTCCGTCGTCGTCCGTCGTCGTCCGTCGTCGTCCGTCGTCGTCCGTCGTAGTACGTCGTCCGTCGTCGTCCGTGAACATTTTCAAACGTCTTCTCCTCGGTAACCATTGGGTCTATAGTCACCAAACTTCATGGTCATGGTCCTTAGGTAGGGGGATTACAAAATTGTTAAAATGATGTCATGATCCAAGATGGCCGCTGTCTAAAAATAGCACAAATTCTTAAAAAATCTTCTTCTCAAGAACCGCCAACCGGATTTCGACAAAACTTGGTAGGAATGATCGATGTACATTGCTCTTTCAAAGTTGTTAAAATGGTGACCCCGGGGTCAAAAATGGGCATGGCCCGTGGGGTCAAATTACTGTCAAATTTTATTTTTGACTGAATATGGTCATGTCATATATCAAATTGAAGGTATCAATGAGGCGATCACTCTGGTGCATTTTTTTGTCGAAATCGGATTGTTATGTCATCCAAGATGGCCGCCCGAAAGGTCAAAAGGTCGTTCTTTTATTAGAGATTTCAAAATTCTTCTTCACATGAACCGCTTGGCCCATGGTAGCCAAACTTAAAAGTTATGTCCAGGGTGAAGCTTCAGATTTGTTAAAATGGAGGTCATCGTAATCCAAGTGGAACCGCCGTCTAAAAATAGCATAAATTCTTAAAAAATCTCTATGACCGTAGCTGGATTTCGCACGAAACTTGGTAGGAATGAATTGATGTACATTGCTCTTTCAAAAATGTTATTGTGATGGGGTCAAAAATGGGCGTGGCGTGGGGTCAAATTGTCGGTCATGTTATTTTTGACCGAATAGGTCGTATATATTAAATCGAAGGTTTATCAATGAGGCGACGCTTTGGTACATGTCGAAATCGGATTGTTAGTCATCCAAGTTGCCGCGTGTAAAGGTTCGTTCTTTTATTAGTGATTTCAAATCGGGGTACATGGGAACCGCTTGGCCCATGTTAGCAAACTTAAATGTTAGGTCCATGGGTGAGCCTTTTCAGATTTGTTCCAAAATGGAGGTCATCGCTAATCAGATGGCCGCCGTCTATGCATAAATTCTTAAAAAACTTCTTCTCATGAACCGCTAGCCGGTTTCGAGGAAACTGGTAGGAAGATCGATGTACAATGCTCTTTCAAAGTTGTGAAATGGTGACCCGTCATTGGGCGTGGCCCGTGGGGCATTTTATTTTTGACCGAATATGTCCTGTTATAATATTATATCAAATCGAAGGTCAATGAGGCGATCACTCTGGTACATATTTGTCGAAATGGATTGTTATTGTCATCCAAGATGGCCGCCGAAATAAAAGGTCGTTATTAGAGATTTCACTTCACATGAACCGCTTGGCCCATTGGTAGCCAAACTTAAAAGTTATGGTCCATGGGTGAACCCTTTTCAGATTTGTTAAAATGGAGGTCATCGCTAATCCAAGATGGCCGCTCGTCTAAAAATAGCATAAATTCTTAAAAAAATCTTCTCATGAACTGCTGGCCGCATTTAGACTTTAAACTTGGTAGGAATGATCGATTTACAATGCTCTTTCAAAGTGTGAAAATGTAAATTGGTACCCCGGGGTCAAAAATGGGCAAAAATGGATGGCCCGCCCGTCAAAGGTAAAATTGGGGTCAAATTTTATTTTTGACCGAATATGCTCATGCCATGCCATATATCAAATTGAAGGTATCGATGAAGCGATTGCTCTGGTGCAATATTTGTCGGAATCGGATGATTATGTCATCCATGATGGCCACCAAAAGGTCCATTTATTCAAGATTTTGAACGTCTTTTTCTCAGGAACCACATGGCTGATACTGGCCAAACTACATAGGAAGTTAAGATCCTTGGGTGAAGCATTTTCAGATTTTGTAAAATGAGAGTCATCGCTTAATCCAAGATGACCGCCATCTAAAAAAATAGCACAATTTTTTTAAAACACATGAACTCAATGTCACATTCTCCTCTGGTGTTCATTGGAGTCAGGTGATCGAATTTAAGGGCCATCATGGCCCTCTTGTTTTGTTAAAGTTTTTGGTTAAAGTTTTTTTTGTTGGTTAAGTTTTTTGGTTAAAGTTTTTCGTTATACATATCTCTGCAACTGCTTTGCCCTCCATTACCTAGAAACTTCACATGGGTGTTTATGATCATCTATATTTTCATTCTACCCCCCTTCCCCCCCGTGCAGCCCCTGTTTGCCCAATGTCAAGGTCAAATTACTTTGAAGTTTTTGGTTAAGTTTTTTCGTTAAATTTTTGGTTTTTGGTTAAGTTTTTTTGGGTAAAGGGGTAAAGTTTTTCGTTACTATTATCTCTGCAACTGCTTTGCCTATTACCTTGAAACTTCACATGGGTGTTTATCATCATCTATATTTTCATTTCCCAATCTCCCCCCCCCCCCCCAGTGCGGCCCTGTGCCCAATGTCAAGGTCAAATTACTTTGAAGGTTCTGGTTAAGTTTTTTCTTTAAAGTTTTTGGTTAAGTTTTTTGGTTCAAGTTTTTTAAAGTTTTTGGTTAAGTTTTTTGGTTAAAGTTTTTCGTTATACTATATCTTTTTTTTTACTGTCCATGCCTCGCCACAAGGCGCGACATGCAGGCCGCGGCCATCTAGTTTTTATTGTCGATTATTCAACAGTGGGCATTTGGTGAATCAAATCCACTGCCATTCAAAATAGCTTTTGTCAAATATTTCTCGGTTTGGGGGACTCGTAGAGGCATACTTTTGGTGTTTATAGCTAAGTTTCAGGGTCACGGGAACATGATAAGAAACATCAATAAAAAAATACATTGAGTGATTTAGGTGAAGGCAGCCATCTTGAATTTCAAAATGGCCGCCAATACAACTTGTTTTTGGTCAATATATTGGTCTGGGGACTCATAGAGGCATACTTTTGGTGTTTTTCGGGGGTCAGTGACATGATATGAGCATCGATAATTACATTGCGTGATGTAGTTAAGGCAAGCCATCATGAATTTCAAAAAACACATATATATGAACCAGAAACACTCGATACATATCAATGGTGGATGATTATTACACCATGCACATATTTATGACATTAAATCCACTCAAATACTATCTATGGTGGCTGATTATTACACAATGCACATATGACTAGAAATCACTCAATACATCTCAATGGTGGCTGATTATTACACAATGCACATATATATGACCATAAATCACTCAATACATATCTATGGTGGCTGATTATTACACAATGCACATATGACTAGAAATCACTCAATACATCTCAATGGTGGCTGATTATTACACAATGCACATATATATGACCATAAATCACTCAATACAATATCTATGGTGGCTGATTATTTACACAATGCACATATGACTAGAAATCAACTCAATACATCTCAATGGTGGCTGATTATTACACAATGCACATATATATGACCATAAATCACTCAATACATTATCTATGGTGGGCTGATTATTACACAATGCACATATGACTAGAAAATCACTCAATACATCTCAATGAGGCTGATTATTACACAATGCACATATATAAGCCGTAAAATCTCAATCAATACATCTCAATGGTGGCTCATTATTGCGCAATGCATTACATATATATGACTATTAATCACTCGGATACATCTAAAAATCTGGCTGATTATTACACAATATACATATAAATATATAAGCAATACATCTCAATGGTACAAATTTTATTATTACACAATGCACATTATATATGACTAATAATCACTCAAAAAGGCCAAGTGGATTCATGTTGTATTACACAATGTCAAAGTAAAAATAAGGCACGCAACTCAAAAAGTTAAAATGAGAACATTTGTATGTTCAGTTATATTGGAACGTTTATACAGTGGCTAACTATGACATACAAGACACAATGGGATATCCGAAACATGACTCATGATGGGTGGTGGAAATAACCAACAGTATCAACTCGTTCCAACCTTAGAACTGTTATGTACTTAATGTACTTAAATGTTAGTCCAGTCCTCATCTTCATCTGCATCTTGGACCTGTTTTGTTCTCTCATTTAAACACATCTGTCCCCTTGGCAAGCACAGAAAACCGTGCACGACAAGTTCGAATTTTGGCATCCACATTTTTGAGTTTTAGCATGCATGTGACTGGCAAACAAGCAATTTTATCAGCTTCAACAGCTCCACAGGTGCTAATGGGCTACCATCTGGGATAGTGGTAGGGGGTGAGTGAGTTGTGTTTGTTGTTTCTCTGGACCATCCATATACAGCTGGATCCAAATCTGGTGGATCTGGCTCTAAGGAACTCTCCATACTGCAACTTGCATGTGGGCTCTGGAAACATTCTCTTCTGAATGCTTCGTCTGTCGGGGGTAAGAGAGGCAAGTTTTTGTACACACGCGACACTCCGTTTACTTTTGAAGATCCATGCTTTGTGTCGGGCTTCCGTCAGGGATTTACATCGAGTCTGACCTCAGATCCAAACCAAACATAAATGGCGTTGGCTTGAGCTATTGCATCTGATAGAGGTATATCAGTGTCACAAATGTAGCTAAGTGATACGACCTGGATTCAGCCAGCCACGCCTTTTTTGCTTGCCAATCCTATAGTACGAGGCCACGTGTCACATTCCAGTGAGACCATGAGCAGCTAATAGATCTGGAATTAATGTTTCTGTGCTTTTCCCAACTGTTTCATTAATGTCAATAACTGCTCGACCGTGCGACGGAGGAAACCATCTTTACTTGGCATGGACGGTCAACCTTTGTCGCGAGAAATGTAAAAACAATACAAATATGTCAGTGTCATCAACAATTACTAAAACTGCTTTGGCCCACCCCCACACTGTTGTACTACAATGGTATCAGCTTCTTCGTGTGTAGTGATCATATCGTTTGATAACTAGTCCATTGTATATCTCGACTGGCACTGGGTTGCTGTGGTTACAACTAAACTATGCGTAGACACTATGCGTAGACCCCTGCAGCCCCTTTGTCCCTTCCGATTCTGGTCGATTCCTTGGTACTGCCTTCTCTATCTCTGGATATAATGTAATATGGCGAAACTAATCATATGATCAGAAAAAACAGACGACAAAATCTATGTTACTCCACTCAAATTCCTGAACACAGGCTAACAAAGATTAAATTAACATACGTTTTGTACTCATATTAGATTGCTGGTATTCAAATAATTATTCACCACTGAACGTATTCAATTTGGCAGTGAGTTAAATAAGTGTTATATACCAGATTCAGGGTATTTGTGAATACTGATAACTGTAAATAAGGTGTATTTACTGGCCATGTATGTGACACAAATTAACAGCTCGTCGCAATATCTTCTTCTTGGGTGTGGTATTTCAGCGACCTCCCAGCCAAAGTGAATATATTGTGGTCGTATAAAAAGTATGCTTTGTATTTATACATACCGATCGAAAATGAGGTAGACATCATGATCTTCAAGCAGAGTGTGGATGTGCCCCTCGGAACAGATCCCAGGTAATCTTTGCTTAATAAAATCAACTTAGCTCCAATTTCCCAATATCACAGCGGCCCATTTATAATATCATAAATCACAGCCAATTCTGGCGTCCATTTTGAAATTCAAACGGATACCTCGAAATATTGCCCAATTTCTCTTATTGATGTTTGTATCATGTTCATTGGCCTGAAAAAAACATAGGTGTAGACACAAAATTATGCCTCTATCAGGGATCAGTTTATAGGGCGAAGTGGCGAGTTTGTTCTCCCAAAATGGTCCACTTCTCCCTATTTTGAGCTGAGGTAGAAGTTGTTAGTTCCACTATAGTCAAATTTCTCCAAATTATTACGAAAACTGCTCTAACGAGTCCCCCAGACCGAGATATTGACAAAAGCAATTTTGGATGGCGGCCATTTTGAAATTCAAGATGGCTGACTTATCTACATCACCCAATGTTATTATTAATGTTCTTATCATGTTCACTGACCCTGAAAACCTAGGTATATACACCAAAAGTATGACTACGAGTCCCCCAGACCGAGATATTGACAAAAGCAATTTTGGTTCCAAATGGCCGCTAAAAAAAATGCTCAAGGGTGAGAATCCACATCGCAGTGGATTTGATTCACCAAATGCCCAGTGATGAATAATCAACAATAAAAAATACTATACCAGAGCATTTTGGGTTAGGCCAAAAATCGGCCTCCCACTACCAGGCTATTCTATGGGCTTTCACAGTTTAATAATAATACAGTGTATTAAAAACTTGTAATACAGTAGAAAACTCCGAATACCGGACCCTCTAAATACGGAAATCTTTGTTCCCGAAATAAACCGGACAATTTTTGTTGTCCCGGTTTTAATTCCTTCTTTATTCAATGTACTAAAAAACCTCTGAATACCGTATCCTCTTGAATTCCGGAAAGAAGATTTTTATACCCCTTACCCCACAAACCAAAGTTTGTTGGGGGTATATAGGAGTCAGCTTGTGGGTCTGTCGGTCTGTCGGTCTGTTGGAAATTCCCTTCCGCTCTATATCTTCTACACCGAATGCATGATTATCAAATGGCTTGGCACAAATGTTGTCATGATGAGAAGGTGTGTCGTGATCAATAACCACGCACCTACGTCCAAGGTCAAGGTCACAGTTGAAGGTCAAAGGTCAAACCAATAGAAAATTCCCCTTCCGCTCAATATCTCTACACGATGCATGGATTATCAAATGGGCTTGGCACAAAATGTTTCTCATGATGAGAAGGTGTGTCGCGATCAATAACCACGCACCTACGTCCAAGGTCAAGGTCACAGTTGAAGGTCAAAGGTCAAACCTATTGAAATTCCCTTCCGCACTATATCTTCTACACGATGCATGGATTATCAAATTGCTAACCACACACCTACGTCTAAGGTCACAGTTGAAGGTCAAAGGTCAAACCTATTGAAAATCCTTCCGCTCTATATCTTCTACACCGATGCATGGATTATCAAATGGCTGTCACAAATGTTTCTCTTGATGAGAAGGTGTGTCCACAATCAATAAACCACGCACCCTACATCCAAGGTCAAGGTCACTGTTGAAGGTCAAAGGTCCAAACCTATTGAAATTCTTTCCGCTATAATTTCTTCTACAACCCGAATGCATGGATTATCAAAATGCCTTGGCAAAAATGTTTCTCAGGATGAGAAGATGTGTCCGTGATCAATAACCACGCACCTACGTCCAAGGTCAAGTCACAGTTGAAGGTCAAAGGTCAAAAAATATTGAAATTCCCAAATGGCTTGGCACAAATGTTTTTCTCAGGATGAGAAGGTGTGTCGCGATCAATAACCACGCTTACCTACATCCAGGGTCAAGGTCACAGTTGAAGGTCAAAGGTCAAACCTATTTTTAATTCTATTCCGCTCTTTTATTTCTACACCGATGCATGGATTATCAAATGCCTTGGCACAAATGTTTCTCGGGATGAGAAGATGTGTCGTGATCAATAACCACGCACCTACGTCCAAGGTCAAGGTCACAGTAGAAGGTCAAGGTCAAAAATATTGAAATCCCAAAATGGCTTGGCACAAATGTTTCTCAGGATGAGAAAGGTGTGTCGCGATCATTAACCACGCACCTACATCCCAAGGTCAAGGTCATAGTTGAAGGTCAAAGGTCAAACCTATTGAAATTCCCTTCCACTCTATATCTTCACACCGATGCATGATTATCAAATGGCTTGGCACAAATGTTTTCTTCATGATTGAGAAGGTGTGTCGCGATCAATAACCACGCACCTACGTCCAAGGTCCAAGGTCACAGTTTGAAGGTCAAAGGTCAAACCTATTGAAATTCCCTTCCGCACTATATCTTTCTACTACCGATGCATGGATTATCAAATTGCTAACCCCACACACTACGTCCAAGGTCACAGTTGAAGGTCAAAATAGGTCAAACCTATTGAAATTCCCTTCCCGCCGCTCTATATCTTCCTACTAACCGATGCATGATTATCAAATGCCTTGGCACAATGTTTCTCAGGATGAGAAGGTTTTGTGTCGCGATCAATAACACCGCCCAACCTACGTCCAAGGTCAAGGTCATTAGTTGAAGGTCAAAGGTCCAAACCTATTGAAATTCCCTTCCGCTCTATATCTTCTACACCGATGCATGGATTATCACACTATGCCCAGGGTCAAGGTCACAAAACTTGATGCGTTTGAAAACCTTAACGCTCGGGCTAAAATGGCTTATAATAAAAATGCCTCGTTTTCTTTCTTTGGTGCCAGTGGGGGTATTCGTGTGCGACAGGCCACATTTCCTAGTTCAGTATAATTTTACCTCTGAAAATACCGAATACAAATGCTAAATCAACCAGCGCCAGCGGGCAGGGGATAAATTTCACCATGGTCGTGTTGGATTTTTCTGTCGACAGGTGTGATAAGAGAGTCGTTACGCATTTGAAACGATGACACAAGTCAAAGTCACATGGTCGGGGCTGTTATTTTAAAAAGATTTGTTATGCCGTTTGTTTGTCCATTTAATGACCTAACAATGTTTTTTGTACTAGTTGCGTAGTGCGCACTCATTGCAATTTTGTGTCTTACAACCTACAAATATTTCCGAGCATGTGATCGACGCGTGATATTGGAAAACCGACCAATGAAAACAATTGTTTTCTCCCGACTTTCGTCAAAACAAAGATGGATACTCGATATTTACATTTTACAAAATTTCGGGAAACGTGTTTCGTCTTGAAATAAATAGCGAAAAACATGCCGCTATTTTCCATTGAAGACTTAAATCGATTGATTGCGGCTGTAATTGATGACGGCAAGGTATATGTAAGGTAATTATGAGGTCAAATAATCATTGAAAATTGCGATTAGTCTTCGCTAATTGGAGTAACGTTTAGTGACAAACCAATTTCCCATTTTACACACCTTGAGTATGAATAGTGAAAAACCTCTAAAAACCGGAAACCTCTCCTAACGGACTTTTTGTTCCGGTCCGCAGGCTGTCCGGTATTCGGAGTTTCTACGTACACCCATGTAATAAATAGCAAGGAGAACAGTTAGGTAATCAGTACAGCTTCAAATCATGATGATGTGCATATGCAATAGAATCTCACATTTGTGATTTTAATATGCAGGCCCGTAACCAGGGGGGGTCGGAGCGGTCGGAGGACGACCCCCCCGCCCAGCCTCGAGGTCCACATTTTGACCCCCCTAGATACCTCAGGCCCTTGGGCCTTCGAAACGACCCCCCCTTCACCTTTCAGGTTCTGGGCTACGGGGTTCCTGATATGATATTTTTTAAATGTATTGACCGATTTCATAAGAAACTTGGCATAGCTTTGTTTCTTATGAAATCAGTAAAACTCATTTTAATAAAATATCATATTAAGTCAGCACTCATGTAAGACCCGGGAACCAGGTCAGGTTATTCTAATTTCAGGGCTGAATATATTTTTTCTCGATGTAAATATTCCGTTCTGATTTTGGGATTTTCTCCCCAGTACAGCAGGTTAAAACGAGATCGCTACACTGGTCACAAATCCCTTAATCTATGACACATATATTGCCCGTTTCAGCGTATACCGGCAAGTCGTGTGAGCTGCTGATTGATCCTTGTGCGGATGCGGAGACCATGGATGGCCCGGTGTGCCGGAATGGTGGCTCCTGCACCACGTGTACCATGGCAACCAGTGGCTACAAGTGCACATGTCCTCCCGGTACGGACATAGGCTGCGCTCATCATCTCAATATTACAAGCTACTTGATTGGTTGAGACTGAGCTGTTCTACGACTCAGGCTCGGGCAATCAAATTGCTTAAATCAAGCAACTTTTTCGCTGATCCTGATATAGTGCTTCAGGTATTTGTTTCAACGCAATAAAAAATGTTGTCTCTGCCACTATTTCTTTGGAAGAAATGTTTATCAAATATTGATTTATATTTATTAGCCAGGTTTTTTGAAAAAAAATCCAGGCTATTGGATTGGCGAAAGCCGGGCGGCGGGGCGTGCGGGCGGGCGGGCGGGGGCGGGCGGCGGCGGGCGGGGGCGTCCACAATCAATGTTAATTTTTTCGTGTTTGAGTCCATTTCTTTGTTAACTGTACCACCTAGGACCACCAAACTTTTCACAGCTTCATAATCAAGGGGTGCCCACCAAATATCATATCCAACATGTTGCTTTTTTTTAACTTCACCCATTTTTTTTCCGCGTAATCGACTTAGCCATTTTCAATGTTTAAGTTTTCGCGGTTTACAATGTTAAGTTTTCGTGTTTAAGTCCATTTTCTTTCGTACTGTACCACCTAGGACCACCAAACTTTTCACAGCTTCATAATCAAGGGTACCCACACATATCACTATTCCAACAATTGTTACTTTTTTTTTTAACTTGACCCATTTTTTCGCGCAGTCGACTTAGCCATTTTCAATGTTAAGTTTTTCGCGTTTACAATGTTAAGTTTTCGTGTTTTAGTCCATTTCTTTGGTACTGTACCACAAACTTTCACAGCTTCATAACCAAGGGGTTTTGCCTACCACATACTATCAATCATGTGACCATTTTTTTACCTTCACCTATTATTTGTTTCTACGTAATTGACTTTAGCCATTTTCAACGTTAACTTTTTAAGTACGTCTGGTTTAGAGTTTTTTTGGTTAAAACTTTTTTCGTTATACTATATCTCTGCAACTGCTTCGCCCATTTACTTAGAACTTCACATGGGTGTTTTTATCATCATCCATATTTTCATTCTAACCCCCAACCGTGCGGCGCCTGTGCCCCAATGTCAAGGTCAAATTACTTTGAATTTTTTTGTTAAAGTTTTTTCGTTGACTATATCTCTGCAACCTGCTTCACACAATACCTTGATACTTCACATGGGTGTTTATCATCATTGTGCACCTGCTTGCGGAAAGCGCGATCCTGTGCCCAATGTCAAGGTCAAATTACTTTGAATTTTTTTTTGTTAAAGTTTTTTCGTGTACTATATCTCTGCAACTGCTTCACCCAAATACCTTGATACTTCACATGGGGGTGTTTATCATCTTGCGCACCTGCTTGCGGGAAAGCGCGATCCTGTGCCCAATGTCAAGGTCAAACTTACTTTGAATTTTTTTTGTTGGTTAAAGTTTTTTCGTGTAACTATATCTCTGCAACTGCTTCACCCAAACCCACCTTCATACTTCACATGGGTGCTTATCATCATTGTCGCCCCCCCCCCCCCCCCCCCCCCCCCCCCCCCCCCCCCCCCCCCCCCCCCCCCACCTGCTTGCGGAAGCGCGATCCTGTGCCATGTCAAGGTCAATTTACATTTGAATTTTTTTGTTAAAGTTTTTTTGTGTACTATACTCTGCAACTGCTTCACCCAATACCTTGATACTTCACATGGGTGTTTATCTATCATTGTCGCACCTGCTTGCGGAAAAGCGGACGATCCTGTGCCCAATGTCAAGGTCAAATTACTTTGAATTTTTTTGTTAATGTTTTTTCGTGTTCTATATCTCTGCAACTGCTTCACCCAATACCTTGTAAACTTTCACATGGGTGCTTATCATCATTGTCGCACCTGCTTGCGGAAAGCGCGTTCTGTGCCAATGTCAAGGTCAATTACTTTGAATTTTTTTTGTTAAGTTTTTTTTTCGTGTACTATATCTCTGCAACTGCTTCACCAATACCTTGATACTTCACATGGGGTGCTTATCATCATTGTCGCACCTGCTTGCGGGAAAGCGCGATCCTGTGCCCCAATGTCAAGGTCAAATTTACTTTGAATGTTTTTGTTAAAGTTTTTTCGTGTACTATATCTCTGCAACTGCTTCACCCAATACCTTTGATACTTCACATGGGTGTTTATCATCATTGTCGCACTGCTTGCGGAAAGAAGCGCGATTCTGTGCCTATGTCAAGTTCAAATTACTTTGAATTTTTTTGTTAAAGTTTTTTCTGTATATATCTCTGCAACTGCTTCACCCAATACCTTGATACTTCACATGAGTGTTTATCATCATTGTCACACTGCTTGTGGAAGCGCGTATCGTCAGGCAATTTTGGCATACGTCCGTCCGTTCGTACCGTGTGTCCGGGTTAAAGTTTTTTTTGGTTAAAGTTTTTTCCATCTACTATAATCTATTTTTTTAGTGTCCATGCCTCGCCCCAAGGCGCGACATGCAGGCCACGGCCCCCCCCCCCATCCCCTTTTAGTCTACAAAAAAGTGGGTTTATTAATTGTTATCCAAGTGTTCTATGCTTGGAAAAAACCTGGCCTTCGTGGCTTTGCCTCGTTTCTTGTTTTTAACTTGACACCCTTTTTTTCCGCGCAGTCGACTTAGCCATTTTCAATGTAACTTTTCGCGTTTACAATGTTAAGTTTTCGTGTTTAAGTCCATTTCTTTGGTACTGTACCACCTAGGACCACCAAAACTTTCACAGCTTCATAATCAGGGGGTGCCCACCCAACATATCACTATCCAAACATGTTACTTTTTTTTTAATCTTGACCCCATTTTTTCCGCGCAGTCGACTTAGCCATTTTTCAATGTTAAGTTTCGCGTTTACAATGTTAATTTTTGTTTTCGGTTTTAAGTTTCCCATTTCTTTGGTACTGTACCACCTAGGGACCACCAAACTTTCACAGCTTCATAATCAAGGGGTGCCACCACATATCACTATCCAACATGTTACTTTTTAGCCAGGTTTTTTTTTGAAAAAAATCAGGCTATTGGATTGGGAAGAAAGACCGGAGGCCGGCGGGCGGGGGCGGGCGGGCGGGGCGCTCCACAATCAATGTTAAGTTTTCGTTTTGTTTGAGTCCTTTCTTTGTTACTGTACCACCTAGGACCACCAAACTTTCACAGCTTCATAATCAAGGGGTGCCCACACACTATCACTATCCACATGTTACTTTTTTTTTAACTTCACCCATTTTTTCCCGGCCGTAGTCGACTTAGCCATTTTCAATGTTAACTTTTCGCGTTTTACAATGTTAATTGTTTTTCGTGTTTAAGTCCATTTCTTTGGTACTGTACCCACCTAGGACCACCAAACTTTCACAGCTTCATAATCAAGGGGCTACCCACCACATATCACTATTCTAACATGTTACTCTTTTTTTAACTTCACCCAAATTTTTTTCCGCGCAGTCGGCTTAGCCATTTTTATTCAATGTTAAGTTTTCCGCGTTTACAATGTTAAGTTTTCGTGTTTAATAAGTCCATTTCTTTGGTAGCTGTACCACCTAGGACCACCAAACTTTCACACTTCATTTAACCAAGGGGTGCTACCACATACAACTATCCAACATGTGACCAATTTTTTTACCTTACACCTATTTTTTATTTCTACGTAATTGACTTAGCCATTTTCAACGTTAACTTTTAACGTACGTTGGTTAATTTTTTGGTTTTAAAAACTTTTTCGTTATACTATATCTCTGCAACTGTTTCGCCCATAACCTTGAAACTTCACATGGGGTGTTTATCATCCATCCATATTTTCATTCTAACCCCCAACCGTTGCGGCCCCTGTGCCCAATGTCAAGGTCAAATTATTCTTTGAAAAATTTTTTTTGTTTAAAGTTTTTTCGTGTACTATATCTCTGCAACTGCTTCACCCAATACCTTGATACTTCACTGGGTGTTTTTATCATCATTGTCGCACCTGCTTGCGGGAAAAAAGCGCGATCCTGTGCCCAATGTCAAGGTCAAAATTACTTTGAATTTTTTTGTTAAAGTTTTTTCGTGTACTATATCTCTGCAACTGCTTCACCCAATACTTGATACTTCACATGGGGTGTTTATCATCATGTCGCACCTGCTTGCGGAAAGCGCGATCCTGTGCCCAATTTCAAGGTCAAATTATTTCTTTGAATTTTTTTGTTAAAGTTTTT
Source organism: Conchocele bisecta (assembly GCA_029237695.1). Classification (NCBI taxonomy): domain Eukaryota; kingdom Metazoa; phylum Mollusca; class Bivalvia; order Lucinida; family Thyasiridae; genus Conchocele; species Conchocele bisecta. The sequence goes on along the minus strand of CM055265.1, from coordinate 22,284,707 downwards.
TCGTGTACTATATCTCTGCAATGCTTCACCCAATACCTTGATACTTCAACCCCAAATGGGTGTTTATCATCATTGTGCACCTGCTTGCGGAAAGCGCGATCCTGTGCCCAATGTCAAGGTCAAATTACTTTTAATTTTTTGTGAAAAGTTTTTTCCGTGTACTATATCTCTGCAACTGCTTCACCCAATACCTTGATTAATTCACATGGGTGTTTATCATCATTGTCCGCACCTGCTTGCGGAAAGCGCGATCCTGAGCCCTATGTCAGTTCAAATTACTTTTGAATTTTTTTGTTTAAAGTTTTTTGTTTTCGTGTACTATATCTCTGCAACTGCCTTCCACCCAATACCTTGATACTTCACATGGGTGTTTTATCATCATTGTCACACCTGCTTGCGGAAAGCGCGATATCGTCGGCATTTTGGCATACGTCCGTCCGTTCGTCCGTGTGTCCGGTTAAAGTTTTTTAAAGGTTGGTTAAAGTTTTTCCATCTACTATATCTATTTTTTTTAGTGTCCATGCCTCGCCCCAAGGCGCGACATGCAGGCCACGGCCATCTAGTCTACAAAAAGTGGGTATAATTGTTATCCAAGTGTCTATGCTTGGAAAAAACCTGGCCTTCGTGGCTTTGCCTCGTTTCTTGTTTAACTCTTTGCATGCTGGGAAACTTGTGGGCTATAAATAGTTCAAAAATAGCGGACAATAATCATCATATCTTTTTTTATTTATCATTGTAAATATCATGAATATGTCTTGGAAAAATCATTAGAATTGAGTCCCGAGGACTCAATTCTAATGAAATTCCAAGACATATTTACAGAGAAATAAAAAATATACAGTCAAGAAATGTTTATCAAAGATTGATTTTATTGATTCAATTGTGAAATATTTTCCTAGGGGAATTTAACCCTTTCATACCACAGACCTCTATAGCAATGTTTGCTAACAGTGTAGATTCAGATGAGCCAGCTCATGATAAGCCGACTTGTCAGGATATGCACTTTTACAAGTAATTTTCATATATAGCCCCTGCTCACTTTCTCTAGTCTTTTAAATAATCTATTTTTAGTCCCCATTTCCATTAAAATTGGTTTTGAGCAAAATAATCAATATTTGATGGAATTTCATTAAATAAAGTTTTTCGAGGCTTGTAAGATTTGTTTAAATTTCTTACCCTACAATATAGATGAGCCTACCTCACCCATGTGTGTATTACCACACTGGCCAGGTGTAGGCTCATCAACACGGCACATCCAAACCCAGTCTAGCTGGGTTTGCCATTTACCATGTACTTATGTGTATGGATCAGGATAATAAAATAGATGAACACAACTCAGGTTTTGGGGAAATGAATCATATATATACTTGAAAATTATTGATGGGAGAAGTATGTGATAAGGCATAACACAATGTTCAAAGTAACCAAAATACATGCATGCTCATTGTTTGGTCTTATAGCATCAACAATTTCCCAGTATACCTCCAACTGTATCTCAGCTATAGGACACATACATACATACATACATACATACATACAATGTATGTGAAGCATAGACCTCATGAATAGTGATAGCCTGAGAAAGGAGGTCATGGATTGTGCACTAACGTACAGACGAAAATGTAATCGCACTGAAACAGTTTAATTGTCTCCCGAGGCCTAGAACATACATGTACCACCTCTCGAATTGCGATATGATATAGAGTAATGTATTAAATACTGCATGATGGCAGGGCCTATCAATTAAGTTAACATTAGACCCAGACGATGTCCACTATATATGATGGAGGGTGGGCGGGGAGAAAGTGTCGGCAACACGTCTTATCATACGCCAAGTTAACAAAGGAATGAGGCCGCTTCCAGAAATTTCCTGCGGTTCAGGCCACGCTGCTATTCCATTGGGTAGAAGCCACTGAGATTCCATTGGTCCTCGGTTGAAGAGGCTACTGCCGGGGCTGGTGTGAGATGCGCTGTGCTTGGACAGATATTAAGGCGCCCTCAGGGACCGCTGCTATGATTGGTTGGAAAAGATAATCTCCAACCCTGTGAAGTCCAAACGATAGATCAGTGGGTTAGAGATTATCCCAAATCCCCGGGAGAGATAAGCTCACGTCACTAGGTTAACGATGCGTTGCAACCAACCATGGCAGACGGAGCAGACGCTTGAAACTGCACATGTCAGACCTGTAACTGATCGTGAACCAGGACCTAATCCCGAGTGACTTACGAACATTTTAGTCGTACAAAGTTTAGTGAAACGGGCCCCTGAACCCCAGTACCTTTAACCCTTAAACGGCGGCCACTGAATATTGTCGTCTGCTCAGTATTCGTATTTGCTTAATTTCTCAAAAAAGCAATATATCGCACAGACTACAAATCTACACATTTAGGGGCACCTGGGCCCGCTCGGGGGGGATTTCGTAAGCCTTGCTTAATCTAGTTTTTACTAAGAAGAAAAAAGTAAATAAAATAAAGAGCAGACAACAAAATATAATTCCCCTGTATATTTCAGGCTACGCTGGAGATCACTGTGAGACGGAGATTGACACCTGCCAGTGCCCTGAAGATGCCACTTGTTTGCAAACAGAATTGGGAACCTACTGCTACTGTCCAAGGGGTACAGAAGTGGTCGGCGGACAGTGTAAAGGTAGTGTTATAATGAATGTTAGTATCCCCTCGCCGATAGGCAAGAGGGCATATAGCGTTAGGCCATGTACGTACATACGTACGTGCATGCGTACGTACATATGTACGTTAGTAACACCTTTCATTTTTCAATAACTCATGAACCACTTCACCAATTTTGATAATATGTGACCACAATGTGTGTCTATGGATGGTCAAGGTCACTGAGGACTTTTTTTTAAAAAAGATTTTATTAAGGCTGCCAGCGAGGGGATTAGCTTCATTTAACAAATATGCCAGTTATTGTTTATATTTGAATTTCATTTTACTTATTTATACTTTTCTTAGTTTGCCTTGGGGAATTGGGCTCAATTTGATTGAAAGGTTCAAATAGACACATGTTAACCCTTTCAGCACCACAAGCCTGTATACCGGTAGTGGTATTGGCAAAAAGAAGGTAAAGGAGATTGGTAAAGAAGGCACTGAATTGCCTAAATTGACTTTGATATTCATATTAAAAGCCAATTTAGGAATATTTCTAATTTCATGCTGTCATTGATATTTGCTCTGTGTATGTACATGTATATTAATGGATGAAATATGCATGTAAAATATCTAAGGTTTTCAATCGTTTGGTCATTAATTATTGCAATTTGAACTTGTTAAACAAACACAGTTCTCAGCAAAAGTTTTCATACAGACGTTGGGGCTAGATGCTCCCATCTGGTCCGTATTGCTGCTGGTATAAATATAATTTGTTTGGTGTGCCAGGAGCTCTCGAGACTAAATACATTACAGAATTCACCCTTTCACCCTAAGCAACTGGAATAGATTCCTACTTGTTTCCTAGCCTTGCCTGATAAACTTGATATCAAAAGACACTCACCTGGTATTCTCTATTTGTCAACTTCTACCATACATTTCAGAGCCTTCGACGGACTACGACCTGCTATTTACTGGCTCCACTGCCGGGGCCACCCTCATTTCTCCATTTATGATCAATACACAGGAAATGTCCATCATCTTTTGGATAAGGGCTAGAACTTCAGGCTTCGTGTTTAACATAATGTGAGTATAAACCAGGGTATACAACTTTCATCAATGTTTCTGGATAAATATATAGTTTGCCAGTTTCGGTATCCAATGCAGATGATCATGATATGATGGTAAATCATGTTTTTCGTGAAAAAAATTATATATGATGGCAAAACATAATTTGTGTCAATCCCGCTTGCGGACATCGCGATATGATCAGCACATTGGCGTACGTACCTATGTGTGTCTGGCTTAAAGTTTTTGGTTAAAGTTTTTTTTTGGTAAAGTTTTTTGGTATGCTATCAAAGCCTCAGCGGGCGCGACATGCTGGCCACGGCCATCTAGGGTTAAAAAAAATAAGACGAATTTGAAAAACTGTAGACAACAATGATTTGTTCCCGCATTAAAATGGTTAATGAGCCAGTGTAGCTCCAGATGAAATAGCACTCTTGTAGCCTGATAATGATCTATATTGCTTGTTAGAAGCATGATGTGTGTTTCATTGATCAAATGGCGAAAAGATCCTGAACAGACTGTAAAGATGCACAGGCTGATCTGGATCTACACTGGTTGCAAAACCTTTAAGCCCTATTTCTCCCAGCCACATTTGATAATAGTCCACTGCACCAGAATAATGCTTGTTTGCTGTTAAGGTTGGCCAAAACCATTATCCCTTACCCTGCTGAGTCAAATTTTATTGTCTGATGTTTATTTATATTTTTCTCATCAAAAACATGATTTGACAACATTTAAGTATCATTTCCATTGGAAAGGATTCTAAAGTACTGTCAAACCATGTTTTTATTAAGAAATAAGACTAAATATAAAATAACAGCAGACAACTATTTACGTTTCCCACATTTTAAGGATTAATGCAGAGTTTGTGTACACTACTCTTCTATAACTTTTCAGTCAATCGATCTGAAACTATACACATCTTCTAAACATGTGTCAAGATGTGTGTTTTTATGCTAAAAAATATTTTTTACAAAAATATCACCTTTTTAGCTCACCTGAGCCAAAGGCTCAAGTGAGCTATTGTTACCGCTTTTCGTCTGTCGTCCGTCCACAATTTCAAACGTCTTCTCCGTAACCGCTGGGCCGATGTTGGTCAACTTCACACGCATGGTACATAGGTATCGCGATTACAAATTTGTTAAAATGTCGGTCGTCGGCCATCCAAGATTGCCGCCATCTAAAAGTAGCATATATTCTTAAAAAATCATCTCACGAACAGCCACAGACGGATTTCAACGAAACTTGGCAGGAATGATTGACGTACAATGGTCTTTCAAAGTTGTTAAAATCGTGACCCCGGGGTCAAAAATGGGCCTGGCCCGGGGGGTCAAATTTCATATTTGACCGAATATGGTCAAATCATGTATCAAATCAAAGATATCAACGAGACAATCGCTCTGGTGCAGTTTTCATCGAACTCGGATGATTACGTTATCCAGATTTGTTAAAATGGAGGTTGTCACTTATCCAAGATGGCCGCAGTCTAAAAGTAGCACAAATTCTTAAAAATCTTCTTCTCATGAACCGCCTTACGGATTTCGACCAAACTTGGAAGGAATGACCGATGGACAATGCTCTTTCAAAGTTGTTAAAAATTGTGACCCCGGGATCAAAAATGGGCATGGCCCAGCATTCAAATAGGGGTCAAAATTTATTTTTGACTGAATATGGTCGCATCATATATCAAATCAAAGATATCGACGAGACGATCGCTCCGGTACAGTTTTCAGCGTAATTGGATGATTACGTCATCCAAGATGGCCGCCAAAATGTCAAAACGTCATCCTTTTATTTGAGATTTGCAAACGTCTTCTTTACAATAACCGGTTGGCCAATGGTAGCCAAACTAACTTCACAATTATGGTCCTTAGGTGAAGCCGTGTCAGATTTGTTAAAATGGAGGTCATAGCTAATCCAAGATGGCCATCGTCTAAAAAATAACGCAAAGTCTTAACAATATTCTTCTCACGAACCGCTGGGAGGATTTCAACGAACTTGGCAGAAATGAACGATGTACAATGCTCTTCTGGAAATGGTGACCGCAGTCTCAAAAATGGGCGTGGCCCTTAGGGTCAAATTTCATTTTTGACTGTATATGGTCAAGCCATATACCAAATCGAAGTATTTGCGAGACGATCGATGTGGTGCATTTCTTGTCAAAATCGGATTATTACGTCATCCAAGATGGCCTCTGAATTGTCATCAGGTCATCCTTTTATTACAGATTTCGAACGTCTTCTTCTTGCAAACCGCTGGGCGATTTTGGTAAAATTTTACAAGGATGATGTATTGATGGAGCCTTTTTATACGCCCGTTTGAAAAAACGGGACGTATTATGTATTCATCTTGTACGGGCGGGCGGCGGGCGCACGGTGCCGGGCGGGCGGGCACAGCTTGTCCATGCAATAACTAGAGTTCTACTTGACGGATTGTAACCAAATTTGGTATACATGTTTATCATGGCATGCCAAAGAAGCCTATTGATTTTGAAAAATTTCCGATACTTATCTCCCCTTGGCAACCATTTTTAATTTTCGCACTCTGTATCCTTGTCCACACAATAAGTCAAGTTCTACTTGACCGATCATAACCAAATTCGGTATACATGTTTATCACAGCAAAATGAAGAAGCGTATTGATTTTGAAACATTTCCGATGACTTATCTCCCCTTGGTGGCCATTTTTAATTTTCACACTCTGTATCCTTGTCCACGCAATAAAAGTTCTACTTCACCGATCGAAACCAAATTCGCTATACATGGCAAGACACGGAAGCCTATTGATTTTGAAAATTTTCCGATACTTATCTCCCCTTGGCAGCCATTTTTATTTTCACACTGTATCCACGCAATAACTCAAGTTCTACTTGACCGATCCTAACCAAATTTGGTTTACATGTTTATCAGTTCAAGATGAGTTATCTCCCCTTGTTGACTGGCCTTGCCTCGACGGGCGTATATTGTGACCTTCGGCACTCTCGTTAGAATTGTTAAAATGGAGGTTGTTACTAATCCAAGTTGGCACCCATCTAAAAATAGCACAAATTCTTTCTCACAAATCGCTTGGCCTATGCTGGCCCAACTTCACAGTTATGGTCCGTAGGTGAAGCCTTTTCAGATTTGTTAAAATGGAGTTTGTCACAAATCCAAGATGGCCGCCATAGAAAAGTAGGTCAAATTGTTAAAAAATCTTCTCATAAACTGTCGGTCTGATTTCGACGAAGCATGGAGGTCAAATTTCATCTTTAGAATACGGTCATGTCATATATCAAATCGAAGGTATCGATGAGACGATCGCATGGATGAAATTTTTGTCGAAATATGATGATTATGTCATCCAAGATGGCTGCCGAAATGTCAAAAGGTCATCCTTTTATTACAGATTTCAAGTCTTCTTCACACAAACCGTTTAGAACGATGATGGCCAACGTTCACAGTTATGGTCCATGCATTAAGGCATCACGGGACGGTTGAAAATTGCCAAAATTGACTGCTTTTCTGAGGGCGGCGGTGACTTATAAAAATCACCGCCTCTCACAATCAGTTAAGGAGGCTCTTGCGACAATTATTGAAAAATACTCACAATTGAAGTACAAATCGCGCGCCACAATAAAAATTCAGTAACCGCATCAGATGTGTTCCATTAATCTTTTACAAAGTTACCCCACCCACCTATTTTTGGCCAGAAATTTCAACACGACTGAATTTATCGGAATTGTTTTCATGAAAATATGAGGCACAGATACTTTGTTCTATCACTATCACTTTTCGCTACAAATGCCCGAAAAATACCTTAAATTCTGACGCGAAACCGTACCGGCGAGACAGCATAGCATGCGCCATTTTCCAAGATGTCAAAATCAACCAGAGCTAACATTCAGTTTCATAGAATTATGAAATACTCTGAAAAATACACCTAGTCAAGCCTCCCAAAGTCAAGAAATATTCATAAACCTATTTTTCTAGACACACTGGTGTAACTTACAGGGTCGGTAGTGAAGTATATTTGAAAATCGTTCACCCCCTTTTTAAAGCTAGCTGCCCACTGTCCCGTGAGACCTAAGCCTTTACAGATTTGTTAAAATGGAGGTCATCGCTTATTCAAGATGGCCGCCAAGAGGACTTATGTTCACCTTGTTTGTAAGACAAAAATGTTAAAGTTTTTTTGTTTTTTTTCAATAACTCCTGAACCGCTTCACCGACTTTCATTGTTTTTTTATTACGGCTGCCAGCGAGGTGATTAGCTTCATTTAACAACGATGCAAGTTCTTGATTATATATGAATTTCTTTGTTTGTCTTGGGGAATTGGGCTCAATTTGATCGAAAGGTTCAAATAGACACATGTTAGCCCTTTCAACACCACAGGCCTGTATAGTGGTATTGGCAAAAAGAAGGTAAAGAAGATTGGTAAAGAAGGCTTTGACTTCATATTAACAGCCAATTTAGGCATATTTTTAATTTTATGCTGTCATTGATATTTGCTGTGTGTACGTATATTAATGGATGAAATATGCATGTAAAATATCTAAGGTTTTCAATTGTTTGGTCATTAATTATTGCAATTTGAACTTGTTAAACAAACACAGTTCTCAGCAAAAGTTTTCATACAGACGTTGGGGCTAGATGCTCCCATCTGGTCCGTATTGCTGCTGGTATAAATATAATTTGTTTGGTGTGCCAGGAGCTCTCGAGACTAAATACATTACAGAATTCACCCTTTCACCCTAAGCAACTGGAATAGATTCCTACTTGTTTCCTAGCCTTGCCTGATAAACTTGATTTCAAAATACACTCGGCTGGTATTCTCTATTTCAAATTTTAAAATGGAGGTCGTCGCTTATCCAAGATGGCCGCCATCTACAAATGTATTTTTCTCACAAACTGCTTGGCTGATGCTGACCAAACGTCATAGTTATGGTCCTTGGTTTTCGTTTTCAGTTTTGTAAAATGGGAGTTTGTAAAACGCGTAATCCAAGATGGCCGCCATCTAAAAAATAGCTCACATTCTTACAAAATGTTCTCACGAACTGATGAACATTTTTTAACGAAACGTTACAGAAAAGATTGATATGCAATGCTCTTTCAGATTTGTTAAAATGGTGAGCTCGGGTTCAAATATGAGCATGGCCCGGGTGGTTAAACAGGGGTCAAATGTCATTTTTTATAAATTGCTCATGTTTTCCCTTTCTTTTCCGTGTGATCTGGGTATGGACTGTACCGGTTTTGAGACAATCGGAAGAATTATTCAAATGACTTCTTATAATGACTTGGTATATTTAATTGACAGTCTGTGCTGTTTTTGATTTACTGAATAATGGGGATAATAATTTCAAGTGAGCGATACAGGCCCATTTGGGCCTCTTGTTAACTTTTTAACTTAGCCATTTTCTATACATTTGTGTATGCAATTCTATATAGGGTACAGAGTTTGTGTACACTACTCCTCTAAAACCTTTCTGTCAATTGATCTGAAACTATATACACATCTTCTATACATATTGAACATGTGAAACTTGGTGTTTTATGCCAGAAAAATATGTTTTTAACAAAAATATAGACTTTTTTAGCGTAGCTATTTGTTCTACATTTTTGTGTGCAAGTCTATATAATTTCTACTTTACACATCTCTACATAAATTAGTATACCTGTTTATCGCAACAAGAGGAATAAATAATGCTACAGATTTTCAAATTCACTTTAAGGTTTCTTGCCTTGGTGACAGCTTCACATTTCTGCATGTTCGCTGTCTGGCCCATGGCGTATTTTGTGACTTACAGCACTCTTGTTGCCTCTGTAGACGATTTCACAAAAATTGCTAAGCATACTTATCTAGCTAAGTATACGTTGAGGGAGTAATCTTTTATTGTTCCCGGAATGCATTATTTCATATAGAACTAACGACCTCATATACATGTACCGTAAAGATTCTAATAGACGCCCATGCTCTAATAGACGCCCACCCCCCACTTTTCACGTTGAAAATGACACATTTTTTGGCCGATTTTCACGAAATTAGTGCCTCTAATAAACGCCCAGTACCGACTTGAAACAAAATCGGAGCTAATTGTCCAATTAGATTTTTTTTCTTTCCATTATTTCGAAAGCAACTTCCTTTAAAATCGGGGAAAAACATAATTGCTACTTTCACTTTCAAAAGCGGAAGCGAAATTCGACCGTTTGGTTTCCGGTGTCACAGTAAATTCCCTCATCACAGTAGCTATTTGCACGGACACAGGGTGATCAGAATGTACACGGTTACGGAGACGCCATTTTCAAAGCATCTCAAACCCGACAGATCCGAAACGCTGACGCTGACGAAACGTCCGTAGGCGTAAATCTGATCAGCATTAATGATTGACGCTGTCTTGATATACATTACCATTAAATTTAAACATTTCTACCGACTGTACCATAATGACCAGAGTGGACCGAAACGTCTTGGCCCAAATGTTTATAAACTGACAGACAGTACAATCAAGTCTGGCGTTTGAGAGTAACGTCCCTTAGTTATGTTTTTGTTCAGATAGCAGAACATCGTATATTTTTTTATCATTTTCCCTTTGCTGAATAACACTTGCCTCTATTAAACGCCCACCCTGGACTTCGGGAGCCAGTGGTGATTCTAATAGACGCCCGGGCGTCTATTAGAATCTTTACGGTATTTGATAAATAAAAGTATGCAGAATTATTATACTGAATCTTTTACATTATTTATCCTTAAATCTAAAATCTAAAATCTAAAAGTATACTTTGAAATTTTGGTGAAATAGGCTACAGGTTACTGCCCTGTTTCTGCACACAACAGTAAGCCATTTTCCATCTTACTGTTCTCGCTACTGCTCTGCATGCTCCAACTGATGTCATCTTTGTTTTCAGGCAACATGGAAATAACCCCACCTCCGATTTGAGCATGTCAACTGAGGGACTCATGGGACAATCGTATATTGATCTGTCGGATAAGAACCTGGCTGACGGGAAATGGCACTATGTAGCTGCCACGTGCGCTGTTAATGGCGATGTCACTGTTGTCATTGATTCTGTCTCCCAGATCCACACTGAGCAATTCTATGTCCAAGATGGCCTGTAAGTTCTTGTATGTAGCTGTGACTGGAGAAATGGGGCTTCTGGATTTGTGTGACCAGTGTAGATTCTGATCAGCCTGTGCATCCGCAAAGTCTGATCAGGATCTGCACTGTTCGCTATTCTGTCAATGAAACACCCATATTGTTTCTGTCAAGCAATTTAGATCATTATCGGGTTACATGAGTGTGCTATTTGATCAGGTCCTACACTCATCACAGATACTGTAAGCCCCATTTCTCCAGTAACATACACATGTGATGATCACACTATATAGTGGTGTGAAGTCCTGTGAAATAACTATACCCCCCGCAATGAGTCGGGTTGTCCGTGCGTGCTTGCGTCCGTGCGTCTGTCCGTCTGTCACTAAACTTAACATCAGAGAAATATGTTATAACTTCTATTTCCTTCATCTAAATTGCTTAATATTTAACACATGCATTCCTGTAAGGCTCTACTACCATGTTCTGCCAAATCCACGACCGTCCAAACCCCGCTGATCCCAAGGTCAAGGTCAAATACTTAGTCCCTTTACAAAAATTAACATCAGAGAAATATGTTATAACTTCTATTTCCTTCATCTGAAATGCTTAATCTAGTTGTTTCTGCTCCTGTAATTATAACATGTGTGTATTGCATGCAAATTCTTTGAATTGGTACTAAACACTAATGATTGTAATTGGCATGTACAGATATAACCAGCAAACTTTTTCAATTTCAGATTTACCATCAAACTTGGTGATAATTTCATCGGAGAGATATACAAATTTGAGGTATACAGCACTCTGTTGTCTGTCGATGACATTCTATCATCATGCGCTGGGGCTGGGCTCTGGTCGTGTGGGGTGCTGGTGCAGGGTTGGTGGAACTACCGTTGGGCCCTGGGTGCCCGTAGACAGTCGCCCAGCAGGCGTATAGAATGGGCATGCGAACAAGGCAGTTCATCAGAGAACTGCCCCAGCATTCAAGGTGGGTATACAGTAACACATGCAGGGTGGTGGATATACAGTAATACATGTAGGGTGGTGGGTACACATTAATACATGTGGGGTGGTGTGTATACATTAATACATGTGGGGTGGTGGGTATACTGTAAGACATGTAGGGTGGTGGGTATACAGTAACACATGTAGGCTAGGGTGGTGGGTATACAGTAACACATGTAGGCTGGTGGGTATACAGTAACACATGTAGGGTGGTGGGTATACAGTAACACATGTAGGCTAGGGTGGTGGGTATACAGTAACACATGTAGGCTAGGGTGGTGGGTATACAGTAACACATGTAGGTTAGGGTGGTGGGTATACAGTAACACATGTAGGGTGGTGGGTATACAGTAACACATGTAGGCTGGTGGGTATACAGTAACACATGTAGGGTGGTGGGTATACAGTAACACATGTAGGCTAGTGTGGTGGGTATACAGTAACTCATGTAGGCTGGTGGGTATACAGTAACACATGTAGGGTGGTGGGTATACAGTAGCACATGATGGGTGGTAGGTATACAGTAATACATGTAGGCTGATGGGTATACCGTAACACCTGTAGGCTGGTGGGTATACAGTAATACATGTAGGGTGGTGGGTATACAGTAACACATGTTAGGTGGTGGTGTATACAGTAACACATGTAGGGTGGTGGGTATACAGTAACACATGATGGGTGGTAGGTATACAGTAATACATGATGGGTGGTAGGTATACAGTAATACATGTAGGGTGGTTGGTATACAGTAACACATGATGGGTGGTAGGTATACAGTAATACATGTAGGGTGGTGGGTATACTGTAGCACATGATGGGTGGTAGGTATACAGTAATACATGTAGGGTGGTTGGTATACAGTAACACATGTAGGCTGGTGGGTATATAGTAGTACATGTAGGGTGGTGGGTATACAGTAACACATGTATGTAGGGTGATGGGTATACATCAACACATGTAGGGTGGTGTGTATACAGTAACACATGTAGGGTGGTGGGTATACAGTAACACATGTAGGGTGGTGGTATACAGTAACACATGTAGGGTGGTGGGTATACAGTAACACATGTAGGGTGGTGGGTATACAGTAACACATGTAGGGTGGTGGGTATACAGTAACACATGTAGGGGGGTGGTGGGTATACGTATGTGGCACATGTAGGGTGGTGGGTATACAGTAACACATGTAGCGTTGTGGGTATACAGTAACACATGTAGGGTGGTGGGTATACAGTAACACATGTAGGGTGGTGGGTATACAGTAACAAATGTCACTTTAGGTTTCCAAGTGAAACACAAATGTGGCTGTCACTGGAGAAATGGGGCTTACGGGTTTTGTGACGAGTGTTGCTTCTGATCAGATACCACACTCTTGTAGCCTGATAACGATTTATATTGCTTGTTACAAGCATGATAGGTGTTTCATTGATGGACCAGTGCAGATCCTGGTCAATCCGCACGGTCTGATCTGGATCTACACTGGTCGTAAATCCCATGAGCCATATTTCTCCAGTCACAGCCACAAATGATAATGCTAATGTATTGTGGCCAGTGTAGAGCCTGATCTGCTAACACAATCTTGCAGCTAGAGCATGGTCTATACTGTTTGCTACTAGTATGAGTCTGGTCATGGTCGATAATTCTCGCCCACTAAACTATTCACTAACAATACCTCATTTGTATCTAAGTTTTGGTGTTTGATCGTACATCAGTCCATCTGTCTGTTTATTTATTTGACTGTTTTTGTAACAGTTTCTCAAATAGGGGCCCGGGGCCCTAAGTGCGTCGACAGTCTAGTTTGTATCTAGTTTTAGTGTTTGTCATTGCACAGTTGACAGAGCTCCGCCGGGCGTAGACGTGTGTGACCAGAGCACGTTTACATACACAAGTGCTGAATTGGAGGTGGTGCTGGATGGCCCCCGGACCAGAGCGGTCTTCTCTGGTGCTGACACTGTCTTCTCCTCTCTTCCCAGAGGTCAGTAAATATGGCAAAATATTCTACCAGGCAAAAGTTGTAGTGTTAGAGTTATTTTAACCCTTTCCACTCGTAAGTAACTGGAATAGATTTTTATATGTTATTTTGCAACCAATCCAATTGTCACAAAATGATTAGTCCATATATGAAAAGGGGATGTTTTTGCTCTCAAAAATATGAAAATTACTTGCAAAAAGTGCAGATCCTGATGAGACGGCTCTTAAAAAGCCGGCTCATCCGGTTCTACACTGTTTGCCAATACCACTATACAGGCATGTGGTGTTGAACGGGTTAAGTTAAAATATTTACACTCCTTATCTTTGGCTCTTTTGTTACCTGGGAGTTGAATTTGGTTATTACCCATTATAAAAGTAGTAAGATTAGTACTGATCCTACTGCTTTTGGGAGGAGGACAAGTGATTCTGGTGTGGCGAGGACCTGCCTGGCATCAGATCAGGATTATTCTGATTTCAGGGCTGAATATATAGATTTTTTATTGTAAATAAAAAATGTTCTGATTTTAGGATCCCCCCCCCCCATCATGTTGATAAGTGGTTAAACCCCAACAAACAAACAAACACATACAATATCCATAAATTCATAATAGAAACGCCCATTCAACGTATTGCATTTATATCCTAGTACATTACATTGGACCCATGTGACGTCGCACGACTTTTGATTCGTTAAAGTTTGTTGGACGTCATTAAAATACATGACGCTCATCATTGTTGTCAATAGTGTCACACTATTGACCGACAACGTCGCTGTTCTATCAATTTGGTTATTTACATTGTTGTAACTATCCGAAAATGCAATGTAAATATAAGTAATAAAACCATGGGCAGTTGCGTTTACTGTAGAATGAAAACATTCGGACTCCAAGCACTTTAAACAGACCAAATGTTATTCATACTACAGTAAATGCAACAGCCCATGGTTTTATTCCCTAACTGAAAGGGTCACAGGAAGAAGGGAAAAAAGTCCCTTACGGACATTGCCCCCTATTTACCGTAACCCTTCCAATTATATTTGTAAGGGTCCAGTTAAAATGTACATTTAAGTGTTTATTTCATTAGAAACAGATACATTTGCAAACAGCGTGGCACCTTATCAGCCTGCACAACATTCTGTTTCACATATATATTAAAGAATGGCCTATGGAAGAATGTGGGCACCTGTCGGTGCATTAGCGGGATGAGGGTGGGATATTCAAATTCCATTTTTAGACAAAAGTTGTCATTTGGTACTAGTATATTAAATGCATGTATTAATGAAACACTTTAATTGACTGAGAGTTTCAACCAAACCAACCAATGAACTTCAAATATAAGCCTACCAGCACATTGTTTTACTACTTGGTCAAATGGTATCGCATGACATTACCAAATTACATGATAATTTTTAATTATAGTTTATACACTATATTGGAGACTGTCATGCAGTTCTTCTCCCAGTTTTGACAGATGTGGTTTTGTGGTGGCAGGCCTGATCTACATGTAGGTCAGTGTCCCAGCTTGCGAGAGTGCATGATCATTTTAGATATGCTAATTTTGACAATGGAATTATTGGTTAAATTATATAGTTCAAAGGTCGCGGGAGCAGGGAGTGACATCCGCTGTCCCGGGAATTCAGTTTTGCACAATGCGTAGTCGGCGTGGATGTTTCTGAGGATTCTTGACATAATTATATAATAGCGACTGGCTGGAATACTTCTGACTTGGATAATTACTCATTATTAGATTTATCATTATAATATAGACCATGTGATCTAGGAATTATTATTATTGTGAATGCTCAATGGATATCGTTATAATTTAATGATCGAGAATTATTCGATTTATGCCGTGTGAAAGGCTTAGACATCCAGATTTGATATCTACTAGACGACAAAAGTGTTGCCCGTTTCTACGGATTATATTCCTTTGTTGCAACATTTCACGCATTTAATTGGAACCAAGTGTGTACAATTTGCCACAAAAATGGATGTGCGAGCCAGTTCGAACAGTCGGAAGCGCAAATCTGCGGACGTGACATTGGATCGGGTTGAGATTCCGCAATCTAATATCTCGGCGGAGGTAGATCCACCTTACGACATGTCACTTCCCGAAAACTGGAGCGTGCTGAAGTTAAAATCTGAACTACGGCAACTGGGAATATCCCCAGGCCTTCGACAGAAAAAATGTTGTTTAGTTCACCTATATCGGTCGGCGACATCAAATTCAAGATCAACAAGCAGTGCGGTTATATCAACAGCCATAACCTCTGACCAGCGCGCTGCGGTTATATCAACAGATGACGTCATTGCGCAGTCGGTTGCGCAGACATCGCACAGAGGCAGTAACCATGGTCGCGGTGTCGCTTTATCTGAGCATGCGCAATCGCACACAGTACAGCGCAGTGAAATCGAAACTAGACTTCGGGAATCTCCGGGCGACAACAACATCGCAGATCTGCATGCCAGTGTGTCTGCTTTACAGCAGACCGTCGCGAAACTTACCGATAACATGGATATACTTATACAGCAAAATGTGCAAACTAATTCGACATCCGCACACATTCATTCTCATGTCGCACCTGCGTTACCATCCGTGTCTGGCCAGCCAGTGTTAGCAGGTGCGTCATTCATGGAAGGTAACTTATTCACGAACAGTACTAACAACAACAACAATGTCAGTTCCATAAACTTAGTAAATGCTCGGTCCACATACGGGTACACTGCTGAGGCATTGCCTTTCGTAGAAACAGTTCATCCTAGTGTTAAACGAAACATTCAGGAAGGTAAAGATGTGAATTTGGCCTCATTGTTGATACCTTATTACAATTGTCAGTAGTCGGCGTGGATGTTTCTGAGGATTCTTGACATACCCACCGCCGCCCCATCTCCTCCTTTGATTTTAAACATGCGCAGTTTGTTTACATTTGAAGACAAATCTTCGTAATAGTTTAAATTACAGCATTGAAACCTTGAGCTGTGCATGCCTATGTTGGGTTGGGGCTACTGCAACATAGGTTATGTCACAGACTATTTTGCCCCCTTTTCGATAAATTAATTCATATGTACATTTATGTGCGGCATCAGTTGAAACATTTGCCAGACTTGTTGATACATCATTCACTCGCCTGAAGCGACTCGTCCCAGTACGTATGCTCGACACGACATTCTGTACGCTCGTCTCACCTCATTATCGGCTCGCCAGTCGGTACACTCGACTGCCCTGGACGACCCACCTCTCTATAGTCCGAGTACGCTCGACTCGCCAGTCGGTTACGCTCGACTACCCTGCACCACATTCCTCATTATAGTCGGTACGCTCGACTCGCCAGTCGGTTACGCTCGACTACCCTGCACCACATTCCTCATTATAGTCGGTACGCTCGACTAATTTCGACGACTCACCTCTTTATAGTCGGTACGCTCGACTCACCAGTCAGTACGCTTGACTCGCATTGGAGTTATTAACTCAACTCAGATCTTTCTAGTCGTCCACTTGATGCACATCCTAGTTGTTAACTCAACTCAGCTCTTTCTAGTCGTATGCTCGACTCACCTCTTTCTAGTCTTTCACTCAACTCGTCACCCTCTAGTCGTTTCACGCGAGTTATTAGCTCTACACATTCACTCCGCCATAGTCATGCAAGAGAATAGCTACTGCATACGTCTCACCTCTTGCTCAGAGAAATCTGGTCTGGCACTACATTGGTTTTATGACGAAACGTAAACAAGTCCACATTATGTCATTGATTCCAACGAAAACCATCTTTGCCGTTCGTCTAGCACAAAACGTTACCTGATAAATAAAATATCACGCTAGTCTTTTTATATCACATCATATGTCGATGTGACTGGAGAAATGTGGCTTATGGGTTGTGTGACCAGTGTAGATCCAGATCAGCCTGTGCATCCGCACTGTCTGATCAGGATCTGCACTGTTCACCAGTCCATCAATGAAACGCCTGTCAAGCTCCTTATAAGCAATATAGATCATTGTCAGGCTACATGAATGTGCAAATTGATCAGGAGCTACACTGGTTACAAATCCCATAAGCGGCATTTCTCCAGTCACAGCCACATATCGGGCTCGGCTCGGAACGGTGCACATTTCATAGCCTTGCATACTAAACTTGATATCAAAAGACACCATCCAGTAGCCTATTTCACCAACATTGCAAAGTATACTTATCTAGCAAAGTATACTTTGAGGGAGAAATTTTCAATTTAAGGATAAATTTATTAATTTTTATTATACTGAATTTATTACATTATCACAGCCATTTTGGCTGTGATAATGTAATAAATTCAGTATAATAATTCTGCATACTTTTAATCATCAAATATATGCAGTCATTAGTTCTATATGATGTAATGCAATTTGGGAAAAATAAATGATTACTCCCTGAAAGTATACTTTGCTACTGGTATTTTCTATATCCATCTGTCTCGGCTCAGAAATGGTAGAAATATCTCAGAAATCTTGGAATTCCTACATGATTCCTAGCCTTTCCTGGTAACTGAGGGAATCACAAGTCACTAGCCTGGTATTCTCTGTCTTTTATTTACAGATAATGTTTATACACGAGGTGTGCACCGTGCTGTGTTTGTTGCCATGGACACCAACAACAATTTTGCGACATGTGACTTCCAGATCATCATTAAACGCAAGTATACCCGGGCACCTGGTTATATAGAGGAGTATCCGGGCTGTTGGTTATATAGAGGGGTACCCGGGCCCCTGGTTATATAGAGGGGTCCCCGGGCCCCTGGTTATATAGAGGGGTACCCGGGCCCCTGGTTATGTAGAGGGGTACATGTACCCGGGCCCCTCTTGGTTATGTAGAGAAGTACACGAGCCCCTGGTTATATAGAGGGGTACCTGGGCCCCTGGTTATGTAGAGGGGTACCCAGGCCCCTCCTGGTTATGTAGAGAAGTACCCTGGCCCCTGGTTATGTAGAGGGGTACCCAGGCCCCTCCTGGTTATGTAGAGAAGTACCCTGGCCCCTGGTTATATAGAGGGGTACCCGGGCCCCTGGTTATGTGGAGGGGTACCCGGGCCCCTGGCCCTGGTTATGTAGAGAAGTACCCGGGCCCCTGGTTATATAGAGGGGTACCAGGGCCCCTCCTGGTTATGTAGAGAAGTACCCTGGCCCCTGGTTATGTAGAGGGGTACCCGGGCCCCTGGCCCTGGTTATGTAGACAAGTACCCGGGCCCCTGGCCCTGGTTATGTAGAGAAGTACCCGGGCCCCTGGTTATGTAGAGAAGTACCCGGGCCCCTGGCCCTGGTTATGTAGAGAAGTACCCGGGCCCCTGGTTATGTAGAGAAGTACCCGGGCCCCTGGTTATGTAGAGGGGTACCCGGGCCCCTCTTGGTTATGTAGAAATGTACCCTGGCCCCTGGTTATATAGAGGGGTACCCGGGCCCCTGGTTATGTAGAGGTGTACCCGGGCCCCTCCTGGTTATGTAGAGAAGTACCCTGGCGCCTGGTTATATAGAGGGGTACCCGAGCCCCTGGTTATGTAGAGGGGTACCCGGGCCCTTGGCCCTGGTTATGTAGAGAAGTACCCGGGCCCCTGGTTATATAGAGGAGTATTCGGGCCCCTGGTTATATAGAGGGCTGCCCGGGCCCCTGTTTATGTAGAGGAGTACCCGAGCTCCTGGTTATAGAGGAGTACCCTGGCCCCTGGTTACATACAGGAGTACCCTGGCCCTTGGTTATATAGAAGGGTACCCTGGCCCCTAGTTATGTAGAGAAGTACCCGGGCCCCTGGTTATATAGAGAAGTACCCGGGCCCTTGGTTATATAGAGGAGTACCCCGCCCCTGGTTATGTAGAGGAGTACCCGAGCCCCTGGTTATAGAGGAGTACCCGGGCCCCTGGTTATATAGAGGAGTACCCTGGCCCTTGGTTATATAGAGGAGTACCCCCCCGGCCCCTGGTTATATAGAGAGTACCCGGGCCCTGGTTATATAGAGGTGTACGGCCCTGGTTATATAGAGAAGTACCCGGCCCACCCTGGTTATATAGAGGAGTACCTGGGCCCCTGGTTATAATAGAGGTGTACCCCGGGCCCCTGGTTATTTAGAGAGGTACTCTGGCCCCTGGTTATATATACAAGTATCTGGGGCCCCTGGATCCGGGTCCCTTGGTTATATAGAGGTGTACCCGGGCCCCTGGTTATATAGAGAGGTACTCTGGCCCCTGGTTATATAGACAAGTATCTGGGGCCCCTGGATACGGGTCCCTTGGTTATATAGAGTAGTACCCTGGCCCCTGGTTATATAGAGAGGTACTCTGGCCCCTGGTTATATAGAGGAGTACCCGGGCCTCTGGTTATATAGAGGGGTACCCGGGCCCCTGGTTATATGGAGGAGTATCCGGGCCCCTGGTTATATAGAGGAGTACCCTGGCCCTTCGTTATATAGAGAGGTACCCGGACCCCTGGTTATATAGAGAGGTACCCGACCCCTGGCCCCTGACCCGGGCCCCTGGTTATGTAGGGGAGTACCCTGGCCCCTGGTTATGTAGAGAAGTACCCTGGCCCCTGGTTATGTAGAGAAGTACCCGGGCCCCTGGTTATATAGAGGAGTACCCTGGCCCCTGGTTATATAGAGGAGTTCCCGGGCCCCTAGTTATATAGAGGAGTACCCGGGCCTCTGGTTATATAGAGGGGTACCCGGGCCCCTGGTTATATGGAGGAGTATCCTGGCCCCTGGTTATATAGAGGAGTACCCTGGCCCCTGTTTATATAGAGGAATACCCTGGCCCCTGGTTATATACAGGAGTACCCGGGCCCCTGGTTATATAGAGGGGTACCCGGTCCTCTGGTTATATAGTGGGGTACCCGGGCCCCTGGTTATATAGAGGGGTACCCGGGCCCCTGGTTATTGTCTCGTCCGCGAAGCGGAAAGCGAGACATAGGTTTTGATTTTCAGGAGTCGGCGGCGTCGTCGGCGGCGTCATCATTCAATGTTAAGTTTTCGTGTTACGGTCATTGTTCAATGTTAAGTTTTCGTGTTACGGTCATTACTTCAACACCTTATCAGCTACAGTCATCAAACTTTATACATACCTTTACTATGATATGTAGATGAATATAGGACTATTAAAAAAAAATCCGGGCTCCAGGGTCAAGGTCAAACTCTATTTCTTTCTATGCTACAAACTGAACATTAATGCATGAAGACCCGTTTTCTTGTGCGCTCTGTACACCTTACAGTCATTTCTGTCAAAATGTTCCGGGTTTATACGTGTACAAAGTGTTGTGCATTGCGTATCCGTGGAGTTTCCGTTGTTGCGTTTCAAACCGTGTGTCGTCTACGTGTAATACGTTTTCGGCCATGCGTTGCGTTTCCCCACTCTTGCACATGCGCGAAAGTCGAACAAACCGTGTTCAACGCATTGAGTTTCAAAAGCGTGTAATCCGTGTACAACGGTTGTAAACGTATACAACGGTTGTAAACGTATACAACCCTAAGGTAAACTGTTTAAACGATTTAACGCTTTCTTTGACGAACGGTTACACGCTTCTACATGTACACAGCATCGTACGGATGAAACCGTGTTATACGTATAACAAGTTTCCACGGGTTTTAACCCATTACACGTTTTGGTATGCCAACCGTGTATCGCGTAGAATGCGCATGCTCAGATCGTTCTTCGTGTGTGTATATATACTTCTAGACTCACTGCAGGGCTTCTAAAATTTTCAATTTTCCGGTTCTGGACCGATTTTTGAACTCTCAGACCGATTGAGATTTGAAAACTAGTCTTAAAAATCGGTCCGAGAAAAATTGCCAGTCGGCTGCTATTTCGCTATAAACCTTGTAAATTTACCGGTTTTGACCACCAAGTAATTTATGACACATATCCGCGGGCCATATCCGTGTTAGACCAGTGTGCAGCTCGCTGTGTATTCAGTTTCTCCAAAATCGATTTTTCTTAACACACGCGTGGGACAGGTGTATAGCGGATTAGTGACTGAAATAGACTGGCTTCAGCGTAAAGATACGAGAGTTCCTAGACTCGCCATTCCTGATGATGTTAAAATAAAATAAAGAAACCATGCACTGTGTTTATCTGTGTTCGTAATATTTAACCCCAAGTAACTGACACGGACTATCGGCCCAGGCTATTCCATATTAAGTTAGGAACTGTTACATTACGCTGTATTAGGGGTCATTTTTGTGTATATGTACATGTACGTAGGAATGCCGCAGATCCTGATGAGCCGGCTCACGTGATCTACAATTCGCAAACATTTTGATAAACGACAAGGTACATCTGTCGTGTTAAAAGCGAGACTCATTAGGCATCAGGGTTATTAGGGATCATTGAAGTGCTAAATCACACCGCCGATGTACTTTGAACTCGATCTGAGGGTATGTATTCGCGATATTTTAAAAGGGGACGAAACAATAGGACGCCTCGAAGCGATTCGGGTCCGAACAGGTATTCGCGTTAAAACGTGTAACCGTTGTACACGTTTCAACGCTTTCATATAGCTACACGCTTCCAGGTAAAGCGTTGTACACGTTTCAACTCTTTCACCTCGCTACATATGTACACGCCAAAGCGTGTTATACGCCTTGAAGCTAAACGTATTACAACTAAACGGTTTGACAATGTGTATTACACGTGTACGAACCGTATTATACGTTTAAACAACGTATACAACGCTTTTAAACTAAACGGTTTGACAATGTGTATTACACGTGTACAAACTGTATTATACGTTTAAACAACGTATACAACGCTTTTAAACTAAACGGTTTGACCATGTGTCTTACACGTGTACGAACCGTATTATACGTTTAAACAACGTATACAACGCTACAGCAAACCGTTGCGTTCGCGTTGTGTTCGCGTTGAGTTTGCATGTGTTGTCTACGGTGGAACAAAAACGGAGACTGCACTGTACCTGTAGAGAGAACAATAGCCTTCTCCAGTTGAACCTAGGACCACCAGACTTTCACAGCTTCATAACCAAGGGGTGCCCACCACATATCACTATCCAACATGTTACCTTTTTTTTAACTTGACCCATTATTTCCACGCAGTCGACTTAGCCATTTTCAATGTTAACTTTTCGCGTTTACAATGTTAAGTTTTCGTGTTTAAGTCCATTTCTTTGGTACTGTACCACCTAGGACCACCAAACTTTCACAGCTTCATAACCAAGGGGTGCCCACCACATACAACTATCCAACATGTGACCAGTTTTTTAACCTATTGTTTCTACGTAATTGACATGGCCATTTTCAACATTAACTTTTTACATTAACGTTAAGTTTTTTGGTTCAAGTTTTTCGTTATACTATATCTCTGCAACTGCTTCGCCCATTATCTTGAAACTTTACATGGGTGTTTATCATCATCCATATTTTCATTCTACCCTGCAACCGTGCGGCCCCTGTGCCCAATGTCAAGGTCAAATTACTTTGAATTTTTTTGTTAAAGTTTTTTCGTGTACTATATCTCTGCAACTGCTTCACCCATTACCTTGATACTTCACATGGGTGTTTACCATCATTGTTGCGCCCGCTTGCGGAAAGCATGATATAGTCGGCATTTTGGCATATGTCCGTCCGTCCGTCCGTCCGTCCGTCCGTCCGTCCGTCCGTCCGTCCATCTGTCCGTACGTTCGTGTGTCCGGTTAAAGTTTTTCCATCTACTATATCTCTTTTTGTTAGTGTCCATGCCTCGCCCCAAGGCGCGACATGCAAGCCACGGCCATCTAGTCTACAAAAAGTTGGTATAATTATGTTATCCAAGTGTCTATATACTAAAACAATTATTGACTAGTGAGCCATAGAATATAATCTGATATTCTATGGCTCACTAGTCAATAATTGTATAATATGTTCGGGCCAGTGAAAATTTCTTTCTGGCCCAGGCTCGAGGTCAAGGCGGCGGGACAAGGCGAGACATTTGATTCCGCGTAATTCTTGTATAAAGGAGTACCTTAGTTTATGTTAAGAAGTTTGCCTGAGTTTCTCATTTCTTTTCATAACATTCTATCCCTTGAACAATTAGTTTTAATATTTCAATACATCATACTTATGAACAAATGCCAAACGTCCATGCTACCCTTAATATAATCTTGACCTTTTGATCTTCACAACTTAAATACTTCGAAGCATCAGTTAAGAAGTTTGTCGGAGCCTCTCAATTCTGTCATAACTTCTATATCCCATTAAGGATTACTTTAATATTTCAGTACATCATACTTGTGCACAGATGCCACACATCCATGCTGCCCTTAAAATGATATTGACCTTTTGACTTCACAACTTTTCTTAAACACTTGGCACTTTCGGTTAAGAAGTTTGTCAGATTTTCTCCAATCTTCCACCGGGGCATTCCAGTGTCCACATTTTCATTTTCTTTAACCTTTATAATGCGGGAAACGAAAATAGTCATCTGCTGTTGTTTTACATTGTGTTTTCTTTCTCAATGAAAACTAGGTTTGACATCATCTTAGAATCATTTCCATTGGTAATGAATCTAAAGTGTTGTCAAAACGTGTTTTTCCTGCGAAAAAAAACAACGGAAAATATAAAATAAGCAGCAGACAACAATTTTAATTTAGCATTATAAGGGGCCAAAATACATGTATGTGCCCTGTGTTTTGTAATTGCCACATCTTGCCATTTCTGTGCTGCAGATACCGTATTTATTCTTATAGTAGCCCTCTCTCTAATAGTAGCCCCCCTCCCATATTTGCATTCTAAATATGTTATTTTCACATACAAAAGCATAGCCCCGGGGGCATTTATTAGAATAAATACGGTAAGCAATATAGTTTTCACAGTAAAGTAGTATTCACAGCCTGCATGTTTGAGTGGATAAATGCTAAAAGAAAATAGTCAACAATTAAATGTCCATAGACAGACTGGCACAAATGATTATGACATCCCTGATGGTGGTTAGTGACGTGTTTTCTCTATACACAGGTCACGATATGCCCAGCTGTAATAACAGATGCCACTGTGAGCAAGTGTCCTGGTCGCGACGCCATCTGTGGACTCAGCTGCTCCGGCCAGGCCCGTCTGTCCGCCCAGTGGCCAAAAGTACCTGCGCTGTGGCACCCTCGGGGTCTGGGATTGGCGCAATCCCAGCCACACCCGCATTCTGCCCCGCTGTGCAAGTATGTACACCACCGTCCGTGTCAATCTTGCCAGTATCTCATCGATTCCGGACTTCTATTGGCAATCTCAACTCGCAATCAAGCAGTTTGATTGCCTGAGCTGTAGCACAGCTCAGACTGCTCAGGTTCAGTCAATCAAGCTTCTCGATTTAGAGCACAATAGTGAAGTATGTTGAAATAAAAATAAATTCAAATATTGGCAAGATTAACGCAGGCGGTGGGCGAGGGAGGAAATTATGCGAGACAAACAGAACTGGAGTCCATCCATCCGTGTTTGCATCTATATGTACATACTTACACGTATGTACACGCACATTATCAAATTTGGAGGAATCCCAATATTTTTTAAAGTCCAACAATGCTGACGAAAGGACTTTCAACCGTCAACAGTACCGCTGGACTTTTTATATCCTGATACATTCTTAAAACAATTTTCTTATTCCTTTATGAGCCCCAATTACAGTTTTAACCCTTTGAAGAATGGGTTGTGGCCAAGAGGTTAGAACACCTGACTTCCAATCAGGATGTTGTTGGTTCAACCCTCGTCTTGGGTGTAAAAAATACTTTCATAGTATTTTCATCTCACTTGTTTGTCGGATGAGACTTTACACTGTGGTCCCGTCTCTATATGACCTTAGCTGTTGCTGGGACGTTCAACCCATTCACTTTTTTTAACCCTTAGAATGCTAGGAACGAAAATTGTCGTCTGCTGTTGTTTATCTTTTGCCTTTTTCTCAATAAAAACATGGTAGTGCAGCACTTTAGAATCATTCCCATTGAAATGATTCTAATTCAGTGCTGTCAAACCAAAATTTGATTGGGAAAAAAAAAAAAAAGCAGACGATAAAATTTAATTCAGCAGTGTAAGGGTTAACATGATTTGATTTCTTCGCTAGAGTCCGTGAACGTAGTATCAAGGAGGACCAGGGTTACACTGCGGTACAAGTTCAGCATAGGATGCACAGTGACGCTGCGCGACAACTTGTTGGTCAAACTGGTCCATGCCTACCGGGACAATCTACGTTTATCGTGGCCACAGATTTGCACAGATCGAACGTGTAGCCGAGTGACAGTGGAGACAACATGCGATTCTCTCCATACAAACTTTGTACTAGTGTCAATAACATCATATTCCTCTTTGTAAGTACTTGTTCCTTTAGATCTATACTACAAAGATGGAAATGAAAATTCTTATCTTATTTTGTTTCGTATTTGCTATTGGAACCGATTCTGAAGTGCTACCAAAGCATTTGTTTTGTTTTGTTCATTCTCAAATGCTAGGGGACAATTTTTCTTCCCAAACTTGAAACAAATTCCAATTTAAAAGTAAAGATTTGTATCCACCATGTATATCGAGTGATATTTCACTTCTTCAGGTGGGCTGTTGACGTACCTAATAACCATAAATATTCGAACACCATTTATTTTGGGAAATATAAAAATATATGGTTTCCCCAGAACAGTGAGCGTACCAATATTTAGCGTTAGTATGACAGCACTGGTTTAATGACAATAACAATGCATTTGGATACAATTTGTTTTGCGAAACCCCTTGTGTCCGAATATTCAAGGTTAATACGGTAAGTAATCTTCTATCTATTTTCCAGTGACTTTCTGCAGAAAAGTGGAGATTCCACATTTTACAGTTGGAATGATGGCATGAGGATCATCATTTTCAAGGAGAATTATTTTGCTGCTTCGGTAAGTATCGCTGATGAAGAAATTTACTGGAGCGATAAGGTATACAGAAGGGCGCGTTACACTAAACTTTGTTTGACAAAAATGTTAGTACACATATTTCTATCAATTTACTTCACACATTACTCTGATTCATTAATGCTGACATTTTCCACCTGCTCATAAAGTCGGCACAAATCCACCAAACATTTGCCCAAATCAACTACTAGTAATAATGCCAACATTGCCGTAAATACTAGTTTTGCACTTACACACTTCTTAGTGGTACAAAGTTTAGTGAAATGGGCCCCAGACTCTACACTGTGTACACGTTTTGGACCATTATCAGTCTGCAGGTGCAGGGGTGTCGGAACAGGTCCAGCAGATGCGGCGACTGCCAGACACATAATTTTTACAATATTTTTTTGTCGCACCCGCTTGCGGACAGCGCAATATAGTCGCGACCATCTAGTATTGAACTATTTAGAATTCATACAATTGTACAATAAAAAGAATGTTATTATTATTATTATCCCCTCAACGATAGTCAAGAGGGGATCTAGCGTTAGTCCAAGCAACATATGTGCGTACGTGCGTAAGAGCTTGTGGCATTCCCCCGGCGTTGGCACGAAATGCAGAAGAGCTTGTGGCATACCCCCGGCGTCATCGGTGTCGGCGTCCACAAACTTAATGTTGGGGTAAATGTCTTATAACTTCTGTTTCCTTTCATGGAACACCTTGTTATTATACCCCCCGCAACGAGTTGCGGGGGGGTATACTGGAGTCAGGTTGTCCGTCCGTCCGTCCGTCCGTCCGTCCGTCCGTCCGTCCGTCCGTCCGTCCGTCCGTCCGTCCGTCCGTCCGTCCGTCCGTCCGTCCGTCCGTCCGTCCGTCCGTCCGTCCGTCCGTCCGTCCGTCCGTCCGTCCGTCCCGTCCGTCCGTCCCGTCCGTCCCGTCCCGTCCGTCCGTCCGGGCACACATTAGTGTACTTATGTGGCTAGCCCCATAGGGTTATGGACTTGGTAAAGGATAGGGTTGGTTACAATTAGCCACCTAAAAAATCGTTTTATGTGGCTAAAAATCGTTTTATGTGGCTAATATTTAACATGTGATAAGCCACATAAGTATAGTACTGTAAGAACGTCCGTCCGTCCGTCCGTCCGTCCATCCGGGCCAACATCGGGGGTTTAGGAGCTTAGGGTAAGGGTTAGTAACAAAGGATTCCTTTGTTATAGTCGGTAAGCTCCTAATTCCATTGATCTTTAGGAGCTAATCCTTTGATCTTTTAAAGAACAAATAGTTCATAACTCTCAAATGTTTGAACGTCCGTCCGTCCGTCCGTCCGTCCGTCCGTCCGTCCGTCCGTCCGTCCGTCCGTCCGTCCGTCCGTCCGTCCGTCCGGGCACACATTAGGGTACTTATGTGGCTAGCCCCACAGGGTTACGGACTTGGTAAAGGATAGGGTTGGTTACAATTAGCCACCTAAAAAATCGTTTTATGTGGCTAATATTTAACATGTGATAAGCCACATAAGTATAGTACTGTAAGAACGTCCGTCCGTCCGTCCGTCCGGACACACATTAGGGTACTTATGTGGCTAGCCCCACAGGGTTATGGACTTGGTAAAGGATAGGGTTGGTTACAATTAGCCACCTAAAAAATCGTTTTATGTGGCTAAAAATCGTTTTATGTGGCTAATATTTAACATGTGATAAGCCACATAGTTACCTGAAAGTAAACACGTCCGTCCGTCCGTCCGTCCGTCCGTCCGTCCGTCCGTCCGTCCGTCCGTCCGTCCGTCCGTCCGTCCGTCCGTCCGTCCGTCCGTCCGTCCGT
This sequence comes from Conchocele bisecta, assembly GCA_029237695.1. Classification (NCBI taxonomy): domain Eukaryota; kingdom Metazoa; phylum Mollusca; class Bivalvia; order Lucinida; family Thyasiridae; genus Conchocele; species Conchocele bisecta. Next base: position 22,256,328 of record CM055265.1, on the reverse strand, counting down.
CCGTCCGTCCGTCCGTCCGTCCGTCCGTCCGTCCGTCCGAGCAACCAAGGGTGCACAAGGGGCCATGGGGCGGAGCCTAACACAAAAGAATCCTTTGATTTATTCCGTATGGCTCCTTATTCTATTGTTATACAAGGGGCCATCTCTTTGATCTAAAACAATGGAAATGGCCCCTTATTCACTATTGGTGGTCCGTCCATCCGTCCGTCCGGGCACACATTAGGGTACTTATGTGGCTAGCCCCACAGGGTTATGGACTTGTTAAAGGATAGGGTTGGTTACAATTAGCCACCTAAAAAATCGTTTTATGTGGCTAAAAATCGTTTTATGTGGCTAATATTTAACATGTGATAAGCCACATAAGTACCCTAATGTAAGAACGTCCGTCCGTCCGTCCGTCCGTCCGTCCGTCCGTCCGTCCGTCCGTCCGTCCGTCCGTCCGTCCGTCCGTCCGTCCTCCGTCCGTCCGTCCGTCCGTCCGTCCGTCCGTCCGTCCGTCCGTCCGTCCGTCCGTCCGTCCGTCCGTCCGTCCGTCCGTCCGTCCGTCCGTCCGTCCGTCCGTCCGTCCGTCCCGTCCGTCCGTCCCGTCCCGTCCCGTCCGTCCGTCCGTCCATCCGAGCAACCAAGGGTGTACAAGGGGCCATGGGGCGGAGCCTAACACAAAAGAATCCTTTGATTTATTCCGTATGGCTCCTTATTCTATTGTTATACAAGGGGCCATCTCTTTGATCTAAAACAATGGAAATGGCCCCTTATTCACTATTGGTGGTCCGTCCATCCGTCCGTCCGGGCACACATTAGGGTACTTATGTGGCTAGCCCCACAGGGTTATGGACTTGTTAAAGGATAGGGTTGGTTACAATTAGCCACCTAAAAAATCGTTTTATGTGGCTAAAAATCGTTTTATGTGGCTAATATTTAACATGTGATGAGCCACATAAGTACCCTAATGTAAGAACGTCCGTCCGTCCATCCGTCCATCCGTCCGTCCGTCCGTCCGTCCCGTCCGTCCGTCCGTCCCGTCCCGTCCGTCCGTCCGTCCGTCCGTCCGAGCAACCAAGGGTGTACAAGGGGCCATGGGGCGGAGCCTAACACAAAAGAATCCTTTGATTTATTCCGTATGGCTCCTTATTCTATTGTTATACAAGGGGCCATCTCTTTGATCTAAAACAATGGAAATGGCCCCTTATTCACTATTGGTGGTCCGTCCATCCGTCCGTCCGGGCACACATTAGGGTACTTATGTGGCTAGCCCCACAGGGTTATGGACTTGTTAAAGGATAGGGTTGGTTACAATTAGCCACCTAAAAAATCGTTTTATGTGGCAAAAAATAAAAATCGTTTTATGTGGCTAATATTTAACATGTGATAAGCCACATAAGTACCCTAATGTAAGAACGTCCGTCCGTCCGTCCGTCCGTCCGTCCGTCCGTCCGTCCGTCCGTCCGTCCGTCCGTCCGTCCGTCCGTCCGTCCGTCCGTCCGTCCGTCCGTCCGTCCGTCCGTCCGTCCGTCCGTCCGTCCGTCCGTCCGTCCGTCCGTCCGTCCGTCCGTCCGTACGTCCGTCCGTCCCGTCCGTCCCGTCCCGTCCCGTCCGTCCCGTCCGTCCGTCCGTCCGTCCGTCCGTCCGTCCGTCCGTCCGTCCGTCCGTCCGTCCGTCCGTCCGTCCGTCCGTCCGTCCGTGTCCGTCCGGGCACACATTAGGGTACTTATGTGGCTAGCCCCACAGGGTTATGGACTTAGTAAAGGATAGGGTTGGTTACAATTAGCCACCTAAAAATCCTTTTATGTGGCTAAAAATTGTTTTATGTGGCTAATATTTAACATGTGATAAGCCACATAAGTATCCATTTGTAAGAACGTCCGTCCGTCCGTCCGTAAACTTAACATCAGAGAAATATTGTTATAACTTCTATTTCCTTCATCTAAAATGCTTAATATTTCACACATGCATTCCTGTAAGGCTCTACTACCATGCTGTGCCAAATACACGACCGTCCAACCCCCGCTGATCCCAAGGTCAAGGTCAAATACTTAGTCTCTTTACAAAACTTAACATCAGAGAAATATTGTTATAACTTCTATTTCCTTCATCTAAAATGCTATTTCTTTCATTGAAAATTCTTAATATTTCATGCATGCATTCCTCTTAGGCTCTACTATCATGCTGTGACAAATTCCCGCTGATCTCGAGGTCAAGGTCACATACTTAGTCTCTTTACAAAACTTAACATCAGAGAAATTATAACTTGTATTTCCTTGCTCGGATCTGCTTCACATATCACCTGGGCCCACGCGAGGGGTATTCCGTAAGCCTCGCTTACTGACCAATCTAGTTTCATACATGCATTCCTCAGATGACCCTCTATCATGCTATAGCAAATCCACAACCCACCACCCAACCCTTACCCCATGGTCAAGTTATATAATCATGTTTTTTATACAACTGTGCCAAGTTTGAGTGAAGGCTGCCAACAGGCGAGCTTCGTTGTCTTCTGACAACTCGTGTTCAATAACTCATGAACCGTTGCACCGATTTTGATAATATTTGCCCACAATATGTGACTAGGGATGGTGCTTTGTTTTGCATAATTCCCACGTCCAACCGCCCAAGGTCTAGGTCACCTTGTTTGTAAGACAAATTTGTAAGGCAAAAATGTTTTAATTTATTTTTGTCGCGCCTGCTTTAGCAGAGGCGCGACTATAGTCGGCGCTTTTTCCGTCGTCGTCGTCCGCGTCGTCCGGTTTTTTTGTAAGGCAAATGCGTTAAAGTTATTGTTTTTCACAATATCTCTTTAACCCCTTGCCAGACATTGATAATATTTCACATCAATGTTTGTCTAGGGATGATGCTTCATTACGCACACCCCCACATCCAAATTCTGAAGGTCAAGGTAATTTATTTACTTGTAATGTTCACGGTCAAATGCCTCGGCAGGCGCGACACCGCTTCCATGGCGGAATTCTTGTATTTTTTTTATATCATTATCAAAGCTGCCAGTACAACAGCCGTTCTACTGCCCAAGGTGAAGGTCACTGAGGACTTGTGTTTTTTGTGCCCCCGCCACCGAATGGTGAAGGGGGCATATAGTGTTACCGGCGTCTGTGCGTCCGTCCTTCCGTCCGTCCCGATACCTTAACGCTCGGGTAAATGGCTTATAATTTCTGTTTCCTTGCTCGGATCTGCTTCGCTTTTCACACACGAAGTGTTCCAATGGTCCTCTACTGCCCTGTGACAAAATCACATTCGTCCCGTCCCCGCTAAGCCCAGGGTCAAGGTCACAGACTTGGTGTATTTGAAACCTTAACTCTCGGGTAAATGGCTTGCAATTTCTGCTTCCTTGCTCGGATCTGCTTCATATTTCACACAAGCATTACTCCGATGGTCCCCTACTGCCCTGTGACAAATCTGCATTTGTCCCGCCCCCGCTAAGCCCAGGGTCAAGGTCACAGACTTTGTGCATCCTTTGTGTTCGAAACCTTAACGCTCGCATAAATGGCTTATATTTTTCTGTTTCCTTGCTCGGATCTGCTTCACATTTCACACACGCATTGCTCTAATGGTCCTCTACCACCCTGTGACAAATCCACGATCATCCTGCCCCTGCTAAGCCCAGGGTCAAGGTCACATACTTGGTGCAATTGAAACCTTAAGTTTCCTTGCACGGATTTGCTTGATATTTCTCACATGCATTGCTGTAATGGTCCTCTATTGCCCTGTGACAAAATCCATGATCGTCCCGCCCCTTCTAAGCCCAGGGTCGTCACATATTTGGTGCGTTTGAAACCTTAACGCTCCCGGGTAAATATCTTATGCTGTCTGTTTCTTTGCATGGATCTGGTTGATATTTCACACACGCATTGCTCTAATGGTCCTCTACCACCCTGTGACAAGTCCACTATCGTCCCACCCCCGCTAAGCCCAGGGTCAATGTCACATACTTGGTGTTTTCGAAACTCGGGTAAGTGTCTTATAATGTCTGTTTCCTTGCATGGATCTGCTTGATATTTCACACACCCATTGCTCTGAAGCTCTGCTAGTATGCTGTGACAACAGATCCATGCTTCTCTGGCTCTCTGTGTTTGTTTTTAAATATGCCTCGTTTTCTTTGGCTGCCAGCGGGGGCATTCGTGTGCCGACAGGCCACATTTCTAGTTTATTATTATTATTAAGGCTTCCAGCGAGAGGATAAGCTCGTTTAACGATGTCATTTCTTGTTATATACTGAAAGGATAAAGAAACGCAGGGTAACAATATACGCAATAATTATTTAAATGCTTGGCCTAAAATTATGAAAACCAGTCAGGTGACTATCTTGATCACTGTGCACCGAAACCGGTGCCTAAAGTTACTCAACCGTGTAATGCACCGTACCACATAGTTAAAGTAATAAAAAGCCAAAAACACGTGCAGCATGATGATGAAAAGTTCGTCAAAACATTTTGTCGTACCACTTGATACGCTTGAGGTATACACATCGTTTTCCGCTATTTACACTGAATGTATAGCTCTCACAATCATGGTACGTCTGACGGAAGTTCAGAGGGGTCAGGCTATTGCATTGCTAATGCAAGGTCAAACGCAACAGCAGGTTGCTATGCAGTTCGATGTGAATGTTTCCACCATAGAACGTCTTGTCCGTCGTCTGAGAGAGACCGGAAGGGTTGCCGACCGACCGAGAACGGACGTCCGCAGCATAACGTCGCGACATCAAGACAGGGCTATTCGTCTCGCCCACCTACGTAATCGCCACGTTACTGCCACTGAAACCGCTATTAACACGGTAGGCAATCATAATCGCCACATTCACCCCAAAACTGTAAGAATCGATTGCGCGAGGTTGGTCTGCGAGCACGTCGTCCCTACGTTGGTCTGCCTCTCACTCGTGCACGTCGCGCGCATCGTATGGCTTGGTTGGCGGCACATGCTCCCAAGACGATTTCCAATGAGGCAATGGAGACAAGTCTTTTTCACAGATGAGGTCCCGGGTTTCACTCTTTTTCGTCGCGGAGGTCGACGTCGTGTATACTGACGTCGTGGGTAACGCTTCGCCGACGCTTGCGTTCTTGAGAGGGATAGGTTTGGGGCTGGCTTTGTTATGGTCTGGAGAGGGATATCTCACGGGGTAAAGTCACCGTTGATTGTGGTAGCCGGGAATTTAACCGCCGTAAGTTATAGGGATGAAATCCTCCGCCCGGTTGTTGTTCCATTTGTGCAACAGCGTCAACTAATTTTCCAGCATGATAATGCCCGGCCCCATGTAGCCAGAGTTTGTCAAGACTTTCTCGCTGACCATAACATTAACCCACTCGACTGGCCAGCGTACAGTCCCGATTTGTCCCCATTCGAACATCTGTGGGACGAACTTGACAGGAGGATAAGGGGGTGTCGGAATACCCCTTCTAATCTCGACCAACTAAGGACTGCATTGTTGGAAGAGTGGAACAATATCCCAATAAGAAGGATAAATACACTGATGAATTCCATGCACAAGAGAATCAGGGCTGTGACAGATGCGCGAGGGGGGCATTCGAGATACTGACAAAACAGTGGATTTCACTGTGCGATATTGGGGGGTACCGTCAATTGTGATTCAATTACTAATGAATTATCGGTCAAAACCTAATGCAATTTTGGTAATGTGTTGACTAAAGATGTTTTTTTAATACTCATATAAAATATTGTATATAACAGCAAACACATCACTTTAAATCACCTCAAATGTTTACCCTGCGTTTCTTTATCCTTTCAGTATAGTTAGCAGGTCTGTATTCCCATGTTACTAATGCTTTGAATATTAATTATATGGGCAAGAATTCGCTATTCTGGAGAATTCATATTTTTCTTGTCAATTCCATTTAAACACTACATACAAAGAGAAATGTTGAGATGGAACACTTTTACGACTTCAGTTATATGAATACACATATGGACTATCTAGCAGTACCAAAAAATAGGTTATTGAAGTTGATTGAACAAGCTGTACAGTTCTTCAATATGTATGTATCTCACACTTTTTAGGTGAATTTTTTTTAACATGTCCTAGTATGTGCAAGTATTTCATATTGATCTTGCCCTTTTCATTGCATCGAAAAAGATCGTACGTTTCTGTGAGCAGTCTAACTATATTTCAGTACACAAATTATTTGTCCATCGGAAGTATAACCATTGAAAAAAATATAACCAAAATTAGTGTGTGTATGTAACATTTTCTTGTCAAACCCTGTTACATACGTATAACCAGTCCAGTAGCTTACAATATGGAACCTGATTAGTTTCTTTACTGACATTTTGAACCATCTGGCGGTGAGTCTTAAGATGCAAGTAAGATTTTTGTTTTATCTTAAAAGAAACAAAAATAAAAATGGTAAAAGTGTATAATATTTATAATATTTCTTGTCAACAAATTGTTACATACGCAGAAGTTGCTTCATGTTAAACATAGAAAACAACAATCAACAGCCAGGTTTATTTTTATTTTACTACATTTGTTACAAATCAGCATATTCTTACTTTTGGCACCAATACATAGAGGATATGGCCAGTTAGAAAAAAAATGATAGAAGTATAGTTTTTCATGTTTTTCATGTCAAAATGTTACATACTGCTGTAAATCAGATCAAAGTGTTTTAAACGGACTGGTCATGGCAATATATAAGCAAAATCAATGCATTTAACATAAAGCTGCTCCTAATAGATTTGTTACAAACCAAACATCTTTTATAATCTTATTTACAAAATATGTAAAGGAATTTCAATAATGTGTATGTAACATTGACAAAATTGACAAAATTGTTACATACATCAATTGCCTCAAATGTTGAAATAGTCCGTTCATGATAATTAATTAATTTATAAAAAGTTTATAAAATAAATCCTGTCCCTGTAGGTTTATTATAAGTTGTAAATAGCTCATGTAGTCTATTTGCTGTATAAATAAAGGAAGGTATATGATATGTAGTAACATTGACGAAAACATGTTACAGTACCTTAAAGATGTTGCAATGGAGTATTCAGGGTATTTTAAATTATCAAATTGTGGATTTAAACAAAATTTGGTGATAATGGGATGGTTGCAAACTCTAATCTGCTCATGTAAACTTATTACTAACATAAATAAATAAACCTGAAAAATGTGCATGTAACATTTACAAGAATAACATATTGCAATCTATTTATTTATTACACATTAATCAAAACATTTTCTGTGTAAACTGTTAATAATCATCTTATCTTTATACAGTTTATTGTCTTACAAGAAGAAATTCCAGTTGCCACATAGTAATAAGCTGAGCATCCAGTCTCTAAAAAAAAAAAAGTATTGCTTGGCATATTTGTCAATGTTACATACGCGACTTCGATCAAATGTCACAATATACTTCTCAAGGTAAGGCATGATTTAAAATAATACCTCTACAACAAATAAGGTCCAAATAGGTTTGTTACAAGCCATAAACATATAGTATAATCTCATTTCTAACAGTTTAAAATGAGCATGGAATATGTGTATGTAACATTTGACAAGAAAAATATATTGTAGCCATTTTTTCATCAACCAGTAATCAATGCATTTTCTGGTAAAGGTGATTGTTATATTGCACAGTAAAACACGTCTTTACACAACAAAGAAACTAAGATCCCATTTGAAAGCAACATAGGATCACCAAATACATATTACCTCTTTGTCAATGTTACATACACGAGATTCAGCACATTTCTATCTCTCCGTAGTCAAAGGCATGTATATTCTGCAAACAACTGCACTTGTTCAAACCCTAGTGGCTTGGACTATGCCACGTTGTAGTTTTTGTCTCGCCCGCGAAGCGGAAAGCGAGACATAGGTTTTGCTTTTCCGTCGTCGTCGTCGGCAGCGTCGTCGTCGTCATCGTCATCATTCAATGTTAAGTTTTCGTGTTACGGTCATTACTTCAACACCTTATCAGCCACAGTCATCAAACTTTATACATACCTTTACTATGATATGTAGATGAATATAGGACTATTAAAAAAAATTCAGGGCTCCAGGGTCAAGGTCAAACTCTATTTCTTTCTATGCTACAAACTGAACATTAATGCATGAAGACCCGTTTTCTCGTGTGCTCTGTACACCTTACCTGTAGAGAGAAAAAAATCCACGCTATTGGATTGGCGAAAGCCAGGCGGGCGGGCGGCGTCCGCAATCAATGTTAAGTTTTCGTGTTTCAATCCATTTCTTTGTTACTGTAACACATAGGACCAACAAACTTTCACAGCTTCATAACCAAGGGGTGCCCACCACATATCACTATCCAACATGTTACCTTTTTGAACTTGACCCATTTTTTCCGCGCAGTCAATGTTAACTTTTCGCGTTTACAATGTTAAGTTTTCGTCTTTAAGTCCATTTCTTTGGTACTGTACCACCTAGGACTACCAAACTTTACACAGCTTCATAACCAAGGGTGCCCACCACATACAACTATCCAACATGTGACCATTTTTTTTACCTTCACCTATTATTTCTACGTAATTGACTTAGCCATTTTCAACGTTAACTTTTTATCGTACGTCTGGTTAAAGTTTTTTTGGTTAAAGTTTTTCGTTATACTATATCTCTGCAACTGCTTCGCCCATACCTTGAAACTTTACATGGTGTTTATATCATCATCCATATTTTCATTCTACCCCCCAACCGTGCGGCCCCTGTGCCCAATGTCAAGGTCAAATTACTTTGATTTATTTGTGTACTATATCTCTGCAACTGCTTCACCCATTACATTGATACTTCACATGGGTGTTTATCATCATTGTCGCGCCCGCTTGCGGAAAGCGCGATAATAGTCGGCATTTTGGCATACGTCCGTCTGTCCGTCCGTGTGTCCGGTTAAAGTTTTTCCATCTACTATATCTCTTTTTTTAGTGTCCATGCCTCGCCCTAAGGCGCGACATGCAGGCCACGGCCATCTAGTCTACAAAAAGTGGCCTCGTTTCTTGTTTTTTTAGCTCACCTGAGCGAAGCTCATGTGAGCTATTGTTACCGCAATGTGTCCGTCGTCGTCCGTCGTCGTCGTCCGTGAACATTTTCAAACGTCTTCTCCTCGGTAACCATTGGGCCTATGGTCACCAAACTATCCATGGTCCTTAGGTAGGGGGATTACAAAATTGTTAAAATGACGTCATTACGTAATCCAAGATGGCCGCCGTCTAAAAATAGCACAAATTCTTAAAAGAATCTTCTTCTCAAGAACCGCCAACTGGATTTCGACAAAACTTGGTAGGAATGATCGATGTACATTGCTCGTTTCAAAGTTGTTAAAATGGTGACCCTGGGGTTAAAAATGGGCGTGGCCCATTTTTAACCCCAGGGTCACCATTTTAACAACTTTGAAAGAGCAATGTACATCGATCATTCCTACCAAGTCAAATTTTATTTTTGACTGAATATGGTCATTTCATATATCAAATTGAAGGTATCAATGAGGCGATCACTCTGGTGCATTTTTTGTCGAAATCGGATTGTTATGTCATCCAAGATGGCCGCCGAAAGGTCGAAAGGTCGTTCTTTTTATTAGAGATTCAAAATTTCTTCTCACATGAACCGCTTGGCCCATGGTAGCCAAACTAAAAGTTATGGTCCATGGGTGAAGCCTTTTCAGATGTTAAAATGGAGGTCATCGCTAATCCAAGATGGCCGCCGTCTAAAAATAGCATAAATTCTTTAAAAAAATTCTTCTCATGAACCGCTAGCCAGATTTCGACGAAACTTGGTAGGAATGATCGATGTACATTGCTCTTTGAAAGTTGTTAAAATGGTGACCCCGGGGTCAAAAATGGGCGTGGCCCGTGGGGTCAAATTGTGTTAAATTTTATTTTTGACCGAATATGGTCATGTCATATATCAAATTGAAGGTATCAATGAGGCGATCACTCTGGTGCATTTTCTGTCGAAATCGGATTGTTATGTCATCCAAGATGGCCGCCGAAAGGTCAAAAGGTCGTTCTTTTATTAGAGATTTCAAAATTCTTCTTCACATGAACCGCTTGGCCCATGGTAGCCAAACTTAAAAGTTATGGTCCATGGGTGAAGCCTTTTCAGATTTGTTAAATAGAGGTCATCGCTAATCCAAGATGGCCGCCGTCTAAAAATAGCATAAAATCTTAAAAAATCTTCTCATGAACCGCTTGCCAGATTTCGACGAAACTTGGTAGGAATGATCAATGTACATTGCTCTTATTCAAAGTTGTTAAAATGGTGACCCCGGGTCAAAAATGGGCGTGGCCCGTGGGGTCAAATTGGGGTCAAATTTTATTTTTGACCGAATATGGTCATGTCATATATCAAATTGAAGGTATCAATGAGGCGATCACTCTGGTGCATTTTCTGTCGAAATCGGATTGTTATGTCATCCAAGATGGCCGCCGAAGGTCAAAAGTTGTTCTTTTATTAGAGATTTAAAAATTCTTCTTCACATAAACCACCGCTTGGCCCATGGTAGCCAAACTTAAAAGTTATGGTCCATGTGTGAAGCCTTTTCATTTGATTTGTAAAAGGAGGTCATCCGCTAATCCAAGATGGCCGCCGTCTAAAAATAGCATAAATTTCTTAAAAAATCTTCTTCTCATGAACCACTAGCCGGATTTCGACGAAACTTGGTAGGAATGATCGATGTACAATGCTCTTTCAAAGTTGTTAAAATGGTGACCCCGGGGTCAAAAAAAATGGTCGTGGCCCGTGGGGTCAAATTTTATTTTTGACCGAATATGGTCATGTTATATATCAAATCGAAAGTATCAATGAGGCGATCACTCTGATACATTTTTTGTACAAAATCGATTGTTATGTCATCCAAGATGGCCGCCGAAATGTCAAAAGGTCGTTCTTTTATTAGAGATTTCAAAATTCTTCTTCACATGAACCGCTTGGCCCATGGTAGCCAAACTTAAAAGTTATGGTCCATGGGTGAAGCCTTTTCAGATTTGTGAAAATGGAGGTCATCGCTAATCCAAGACGGCCGCCGTCTAAAAATAGCATAAATTCTTAAAAAATCTTCTTCTCATGAACCGCTAGCCGGATTTCGACGAAACTTGGTAGGAATGACCCTTCTGGCCCAGGCTCGAGGTCAAGGCGGCGGGACAAGGCGAGACATTTGATTCCGCGGAATTCTTGTTCTAACAAAGCACAAAATCCAAAAAAATCTCTTAAATGTCCCCCTATTAGGCCAAATACTGAATTCTGGCCCATATATGAAATAAAACACAAATCCTTAAAATTAGTCGTTTGTTTCTTACTTCTACATGTGATTCACATATTTTAATAAAAAAAAATGTTGAATAAAACAGCAGAAAACTGGCTGGAACCTTCCTGAAGGAAGTGACATGCCTGCCATTATCCTCTTGCATATGTTCCCATATAGGCGCGGCAACCTCATAGAAGAGTTTTTGACATACAATGGTGGACTACACGTGTGCTAAATGTTTTTAGCGTAACACAACTTGAACGAGAAACATGTCAGCAATGGGAACTATCTTCAAAACTGAAACAAACCAAGTGATTTACACTTTCAATTTTTTTTCTCAACTGAAACATATCATTTAAATTGTTTGAAATCATAAACAAATATGTGCTTTATAATCCAACTTCAGAACACATATTTTATGACAAGCAACAGCCCACCAGGTTTTTGAACCTATATTACTATTTTTAGCTCACCTGAGCGAAGCTCATGTGAGCTAGCTATTGTTACCGCAATGTGTCCGTCGTCGTCTGTGAACATTTTCAAACGTCTTCTCCTCGGTAACCATTGGGCCTATTGTCACCAAACTTCATGGTCATGGTCCTTAGGTAGGGGGATTATTACAAAATTGTTAAAATGACGTCATTACGTAATCCAAGATGGCCGCCGTCTAAAAATAGCACATATTCTTCAAAAATCTTCTTCTCAAGAACCGCCAATCGTATTTCGACAAAACTTGGTAGGAATGATCGATTTACAATGCTCTTTCAAATTTGTTAAAATGGGCGTGGCCCGTGGGGTCAAATTTTATTTTTGACCGAATATGGTCATGTCATATATCAAATTGAAGGTATCAACGAGGCGATCACTCTGGTGCATTTATTGTCGAAATTGGATGGTTATGTCATCCAAGATGGCCGCTGAAAGGTAAAAAGGTCGTTCTTTTATCAGAGATTTCAAAATTCTTCTTTACATGAACCGCTTGGCCCATGGTAGCCAAACTTAAAAGTTATGGTCCATGGGTGAAGCCTTTTCAGATTTGTTAAAATGGAGGTCATCGCTAAAGCAAGATGGCCGCCGTCTAAAAATAGCATAAATTCTTATAAAATCTTCTTCTCATGAACCGCCAGCCGGATTTCGACGAAACTTGGTAGGAATGATCGATGTACAATGCTCTTTCAAAGTTGTTAAAATGGTGACCGCGGGGTCAAAAATGGGCGTGGCCTGTGGAGTAAATTTTTATTTTTGACCGAATATGGTCATGTCTATATCAAATCGAAGGTATCAAAGAGGCGATCGCTCTGGTACATTTTTTGTCAAATGGTCGTTCTTTTATTAGATATTTCAAAATTCTTCTTCACACAAACTGCTTGGCCCATGGTGGCCAAACTTCAGTTATGGTCTATGGGTGAAGCCTTTTCAGATTTGTTAAAACAGAGGTCGTCGCTAATCCAAGATGGCCGCTGTCTAAAAATAGCGCAAATTCTTAAAAAAAAATTCTTCTCATGAACCGCCAGCCGAATTTCGACGAAACTTGGTAGGAATGATCGCTGTAGAATCTCTTTCAAAGGTGTTAAAATGGTGACCCTGAGGTCAAAAATGGGCGTGGCCCATGGGGTCAAATTTTATTTTGACCGAATATGCTTATGTCATATATAAAATTGAAGGTATCGTTGAGGTGATTGCTCTGGTACAATATTTGTTGGAATCGGATGATTATGTCATCCATGATGGCCGCCAAAAGATCCATTTATTCAAGATTTTGAACGTCTTTTTCTCGGGAACCACATGGCCGATGCTGGCCGATGCTGGCCAAACTTCATAGTAAGTTAAGATCCTTGGGTGAAGCATTTCCAGATTTGGTAAAATGAGAGTCATCGCTTAATCCAAGATGACCGCCATCTAAAAATAGCACCCTTTTTTTAAAACACATATGAACTCAATGTCACATTCTCCTCTGGTGTTCATGGAGTCAGGTGAGCGAATTAGGGCCATCATGGCCCTCTTGTTAAATATTCTAGGAAATCACAGGTCTGATTTTTAGAGAATTCAGAAGTAAAACATAAACGTCATACAACAACATGACACATTGCTTGAAGTTAAAATAGATAAAATGTCAGTAAAAATATTTTATTATATACCTACCCATGAAATACATAGTTATATGATGTAAATAAAAGTCATATGTTCTCATGGATGAAATAAACAACTTCTGGTGAAAATAAAACTACTTTCGCTATCTATATTCATAACGCGCATCTGCAGTGACGGACAGCGCAAATAGGCTGCAAATACACATTCATTACCGTATACAGTCTAAATAATTGCTAATTTCCATGGAGCGGTATATAATAAATAGAATATTCATATTTTTGCAACAAATATGACATATATGTTCATCTCGCGGTGTGAAATGTCCATATGGACATTTCACACCACTCGGTGAACATATATGTCATATTCGTTTCAAAAATATGAATATCCTCTATATCCTTTATAATATAGGAATGAATGGCCTTTTTGTGGAATTTATCGGGGTATAAACTTGGAAAAGTCGCGGGAATACTGGACGAAGGCCGGAAGGCCTCCAGTATTCCAACGACTTTTCCAAGTTTATATCCCCGATAAATTCCACAAAAAGGCCATTCATTCCTTATAATTCCAGCATTTGAAATAAATTCATCAAGAAAATGTGTTTATTTTGACAGACGGCAGCCATTTGTTTACATTGACAGCACTGACAGCGCACCTGTAGAAAGTAGTTCAGCGTGGGAGTTTACTGGGATATAAATTTTGGACAGAGACTTGCTACATGCCAATCAAATGTTAGGGAATTGTGTAAATATTTTTGTGCTGGAATTATCTTGCAAAGATTTTATGCTTTATTTTATTGTTCACTTGATAAAAACGATGTTGGACGATATAGCTTGCAATGCAGACGATGATTTGAAATTTCAAACTTTGAAAAAGTATCAATAGTTTCAAAGAGATTTCCACTTTATGTGGGTGGGGTATACTGGTAAGTTGTATTTATGTTATTTTCTTTGCAATGTACTTGTATCATTCAGAACTTAACAGCAAATGTTACTTTTTGTATTATTTATTAATTCAGTGCAAAATCGTCAGATGTTTGTTTATGACTGAAATAGTGTTTACCGCGAATAAATGGAACTATTTATTTCTCATACTGTTGAATTAAACATAAAATTGCTTTTATTTTGTTTTTCGTGTCGGCTATATTTCGTTTGATAATATATCAGCCTATCTACAAATTTCTAAATATTTTTTCTGCACAATTGTTGTCACTCCCACTTGCGGACAGCGCGATATAGTCGGCAAATTGGTGTATGCATGCATACATGCGTCCAGGTTAAAGTTGTTCTGTATACTATAGAAGCCTTGGCCACTATCATGTACTTTTCGGACTTGGCCCCCTTCTTCAACTGGCCCCTTCAAATGTTGCCAGTTTGTAATGCTGCCTCGTGTGTTTGTAGGATGTTGGCGGTGCAGTGCTGCAGACGCGTGAAGTAAGCATTATTGCCGACCTCCACTGTGTACCGGGAGAAAACCTGGTCGACGACGTCTGTGGTAGGTATACCACCACTGGGAGTTACGGACAAATGGGACACGCCATGTGATTTTGCATAAATGGCGTCAAAAGTTGACAGTTTTCAGAGTACATGCAGAATTATATTGCATATTTACTTTTGACTTAATTTATGAAAAAATATTGTAAATTTTGTATTAAAACGTATTTCATGAAATTACGCTGATGTCCTAAGGTGCAAAATCCCATGTCGTGCCTCAAATGGGTCACCTCCTGAGAACAGGGACCATACAACATGTGAAACAACTGTAGTATAATCTTAGAATTTGGGAACCAGAAATTGTCGTCTGCTGTTGTTTCAAATTTCGTCTTTTTCGGAATGAAAACATGGTCAAAAGCATGAACTTGATGAGAAAAATGGAAAATAAAAATAAACAGCAGTCGACACTATTTAATTCAACAGTGTAAGGGTTAAAGGTACATGCCCACTCAGTAGGCTTAAAATGTTCTTTATGGGAATTAAATAAGTGTATAATTGTGTCACTATTCCACCAGTTCTAAAAATTACGAGTGCCCGCTATACAGATAATTTAGTAATATTTATTTTACTGATAGTGACGCGCTGTGGTGTCAGGCTATTTTCATATGCAAATGAGGCATGATATTTTTAGCTCACCTGAGCGAAGCTCATGTGAGCTATTGTTACCGCAATGTGTCCGTCGTCGTTGTCCGTCGTCCATGAACATTTTCAAACGTCTTCTCCTCGGTAACCATTGGGCCTACAGTCACCAAACTTCATGGTCATGGTCCTTAGGTAGGGGGATTACAAAATTGTTAAAATGACGTCATTACGTAATCCAAGATGGCTGCCGTCTAAAAATAGCACAAATTCTTCAAAAATCTTCTTCTCAAGAACCGCTAACCGGATTTCGACAAACTTGGTAGGAATGATCGATGTACAATGCTCTTTCAAAGTTGTTAAAATGGTGACCCCCCGGGGCAGGTCCAAAAATGGGCGTGGCCCGTGGGGTGGGTTCAAATTTTATTTTTAGACCACGAATTATGGTCATGTCATATATCATATTGAAGGATATCTAATGAGGCGATCACTACTGGTGCATTTGTCGAAATCGGATGGTTATGTCATCCAAAATGGCCGCCGAAACCGAAAGGTCAAAAGGTAGTTCTTTTATTAGATATTTCAAAATTCTTCTTCACATGAACCGCTTGGCCCATGGCAGCCAAACTTAAAAGTTATGGTCCATGGGTGAAGCCTTTTCATATTTGTTAAAATGGAGGTCATCGCTAATCCAAAATGGCCGCCGTCTAAAAATAGTATAAATTCTTAAAAAATCTTCTCATGAACCGCTGGCCGGATTTCGACGAAACTTGGTAGGAATGATCGATGTACAATGCTATTTCAAAGTTGTGAAAATGAGGACACCGAGGTCAAAAATGGGCGTGGCCCGTGGGGTCAAATTGGGGTCAAATTTTATTTTTGACCGAATATGCTCATGTCATATATCAAATTGAAGGTATCGATGAGGTGATTGATCTGGTGCAAATATTTGTCGGAATCGGTGATATAATCATCCATGATGGCCGCCAAAAGTTCCATTTATTCGAGATTTTGAACGTCTTTTTCTCAGGAACCACATGGCCGATGCTGGCCAAACTTCATAGTAAGTTAAGATCCTTGGGTGAAGCATTTTCAGATTTGGTAAAATGAGTCATCTCTTAATCCAAGATGACCCCATCTAAAAATAGCACAATTTTTTTAAAACACATATGAACTCAATGTCACATTCTCCTCTGGTGTTCATGGAGTCAGGTGAGCGAATTAGGGCCATCATGGCCCTCTTGTTTAATTATTTATACTAATTAAATACGTCGCCTAAAAAAATAAAATTTTCGACAGATTATAAAGTATAATCATTTCACATAAAAAAATACAGAGAATAAATAGTACTGTCCGTTAGTATTTCAATGAAACACGGTTATCGCCCCTGATATCAGTGTGAAAATTTACTTCTGATAAAAAATGTATAATAATGCCAATTAATATGTGGGGTAATGGTGAATGAATGTTTATTTTGCCAGAAAATGTCTCAGATGATGTCTCTGATATAAAGAACAGTTTGTGCCTCCTGAGTGGGCATGTACCTTTAATGATCAACTGCACTTTTAGGATCTACTGTCTGTTCCATGTTTTGCTGCCATGTTTTGCTGAAACCTGACTAGATAGTTTGGAAACGATGTAACTAAGAAAACAAAAGTTAGATTTTGAAAGTCGGTCCACAAATTCCAAAATGATGTTTAAAACATCTATTGTTAATTAGCCCCCATGTTAAATTCCTAATAAAATCAATATTTTATTTCATCAAATTAAAAAAAAAATGGGAAAGGTGACTTTTTTGTTATTGATGAAAAAGTACTTACTTTCAAATATCTTTTTAATTTAATGTGTTTAATTGCCAAAAGTGTGTTGGCAGCAAAACGTGGAACTGACGGTAGTCTATTTGTTGATGGCAGTAAAGCTTCTTCAGTGACTGAATGACTGGGGATATGCCGGTCACATCCATCATAAGGTACCCTTTGTCAACCGTGGGCTCAAATCTAGTATGGGGGTATGCTGGTCACATCCATCATAAGGTACCCTTTGTCAATCTAGTATTGGCTTTATGTGCGAATTCACACATTTAGACGATCATGTTAACATTAGTATTAGTAGCAGACAACAATTGTTATGTGTAGCGGTCTAAGGGTTAGATCGAAAATTATCACAGAAAAAAGCACTTCATATTGCCAAACTGATCACATTATAGCAACTTCCGTAATTTGACGGAGTTGCTGCATAATGTTATTATGGTGATGCACAGGGGATGATTAGGATTTAGGTCTAGAGGGGGCATGGATTCTCAAATGTGACACATAAACTTTATATAGCTGTAAAATTTGGGCAGGTTTTGTGAAACAGACAGTAGGGGATTTGGATGGTATTGGACTTCAATACCAGAGGTTGTGAATTCAAGCCTCACCTTAGGCATGAAAAATACGTGCATCATATTTGCATCCCACTGGTCTGTCTGATGAGACTTGTGGGTCGTTAAACCCATTCACTTTGTTTTCCTCATTCAGTGGCGTGTGGCGAGGGCATGTTTTCTTTGATGAAGGCGTCAACATGTGTGAGCTGTGTGACGTGGGATCTTACCAAGACACGGAAGGCCAGTTCTTCTGTATCCCGTGTGGCCAGGGCTTCACAACAACAAACCATGGCTCAATTTCCATCGATGATTGTGTCCGTAAGTTGGTACTTCCAGTGACTACATTGCGGCTCTGAGGTCATACAAAGCCGTCCGACACTCATATCGATTCTGATATTACATGGTTTGATTATAGTTAACTCTTTAACCCCTAAGTAACTGGAATGGACTGTGATATGTTAATTTAAGGACCAATCTAATTAAATTGTCACAAACTGATTTTCCGACTAGTCCATTTATTAAGTGGTGTGGTTTTTTTCCTGAAAATTATGAATATTACTTGCAAAAAGTGCAGATCCTGATGAGACGGCTCATCAGGAGTCGGCTCATCTGGATCTACACTGTTTGCAAACGCTGCTAAAGAGGTGAGTAGTGTTGAAATAATTACAGATGGAACTCCTCTGAGATTTGTTGTTCAGCTAATCATGGGCGCTGTGTAGCAACCAAGTAATATAGGTTGACATCCACTGTATATACCTCCTCATGTTCCATGAATATTCTACTTTGACTTTGTTCTTGAATTGACATAAAACTCATTTTAATCAATCAATAAATTTATAAATCAATCAGTCAACCAACCAATCAATGTATCAATCCATCAGTTAATTAATCATACACCACTCTACAACTGTTGTTGTTGTTTATTCCACGTAACAGCTGTGTGCGATACAGGCTACCACTAACTCCTTGCAATCAATCAATCAATGTATCGATCAACCAACCAATCAACAAATCAATAAATCAATCAGCAACCAATCAATCAATCAATCAATCATACCCCACTCTACAACTGATGTTGTTGTTTATTCCACGTAATAGCTGTGTGCAACCCAGGTCAATGAATGAATGAATGAATCAATCAATCAATCAATCAGTCAATCATAACCCACTCTACAACTGTTGTTGTTTATTGGTCGGTCGGTCGGTCGGTCGGTAGGTCGGTCGGTCGGTCGGTCAGTACAGCTGTGTGCAACCCAGGCTAATCAATCAATCAATCAATATATAAATCAATCAATCAATCAGTCAATCATACCCCACTCTACAACTGATGTTGTTGTTTATTCCATGTAACAGCTGTGTGCGACCCAGGCCGCTACTATGAATCAGCAACATCGAGTTGTGTCGTCTGTCCATTACACACATACCAGGATCAAGGCGGGCAGAGTTCGTGTATAGAATGCCCTGAGGAGAGGCGAACCCATGATAATGGTACAACGTCACAGGCAGATTGCTTTGGTCAGTACTTTCAAGAGTGTATTCACTATTTATTTCAGAATACAGAAATATGATTCATTTACCTTCAAGCTATTAGTTGGTGTATGAAAAAATAATAGAAACATTTATTGATAAGTTTGCTATTATTTTGAGACCGACCGTGTCTCGGGGAAAGGAATGTCTCAAGTTTCAGATGGTGAAAGAATTACGACACAACATGTATTTCAAGAACTGAATGGTGAACCGTGAAGACCCTGATCAGACTACCAATATGCACAGGCTGATCGGAGTGTACACTGGTATCAGTGGCTATACTCATAATTTCTCCAGCCACAGTCACAAATATTATGGTATGTGAGATACTATTAAAGCTACATGCCCTCTCAGTAGGCACAAGATGTTCTTTATATCAGAGACATCATCTAAGACATTTTCTGGCAAAACAAACATTCATTCGCCATTACCCCACGTATTGATTGGCATCGTAAATTTCCACACTGATATCAGGGGCGATAACCGTGTTTCCTTAAATAATAATGGACATTACTATTTATTATTTGTATTTATTTTACTTTACTTTTACTTTATAATCTGTCGAAAATATTATTTTTTTCAGGTGACATTTATTTATCTTATATTTAAGGGTAGGAATTGGCTCCAGGACCTTCCAAACCCAGGCATTTGAGCCCAATAGAATAATTAAATAATAGCATGCCTCATTTGCATAAGAAAATAGCCTGATACCAACGCGAGTCACTATATATTCACAAAGTTTCCTACAACTCAAATGTTTGTAAGTGCAAAATTATGAATTTCACATTAACAATGTGTTTTTGTAAACAATTATTGGATTTACATTTATTGAGCATAGGCTTTGTAAGCATGTCTGTGTTGTAGACAATTGTGAGTCTGGCACTGAACTACAAGCTGGCGGGCAGTGCGTAATTTGCCCACGCGATTGGTACAGAAACAAGGCCCTACACGAGAAGTGCCAGCAATGTGATCCAGAGGACGGCAGGACGTACGAGGCGGGGGCACAGAATGCAGCAGAATGTGTTATGAGTATGTCACGTCACACTGCATCTACAGTGGAACCTCTCTAAACCGGACACCAAGACAACCTCTGTGATCTTATATTCATGATTGCAATCCACGCCAGTACATTTCAGAATGCTCATATGCCTGATTTAAAATCAATCAAAAACACTACCATGCAAACATATGTTCAATCCAATCATGTCTGATGAAAATCTGGCGATTGTTCATGTCTAATGAGGTTATGGTTGCTTTACGAAGCATATACTATTATCTATGTGAAGCACATGTTTAACTGACATGCAAAATGCATCTGGCAACTTGCAAAAAATCAGAGATGAAGATATTTAAAAAATATATTAAAAAAATCCATGTCACACTTTTTTGTGGCCTTAAATAAATAAAGTAAGAGTTGTGCCAATCTGCATATTTTAGAGTCGTGTAACCTGGGACTGTTCTGGGACAAAGGGACGCTGCAGTGTGTCTACTGTGACTACGACACATACCAAGATACGCCACTTCAGTTCCAGTGCAAGTCATGTGGACAGAACAAGGCCACTAATATGACCGGCGCTGACAACTATTCTGACTGTCTAGGTAATGGTAACCTTTAACACTTTCCACCCTAAGTAACTGGCATGGATTTTGATACGTTAATTTTCTGAACAATTCAGTCGTCCGAAGATTATTTCTGACCAGTCCATTTTTGAAAAGGGGGTGTTTTTGTTTTGAAAAATAGGAAAAGTACTTGCAGAATGTGCACATGCTGATGAGCCGGCACGTCATCTGTATCTACACTGTTTGCAAACACTGGTATAGAGGGATGTAGTGTTGAAAGGGTTAATGGCTGATACAGATATATTGGCTCTACTGAATGTTGTATACAGCTGTATTCTGGTCTGCATATATCACTGGTGAAATTGTATACAGCTGTATTCTGGTCTGCATATATCACTGTGAAATGTTGTATACAGTAAGCTGTATTCTGGTCTGCATATATCACCGGTGAAATGTTGTATGACAGCTGATTCTGGTCTGCATATATCCCTGGTGAAATGTTGTATACAGCTATTCTGTCTGATCACTGGTGAAATGTATACAGCTTATTCTGGTCTGCATATATCATGGTGATGATGTTGTATACAGCTGTATTCTGTCTGCATTATCACTGGTGAAATGTTTGCATACGTATTCTGGTCTGCATCACTGAAATGTTGTATACAGCTGTAATTCTGGTCTCATATACCTGGTGAAAATGTTTTATACAGCTGTATTCTGGTCTCATATATCACTGGTGAAATGTTGTATACAGCTGTATTCTGGTCTGCATATATCACTGGTGAAATGTTGTATACAGCTGTATTCTGGTCTGCATATATCATGGTGAATGTTGTATACAGCTGTATTCTGGTCTGCATATCACTGGTGAAATGTTGTATACAGCTGTATTCTGGTCTGCATATATCTGGTGAAATGTTATACAGCTGTATTCTGGTCTGCATATCACTGGTGACTGTGTAAATACAGAAATATATGTCTGGCATATCACGTGAAATTGTTGAATACGCTGGTTCTGGTCTGCATATATCACTGTGAAATGTTGTATACAGCTGTATTCTGGTCTGCATATATCACTGGTGAAATGTTTTATACAGCTGTATTCTGGTCTGCATATATCACTGGTGAAATGTTGTATACAGCTGTATTCTGGTCTGCATATATCATGGTGAAATGTTTTATTCTACAGCTGTATTCTGGTCTGCATATACACTGGTGAAATGTTGTATACAGCTGTATTCTGGTCTGCATATATCACTGGTGAAATGGCACTTATGGCATCTGTGACCCATCAAACTAACAAGTGTTTCATTAATGGATTTGCGAACAGTGCGGTTCCTGATCAGACTAGGCATTGCATATGCTGATCTAGCTCTACACTGGTCGCAAAACCCATAAGCCCCATTTCTCCAGTCACAGCCACATATATCTTTGAAATATTTCCCTGACTGAATGGGTAATAATAGAGTCTGGTTCTACACCGGTTGCAAATGCCATAAACCCTATTTCTCCAATCACAGACATATGATCATGTTGTTGAATATCATTCCTCCAGATATGAAGGACATGGTATGTCACATTCCATCACATTGGTTTTCCCGATGAGACTTGAAAATGAAAATGAAAAGAAGTGGTTTAAAGTCCCAGCAACAGCCAAGGTCATATAGGGACGGAACCACAGTTTAAAGTCTCATCTGACAGTCCAGTGGGATGAAAATACTATGAAAGTATTGTTCATGCCCTAGGGTAGGTTTTGAACTGACAACCTTCCGTATTGAAGTCCTGTATTCTACCCCTGAGCCACAGCCCCTCCAATCCGATGAGACTTGAAACAATAGAGTTCCAGTCTTCATATGAGACACGCCATGTGATTTTGTACCTTCGGACATCTGCGTAATTTCATGACATACGTTTACAAAATTTACAATATTTTCCATAAATAGCGTCAAAAGTTGACACAATTTCCAGAGTACATGCGGAATTATATTCCGCATGTACTCTGAAAATATTGTCAACTTTAGACTTTATTTATGAAAAATATTGTAAATTTTTTAAATGTATTTCATGAAAGAATTTAAAACACTGCTCAATGAATTAATTAATCATCAATCAATCAATCAATCAATCAATCAATCAATCAATCAATCAATCAATCAATCAATCAAACAATGAATCAATCATCATCAATTAATCAATCAAGCATCAATTAATCAATCGTTTCTCACACAGATATCTGCCCAGCGGGTCAACAGTACAATGAGTTTAATGTGTGTGAACCTTGTCCACGAGGCAAGTACAAGGACAATTCGGACTTGGCCAGCAAGTTTGGCACGTGTCTCCCATGTAATGGCACTATGACAACAGACTCCATTGGCGCTATTACAGATAACGACTGCATCATTCGTAAGTAGTCCGATCTTGGGGATTAAAAAACTTTCGAAGCTTATTCTCAAATATCTTGCTTGAAGTTGGTAAGTCCAGTTGTTCGAGACTATTCTCTGCACTGTTTGCCATGCATTCAGTGAGAATTAATTAACCCTTTCACCCCTTAGTTACTGGCATGGACTATTTCATGTCATATCATTTTGTAATATTTAAAAAAACATTCACAAATGGAGCATATCCTGATGAGACGACTTGTTTCGATTGGCTCATCCGGATCTGCACCGTTTTCAAATATTAAGAAAGATGGAGGTCTCTCATGTTGGCACAGTCTGATCAGGATCTACATTGTTCACCATTCCATAAATGAAACATCCATCGTGCTGTAACAAATAATATAGACTTATCAGGCTACATGAGTGTGCTATTTGATCAGGAACTACACTGGTCACAAATCCCAAAAGCCCCACCCCATTTCTCCATCACTGTCGCATTTCTCTTCCATATGCTTTGCAGACATATTATGATACACCAGGGGCCGTTTCACTAAACTTTATACAGCTAAAATGTTCGTAAGTTCAAAATTATGGTAATCTGTAAATTTCACATTAACAATGTTTTCTGGTAAACAATTATTGGATTTACATTTATTGAGCATAGGCTGCATATGTAGCCTATGCTCAATAAATGTAAATCCATCAATTGAAATTTACAGACGATCCTAAATTTGCACTAACGAACATTTTAGTCATACAATGTTTAGTGAAACGGGCCCCAGGTGTATATAGGCTGATCCATTTTCTGATTAACACTGCAATAATTTTATTATGCTAAATTAAAAAAAAACAAAACATTAAAACATTGTTGACAGCGAAACAATTCTCATAATATAATATCCCAAAATATAAGTTTATTCAAAAAAAAATAAAAAATATGAAAATCAATTGATTCCCGCCTTTTAATTGTTAATGGAATAGTGTACGTGAAAACCAGCAGGTAGACATCTATTGAAGATAGTTTTGGGTGACACTAACGGGCCTTATTTCTTTTCCTCAATAACCGCGTGTGCGGCATGGCCACTATATTGGCTTTGCGGAGATAGTTATGGGAGACAGTACTAAAACTAACAGGCCTTATTTCTTTTCTCAATAGCCGGTGTACGGCTGGCCATATATTGGCGTAGTGTACAGATAGTTTTGGAGACAGTACTAACTAACGGGCCCTTATTTATTTTCCTCAATAGCCGATGTGCGGCTGGCCACTATATTGGCTGTGCGGGAGTGATAGTTTTGGGAGACAGTACTAAACTAATCGGGCTTATTTATTTTTCTCAAAATAGCCGACGGTGTGCGGCTGGCCACTTATATATTGGCTGTGCTCGAGATAGTTTTGGGGAGATATTTGAGTACTAACTAGCAGGCCTTATATTTCTTTTCCCCAATAGCCGAGTGTGCGGCTTGCCACTATATTGGCTGTGCTGGAGATAGTTTTGGGAGACAGTACTAACTAATGGGCCTTATTTATTTTCCCCAATAGCCGAGTGTGCGGCTGGCCACTATATTGGCTGTGCGGGAGATAGTTATGGGAGACAGTACTAACTAACGGGCCTTATTTCTTTTCCCCAATAGCCGAGTGTGCGGCTGGCCACTATATTGGCTGTGCGGGAGATAGTTTTAGGAGACAGTACTAACTAATGGGGCTCATTTCTTTTCCTCAATAACCGAGTGTGCGGCTGGCCACTATATTGGCTGTGCGGGAGATAGTTTTTTTAGGGAGACAGTACTAACTAACGGGCTTGATTTCTTTTCCCCAATAGCCGAGTGTGCGGCTGGCCACTATATTGGCTGTGCGAGAGATAGTTTTGGGAGACAGTACTAACTAACGGGCCTTATTTCTTTTCCCCAATAGCCGAATGTGCGGCTTGCCACTATATTGGCTGTGCGGGAGATAGTTTTGGGAGACAGTACTAACTAACGGGCCTTATTTCTTTTCCCCAATAGCCGAGTGTGCGGCTTGCCACTACATTGGCTGTGTGGGAGATAGTTTTGGGAGACAGTACTAACTAACGGGCCTTATTTATTTTCCTCAATAGCCGAGTGTGCGGCTGGCCACTATATTGGCTGTGCTCGAGATAGTTTTGGGAGACAGTACTAACTAGCAGGCCTTATTTCTTTTCCCCAATAGCCGAGTGTGCGGCTTGCCACTATATTGGCTGTGCTGGAGATAGTTTTGGGAGACAGTACTAACTAACGGGCCTTATTTCTTTTCCTCAATAGCCGAGTGTGCGGCTGGCCACTATATTGGCTGTGCTGGAGATAGTTATGGGAGACAGTACTAACAGGCCTTATTTTTTTTCCTCAATAACCGAGTGTGCGGCTGGCCACTATATTGGCTGTGCGGGAGATAGTTATGGGTGACAGTAATAACTAATGGGCCTTATTTTTTTTCCTCAATAACCGAGTGTGCGGCTGGCCACTATATTGGTTGTGCGGGAGATAGTTATGAGAGACAGTACTAATGGGCCTATTTCTTCTTTTCCCCAATAGCCCCGAGTGTGCGGCTGGCCACTATATTGGCTGTGCGGGAGATAGTTATGGGAGACAGTACTAACTAACAGGCCTTATTTATTTTCCTCAATAGCCGAGTGTGTGGCTGGCCACTATATTGGCTGTGACGGCTGTGACAAGCCGCCATGTCTGGGAACCTGTGCCATCGTCAGCTGTATACCATGTCCCCTGGACACGTTCCAACCCATGGCCAACCCATTCGCAGCCACTGCTTGTACTCGATGTGATGCGGTGCACCAAGTACCAGCAGGCCAATACATCGGAACGCCCGACATGCGATCTGTCAGTGCCGACCAATGTAAAGGTAAAATAATAGTAAATTTTGTTGTCTGCTTTTATTTTTATGCCCCACCACAATAGTGGAGGGGGTATTTAGTGCTATCCCTGTCTATCCGTCCCGTACGTTCTTCCTTCTATCAGTTAACAACCTTGTAACTCGTAAAAGTTTTAAACCGTATTAGCTACAGACCTAAAACTTGGTATGTATCTTTCTTGTGATGACTAGATGCAAAGTTTATGTCAATTTTTTTATTCGACCCCCCAGGTCATGGATTATCTCCCCCTTTTCGACTTCGAAATTTCAAACTCGTAAAACTTTAAACCGTAATAGCTACAGACCTGAAACTTGGTATGTAGCTTCCTTATGATGAGTAGATGTGCACAGTTTATTTTTATTCGACCTCCAGGTAATGGATTATCTCCCCCTTTTTGACTTAGAATTTGGCAATTTTGCCCTGTAACTCATAAAACTTTTAAACAGTATCTACAGACCTGAAACCTGGTATGTAGCTTCTATTCCTTATAATGAGTAGATCACAAAGTTTATTTTGATTTTTTATTTGACCCCCGGGTCATGGATTATCTCCCCCTGTTCGACTTAGAAATGGACATTTATAGTACACTACTGTCTGTTTCACGAAAGCTGCCCAAATTTTACGGCTATATAGACAATGCAAAAACAATTTTTTTTTTCATAATGTTAAGAATGAGCCTTCTTTTTATTTCGTGAAATTTGGTCAAATATTGATTTTATTACGAAAAATTTCTCTATGGGAATTTAACATGGGGGAAAAAGAGGTAGAGTAGTGTGGGAGGAGTCAAAAAAGGAAAAATTTGGGAAATTGACTCCGAAACCTAGCTAGATAGATTGGAAATGATCTAACTAAGAAAACAAAAGTTAAAATTTAAAAATCGGTCCAGTATTTCTGAAATTCTAAAAAATCTTTTTTTCGCAATAAAATCAATATTTGACCAAATTTCACGAAATAAAAAGAAGGCTCATTCTTAAATTTTCCTTTAATTTAATATTATCGAAAAAAATATTGTTTTGGAATTGTTTATATAGCCGTAAAATTTGGGCAGCTTTCGTGAAACAGACAGTAATGTTGACATTGTTGATTTGACACTGACCCATGGATTATCTGCCCGTTTTTCACTTCGAATTTTGCCTTGCTTACTATCAAAGCACTATGCGGGGCATCCGTGTTCTATGAACACATTTTCTAGTTTATTTATTATTTTCTCAAATGAAACATGTTTTGTGAGCATGTTAAATTCATTTAATCAGGAGAGATGTGCTACGAATATGCATTTTTTTTAAGGTTAATTGAGAATTTTGAATAAAAAAGCAGATTACATATTCAGTTCCACATTCAAAGGGTTAACAAATGTCGCAGATTTTGCAAACTATTCTTGTGCCCATTTCTTCATAGTGATGTTAGCCCACACAGTGTGATGTGGCACCAGATTTTGATTTGTACAAACATGTATTTTTTATGTTAAAAAAATAACTAGCAATATTTACTACCTAATGAGCCCCCCATGGAATAGCAAAGGGGGCATATTGCATTGCTAGTGAGGTTCCGTACGACCGTGATGTACGTCCGTCCGATCGTCGTCCATCCTTGTACATTAACATCGAATAGTCTAAAAGTTTGTAAGAGTTTCTCCATGCAGTTAAGAGTCCAGGAGGCCGTTTCACTTCGTGGGACTAAAATGTTCGTAAGTGCAAAATTATGATAGTCTGTAAATGTCACATTAACAAAGTTTTCTTGTGAACAATTATTGGATTTAAATTTATTGAGCATAGGTTGCATATGCAGCCCATGTTCAATAAATGTAAATCCATCAATTGAAATTTCCAGAAGATCATAAATTTGCACTTACGAACATTTTAGTCGGACAAAGTTTAGTGAAACGGCCCCCTGTATGGCATGGGACATATCCATGTTTTACAAACACAATGTCTAGTTTAGTTAATTTCAATGAATCCAATTAGTGCTTAACGTCGAAAACTATTTCTATAGCTGGTATAGTATTATTATTTCACAACCAAAAGCATTATGTTCACAAATTGTGATTCCTGGTATAGTAATAGCATAATTATGTGCATTTCCAAATTATCTCCCCTGTCTCTCACAGTTCCTAGTAAAACATAAAATCCTAAAATTGTGCATTTGGTTGATATATGTCATGTAGTAGTATATAGGGAGTCAAAATGATACCACCTACGGTGGTATCATTTCTCCACCCTATATACTACTCCACCGCCCCCCCGAAAAACACCGTTTCATCCAATAGCACAAACTGGTCACCAACACAAAAACGTGACAATTGGTGTCATAAATACATCATGTTATTTTCAATTGAACAGATAAATTTAATAGGTTATAACAAAAATATTATAACAAAATGGATGATAAAATAGAATATAACGAAGATTACGATAAATTCTGTAGAATGAACACACTAGCCGGTATCGAATACACGAAATATCAGCGTAATTTATTACGCTACGATAAAAACGTTGCGTTTACAATATTATACCGGCGATTATACCAACTATACAAGAGGCAAATACAATCATTAAGAAGCATAACGCGTATCGGATATAAAACTAATATGTATTATATAAAATTGTTAAAACCCCACGATAAGTTTCTACGATACACTGCAACTCCATTATAACGCGGTGTTCGGGGTCCAAGATTTCAAACCGCGATCGAATCCGACCGCGTTATAAAATTTTGGGACATGCACGGGTACTGGTACTGCACGGGTTACTGGTATCATCCGCATTTCGGTTACCAACTATTGCGGGAATTCCATTAGCAACGGACCCATATAAAAGCATGTCATTTGAACAGAAGTGAAAGTAATTATTAATAATGCCTATGACATACAAACTTGTATTAATGTATTAAACATACACGAGTTATTTATAAAATCATGCTTATTACGTTGTATAGTGCTCGCGATAGACAGACGCTTATTACAATTTATACTACTCGCGATCAACAGACGCTTAAACGGAGTAATTGATAATAAATAATGCCTATGGTCACGTGTCCTGCCTATTCATGCGGACAATTAGCTGTGCATAATCTCGGAATGGATGTGGGGTCACGTGATCTATTGTTTACGCTGCAAGTCATATTGATGAATGAAATTTACGATTTAAGCGAGATTGCTGTGGGCTGCAGTGTAAACAATAGACCACGTGATCCCATACCCAGATCATGCTGAAACACCAGTCTATTTATAGAACGCTAAATATTACACCTAGGAGTAAAGAA
The DNA here is from genome assembly GCA_029237695.1 of Conchocele bisecta. NCBI lineage: Eukaryota > Metazoa > Mollusca > Bivalvia > Lucinida > Thyasiridae > Conchocele > Conchocele bisecta. The sequence goes on along the minus strand of CM055265.1, from coordinate 22,226,973 downwards.
TAGGAAAGGCGATCGAACACGCAACCATTATTAGCGGACAATTATGTGTTAACACGGATACATTGACATTTACTTGGTGACAATAAGCGGTACATTTACGTGACTGGAGAAATGGTGCTCATGGGATTTGTGAGCAGTGTAGCTTCTGATCAGGCGTTACATCCCAGCTCGCAAGCCCATATGGGTCCTATGTGGGCTATATATGGGCAGGCCCATATGGGCTGGTTGATATGGGTCCCATGCCTATTAACATGCTTACCTGATTAAAGGTATTACATTTGCTAACATACTAATAATAATCCTTTCATGGACTTTGAACTTCGTTGTTTGAATAAACTTGCAGAAATCACGAATCAACTAATTACACGATGACTACGACGTCCGACAATTATTTTTTTTTTGATTTCTTTTTTCTCGATTTTTTAATATTTTAATATTTTTTGGGATCCACGAGAGACCCGCGTTATAATGGAGATCGCGCTATAAGCGACCGCGTTATAATGGAGCTGCAGTGTACCGCTTTTACAGATATTAAAAACCAATTATTAGTGAAATCATTAATGATGCAATTTCCTCCTCCAATATAGCTATTCTATCCCTATAAATGTGGTTGCTATGGTAAACAACTGCATGACAACGGCGTTCCTATCCGACCGCTTGAGGTTGATACAAAAAAAAAAAAAATTCAGACAGCCAGTTTACATAGAAATATTCATAACCCGTGTAATTGTAACATTGTCGTCTACTTGGTGTGATTACAACATAAATTCGTTTGTTCAGTAATAATTTTTTTCAATTTCTTTATAAGCGATATCGTAGAAATGGTTACACGATTTATAGAAATGTATGGTGGTCAGTGGGTGTCGTAACGGGGCCCTAAATTTTTTTTTTATGTTCCGTATGGAGGGGCCGTCGGAACAGCTGGGCTGTAAGGTGGAGGAATATCCTGCTGTTGCCTCAAACACGCGAATAAGCATATCACGTCCCGAGACGGGCGAGGAGATTTTTTCTCTCGTCGGCCCTCCCCTCCATAACGAGTTTTTTTATATCTTCGTCCGCCAGAATTTGTGGTCGAGCCTTGGACCGGATCGTACCCTTTAACTCCTGGTATCTGGCCATCTCTTCGACGACCATTTTGAACTCGCTATCTGATATATCGTTGTCGGCTATCGCTTTCGACACGATAACGTCGATACTGTTTTTCTTAGATCTCGCGAGAACCGCTATTCGATCGTGCTTTCGACTCTTGGCCACTAGTTTTCGGCCCACGAGTCTGGTCGTCATGCAAATCAGTCCCGCCCCCGCCGCTACAGCACTCAAGGCCGCCGCGACCAGTGCAGCGACAACTGTTGACAATAAAGACACACTCCCCACCCCACTTATAACGGATGCTGAGGCTAACGCGGTGCTCACCCCCTCTAATATATTGACCGACCGCCTATATTTCTTCACATAACCCGTCCGCGTCTCTCCCTCGTGTTGTGTAGAATATGTTTGTATCTCGACGATCCTGGTCATCCTAAAGGATGCCGGGTCGACCGTCCCCGAAGGTAAGTGTGGATATAGTTTCTCGTCATTCATCATAAATCAAGTTGTATTAACAGCGTAACAATAGTGGAGGAAGCCGATTGGTCGGCAACATTTTTGTAACAAAGTTAATAACACTACCTGCCGAAACTTTAATTGTAGTGTTCATCATCGAATATAGTAAACCTGACCTCTGCCCCGCGTGCTTGGTGATGCCAATATTCTGTTCTACACCATTCAGGACGACATTCACTCGGACTTCGGCAGTAGTGGCGTGTCCGCGAAAGTTGACCGAGCAGACCGCCATTCGAAAAATCGTCCCGGACACTGCCATGGTGTATCCCCCGTATCTGTTGCTCGCGTTGGTACCGAATGCATATTCGTAGGCCCCCTCGCTTAGTGAACCCCGCTCCTCGGCCCAAACTGTTGTGACGTGTCTGCTAGCTTGCAATGTTCTAATTTGTTCAACCGCCTTAGTTAAAATTGTGTGGGACTGTGATACGCCCCTCTCCAGTCTTCTCATTGCGGCTTCATCGTATGCTGCGGCCGCGACGGGAACGTCCCGTTCTAAGTTGGAACTACATGGACCGTATATGCTCGTGATTAATATGTATATATATTATGTTTAATCGGTTATTTCGAGAACGACCGAAATCGGGTAATCGTTATTCAACTTTCTCGCTTGATCATCAAGAATAGAAATCTTCAACTCATGAATGTGTCCCGATTCCAAAACTTTCATCTCGGGGGTTGGGAAGTCTAAGGTCAGGGTCTCGCCATAGAAACAGTCGCTGGCGTGCACAGTTTTTAGTAATGTGCTCGGAGCTCCGTCTAACGTGTTGTACGATGTGTTCAATTGATCCAGGTGCACCCCGAGTGTTTTCGTGAAAACGAAGTCCACCGGGTTTGTGCCGGTGTGCTCACCCGGGTTAAACCATCCCCTATTGTCGGAGTATGTTTTTGAAAAACCGAGCCCCGCAGCCAAATCCGGGGTGATCATTACCTGGTTGGAGGGTTCGATGGTAAAGGTCGCGAGTCCGGTGGCTTTCGAGATTGTGAGGCTGGCTCTACCAGCAAGCTCCGACGCGACAAAAGCTTGGAGGGATCTCGAACTCCAAAGGCCGGGGGGCAGCCTCACACTTACTTGTCGGGGGGCCTTCACGTAGCCGAACCCTTCCTTATCCCCCACGTTTTTCCACCCGACCGTGAAGGTAATTGATCTGAGGCCTACCCGGCGTTTTCCGCAGCAGTTGTCGATTGACTTTTGAAGTTCACAACTCTCATTTTGAACATTAGCGATAGTAGCAAACATAATAAATATCTTTCAATGGATACCCAAGCATTTAGCTTTAACTCTAATGCAAAGTACGCGTCGGATCGGAGGTAAATACACACAAAAAGACGTTGTTGACCACCTTGTACACCCAACTGTAACAGTTAGACCGAAAGTGGCTTTACCACCAATTTTCCTAACGTATTTGAGAAATATGTAGTTCCAAAGACTACTAGTCAAGATGTAATACTAAGCTGGGATTTTTCCCATATGAACTTCTGGCAGAACCAGCTAAATTTCGCTGTATGGTGCGCAACGGCCGGATGCGGAGTTTCGCATCAAGACCATTTGACATCCAAAAATATCATGCTCCGAAGTGTCTACAACTTTCACGTGTATTACACCATTAGGAGGATTCTCAAAGAACTAGGTATTCCACTACCTCAAGACGACGGCTGGGATCCCATTTCCAGCTCATACGACCGTAAGGCGTTCGAAAGATTGTGTAACGAATTTGGGGTACCAAAAGACGCGGACTGGAGACAGAAAGTAAACACCCCAACCAACAGTTTAGGGTTAGTTCACCTTAAAGGGTTAGTTAGTGGTGAGCATCTGGATAAAGTCCCCTCATATGTCTCAGGGTTGTGGAGTGCTCGCGGGGTACCCACCACCAGTTAGAAAAATGGCAACATGGATATATAATTATAAGTTGAATACGATGACGTTCGGTGATGAAGTGCTTGGAGGGCTTGCGTGTAAAGATGGTTATTGTCATTGGCTACCTACTAAAGTAGCCCACGTGGAATACCTAGACCTAGGTGATACTCCACAGATGCGAAATGCGTGGACCACATTTATGTTAGATAAAAGCACTGGATTTACGCAGGGTGGGGTTATTCGCCTCAACGAATCCATTCGCGTATACGTATGGGCAATCCTCGCCTCACAGAAGCAAACGCGCAGCGCTATACTGGGTACGGGAACGGCCTTTGACGCACACGTTCTTGGCACTTGTCGAGGACGCCATCTCAGCTAAGGTGGACCTCCAGAAGGCGATCCAGAATTATCAAGACGTTTTGCAGACTGCCCGCACCCCGGTAGACTACGCATTTGGAATAGGTCTTTATATGGCGCCGAGTAATATGATACTACGAGACGACCCGGTTGACGGTTACAATAATCAGATCGTAGTCGCCACCGCCAATCAAAAAATCGGCTGCAACGGTAACGTGAACACTGGTATCATCAAACTCCCCCTCAAGACGGTCGGGTTCAACAGTGGAAATTCAAATAAATTTGAAAAAGATTTCATAAAACCGCAAGCACCCACCCCACCACCCCCAATTCATGAATTGGACACCCCATCAGTGTTCCACCGAGTTCCGCTCCTGTTTCACCCTCTGCAATAGGACCAGCAAGTTCCCCCAATCGCGATTGGATTGGAACAGGGGAAAATAGTGTCACAACCCACGAGGAGGAGAAATTAGGGCTCGTCGTCACCCTCGTGGTGTTCGGACTATTGTGCTTTGGATTTAGGAACTCTCGGGAGGCTAAAAGTAGGAGACCGGCGATCGCCACGATTAGAGCCCAGGTATTTTTGGCGAGCCATCCGGCCGTTTTTGATAATATAGATAGCAAGTAAGAAACGATACTTCCAATCAGTCCAGGTAGTGCGGCAGCCGCCTTTTCGGCTAATTTAGCCAGGAGACTGGCGAGGGCTTTTAGTTGTTTTTTTACCCACTCCTTGGCTCCACCGGGTGCAGGCGCGGGTGCTGGCGCGGGTGGTGGAGTGGGTGCTGGAGCCACACCGCCAGTGAAAGCTAGAACTATGGTCGATATAGTCATGCCGAGAGCCGCGAGGATGCTTGCTATCGTGATGCCCTGCTCCCTGAACAGAGTGCGAAGACGCTCACTGAGTGTCGTGTCCTCGTGCAGAACCCTCGAGATTGTTTCGCGGATCCGACTTATTTGTGTGCGGAGAGCCTCACGGCAAGCCGATGCAGTCTCCGAGCGAGCTTCTCTTTCGTCCCGCAACGACCGGAGGCGTTCGGTGATCCGCTCGGTAGATTCTCTATCGCCACCGGCTTCCTCCAGTTTTCTTTCTTCTAGCGCGATATGTTCATCCAGCGACGAGAGTTTGGAGAGGTTAAGGACCAGTTCGCCCCGGACCGTTTGCAGAGCCTTATCGAGTCAACGGAGTTCGCGAAGTGGTAACGGTGGGTCATCGTTGAGTATTTCGTTTTCGCTGAACGTGATCTCCATCGTGTTAATAGCGTCGGTGGCTATTTGAGGGAGTTCGCTGAGCTCGACAGTTTCTATCGCAGAGGCCGTCTTCGCAATCGTTTCGTCAGTAGACTTGAGGGCCTCTACAGCGCGGGCCGGCATAATTGTTTTACCGCGCTTCCAATCTACGAATCCGAGTTCGTTCCTTATGAGTTCGCCACCGCCCCGGTTTCCGGCATTGGTGCTCAGCGCTAGGGGTTTTCCGGTCTTCATGTTGACGATTGGGATATTTGATGCTTTTAGTCGCAATCTACCGTTCGGATCCAATTCGAACTTGTCGTAGTAGCGACCGACAGATGGAATTAAATCTTTTTCCGTCCAATGTTTATAGTATGAGTTTACAGCTCCCTCGAGTAATTCACTACTTTGACTAGTGGTAGCGTCACCTAATCCACCCGATTGGATTGGAACTGGAGTCTCTATGGTGGGTGTCGCGAGGGAATCCTCGAAGTCATCATCATCATCATCGCCATCGAGGTAATCGTCTCTGCCGATTTCATCCATGTCAGCATCGTAATCAGCCATCTTTATAATTTTTATTAAAATTAATTATTATATATGTATTAAAGACAAAACCATACAGGTTTAATAGATTATGTCTTCGAGTCAATACGGTCGCAAACTCAATCCATACCGCAGACTGCGGGAGCCCCTCGGGGCAAAAGGCCTGAGACAGAGTGTCGTTATTACGAACAACCCATCGACGTTCGACCAGAACCAGCAGCTCTTAATCCGCTTCCCCAACCTCGGAGCTAGCGACGTCATTATGCCGGGGACTGTTCGCCTCGCTTTCACTATTTCGCTTACGTCGACGGACGCGGACCGAACCGTCGTTCAGAACCTGGGTCGCGCCATAGTGAAGAAGACTATGATAAAGATTTCTGGTAATGAGGTGATGTCGATCGATGACAGCGACGTCTACCATTGCTACCAGGACCTGTGGAAGACGGCGCAAGAGCGCGAAAATGCGGTATATCAAGGTATTGACACCAGTCGAAATAAGAACGTAACCAGACTTAGAATCGGGGCTGGTGACAAGGTAGATAACGTCGCGAGCGACAACGCGGTCGCGGCCGCTTACGGCAACCGATTCTACATCCCGCTCGACTTTGAGTTGTTGGAGAGTCACATGCCATACTATCAGAGCGCTTGGCGGACCGCCTCGAATACGAACTAACGTTCAACGACTACGGCCGAGTTCTCATAGCCACTGACATGACATCGAAGTATACGATCGACAATGTTTCGCTGGAGTACGACATGGTCACGATGCCCGAACTCGCGCGATTGATCAGATCCCAGTACGCCGGGCGCGTTGCCATACTTTACGGACGAGTTCTTCGCCACCGCAAGATGACGAAAGACAAAAGCGACACATTGTGGAATATTAACGTCACGTACCCGCGCGCTCGATGAAAGGTTATACTGATGTTGTTCGAGGAGGGTCGGTTTGCGCTCGGTGCTAGAAAATCCGACAAATTTTATAACCCCAAAATCACGAAGGTAGAGGTGACGATCGAGGGAGTACCCAATCAACTCTACAGCGCGGGTCTTTGCGCGCACCAGCAGTGGGACGAAGTAAGGAAACATTTTGCTTCCGGCTCTAAGCGTTCCCCGGAGGTTGCCGCGGTTGCCAAAGACCTGCAGCTCTCGGACGTCTCCCTCGCGGAGTTCCTGACTACCAAATACGCTCTATGGCTAGACATGCGAGCCAGCGACAACGACCAAATGCACGGTAGCGGACGTCAAGTTGAGAACGCCAGCGAGGGTGTGACGATCCAGATAACCAAAGAGGTGGATGGAGCCGGGACATTGAACGTATACTTATATATAATAACGGACGCGCAACTCAACATCGAAAATGTCCGATACATCTCCGCTTTATGCTGATTTAATTAATAATTTTGAAAAAATTAAGAAAATTAGCAATCAATACCAATTCACGATTGGAGATGCCCACTCTGCCATAATATGTGGGCAGACAGGATGCGGAAAAACGGTTTTCATCCTCGACTTACTCGAGGGCTCCTACCGTGATGCCTTTCGTCACATCGTGATCCTGTGTCCCACTGTGCGGCACAACGAGACTTATCAGCGGCGCCCTTGGATATGGACCGACCCTGAGGTATACGTTATTGACCCCGGCGACAGGCTTCACGGTTGGCTGCGTGTCTTCTATCAAATATTCCAGGGAGAGCCCACCCTATACGTGATTGACGATTGCTCGGCCAAGGCGGCGATGACCAAAAAGAAGGACATGCTCTCCGAGCTCGCATTTTCTGGCCGCCATGCTAGGCAAAGCGTATGGATATCCACTCAAAAGTACAACGCCGTCCTCAAGGATCTGCGCGAGCAAACGAAATGGGTCGCCCTCTTTCACTGCAAGGACCGAGACTCATTCGATGAATGTCTTAGAGAGAAGGACGTTATCCCAACGCGCGAGGAGCGCCTGGAGGTTCGACGGATGCTTTCGGAAACTAAACACGCCAAGCTTCTGCTAAAGACTGATCAACCAACTGCTTATAATGTATGTAATTAATTTTCTTAAAATTAATTAGTAACTGCTGAGTAAATGCTGAACAAATGCTGAGCAATGCTGAACAAATGCTGAACAATGCTGAGCAATTGCTGAACAATGTTGAACAATGCTTAACAAATACTTAACAATGCTGAGAAAATGCTTAACAATGCTGAGCAATTGCTAAGCATTTGTTGCTCCGCTGCGAGCTTTATTGCGAGCATAACGGTGATCATAAGTATCTGGTGGTGCGCTTGGCAATATGTTAGACTTATGAGACTTGTAAGAATAATTAAATTAATTTTAAGAAAAATTAACTGCGACGAACTTCTCGATCAGCTAATGGAAGAAACAGTCGCTCCGACTGCCGACACGACTGAAACTGTAGGAACACCTGTCAGCACGGCTGCCGATACGGTCCCGAAAGAAAATGAAAAAAAACGCGGCGCGACGCGAGCGGTTGGCTGCGCTGGTTGCTGGGGGACAATCGGTAGCATTATCTCGGTAGGAGTCTCTCAGTTTGTCAGGTGGATAAGATGTCGGATGCGGAGGTCGATAAAATGTGACGCGCGATACGAATCCAAATTAGGTGCGGAGATGACGAAAACTCTCGGATCGGCGGCTATTTATTTTTACGCTACCACGTTAGTATACTTCTCCCTATACCAGACACCGCGGGATTGATTGGCGATCTAGAGACCGACCCTTTTATAGGACACACTCTTAGAACAGCCTGCTGCTCATTTTATCACAAGTTTGGAATGTACTTAGCTCCGCTGACAACCGCGTTGATCACGGGTAAACACTGTCAATTTGGACATATATGTCCACGAACTATAAGCCCTAATATTATAAATGATGATGAACACAAGACGCACCCGCGAGAGTGACGGTGTGTTCCCGAACCCGATTGCTCCAACACAATCGAACCCGAGTGTTACTCCGCCACTGGATGACATTCAGCATATAAAAAATAAACCCAAAAAACAGGCAGCTGGACGGGCATCGGCTGCCGCTCGAAAGTTAAACAAGATAAAATACTCGCCGATCTTCGAGAGGTCAAACTACAATTGAGATTGGGGTTGCAGCCAATTCATGAATTGATGGAGACAGAGACGGTAAAAACACCGGTGGCAGCTGTTTCTCCCCCAATACCAACTGCCGTTGGAGTTGGCTTGGAACCGATTGCTCCAACTGATTGGATCCCGTGGGTTGTTGTTGGTGGTCTGTCGGTTGTGGGCACCCTGTATGTGCTTTACTGTTTCAATAACAGGTCATCAACGAGGTTGAAAAAACAACCCCCAACACTGTTGGACGCGGTTCAATCCATCAATCGTTGAGGGATGCGCCCCATTTAAACATTAAACGCGATCCTTTTTATATGCAATAATGGCTGAACACGATGGTAAAATGATAGTGAATGCGCTTTATCACGCCGTGGTGATATCGGGTCTCAGTATCGGGTACGCTCGACTATCAAAGATGACCCTAGGAGGGTCCGCTCCCAACTTGGACTTTACTGCGAGAGACGTAGGGTTCGTGACCTTAGATGTAGCTGCCGCAGTTTGGACCCGAGATTATCTAATTAAAGCTGGAATTCTACCCGTTAATATATGGAAATAAAATGGCTTCGATCGGAATAATAGTAGGAGGAGCGCTCGTGAACGCATTGGTGTTCAGCGGTAGCAACTTTCTATTCTCGAAAATGAGAAGCTCGAACGCGAATGAGGAGCGCGAGCGTCACGATTTAGCTGTAGAACAACTCAATAGCGCAAAGGAAGCATGGTCGAAAAAACAAACCGCCCATCTGGACTGGGTCAACGAAGAGCTTCGCCGCGAGAATCACGCCGCGCAAACTTTCCAGAACGTTGAAGAAGCCAACCGCGAGTACGCGCTGGCATATCTGCAGAAAAGTCTCTATCTGATGGATCCCAAGCAGAGGCCTATGTACCGTCAGAGGCCCAAAAAGACCGCGAGATCGCGTTCATCGTCGTGGGAATGTGTGTGGTGGGTTTCATCGGCTACTATATTCAATCGAAATTTTAATTTTTACAAAATTAATAATTTTTTTTTTATTTTATAAATATATATATAGAACGATGTTAGTTGACAAACTTTATTACGCTATGATCGATGTAGGCTACACTGCCCGTAAACATCGTATAGCTGGTGCAAAGAGTATGATTCGTCTGGCCCAAGATTCTCTCGAGAAGTGGCGCGAGGACGGAAAAGCGGCCACCCTTTTCGCAAAGCGGCCACCCTTTTCGCAAAGCGGATGTTAGAATCCACCTCAACTCCAATCGATTCCTCCGAGTTCACCCAATTCACGAATTGGAATAGGAGCGGGAACTTAACCTCCAAAACCAATCGCGATTGGACTTCCAACAAAGGTTTATTATTAACGGACGATCTGGCGAGGGCATGTTGGAGATTGTCCGATATATTAGAATACTTCGCATACGATGAACAAGCGCAAACTTGATACCAAACTAGCGTGCAAGCTATCAAACACGTACTACAGCCCACGCGGCTACTGGAAGGGACTCGCGGCCATCAAGAACCTCGCGGCGGCGACCAAGGTTTCCGAAAACGCTGTCGAGGAATGGCTCAAGAAGCAGGCCATCTGGCAGATCTATTTACCCGCGCCTCGCAATATTCCGTGCCCGAAATTCGACGTGCCTGTGCCGAACCAAGTTCACCAAGCGGTCCCTGTTTCTACCTCACGATCGCGTCGGTCGCAAGACGTACAAGTACGCGCTGACAATCGTTGACGTAGCGAGTCGTTATAAGGGGGCTGAGCCGTTGGTCACTAAAGAGTCTAAGGAGGTGGCCGAGGCTCTTTCCCGAATATATAAGAGGAGTCCTCTCAAATGGCCGAATCTTCTCCAGGTCGATCCCGGCCGCGAGTTCATGTGCGCTGTCTCTCATCTATTGGCTAAGCACAAAGTTTCTGTCAGACGCGGCCGCGTCAACATCCACCGGGACCAGGGGATCGTGGAGCGGTTCAATCGAACCCTGGCTGGAGACTGTTCGGACACCAATATGCCAAAGAACTTGTAGACCCTCATTCGCGATCGACCGAGTGGGTGGCCAGACTGCCCGCCGTGGTCTCCGCACTGAACGGAGAGGTGACCAGATTGATAGGTAAGAAGCCTGTAGGTGCTATCAAGTTTAAAAGGGTGACCAGCAAGCCCTCTGCCGTCTCGCGCGGGCGACCCGTTGGTTTAGAGGAGCAGCAATCGCCGATTGCACTTCCATCTGATATTGACGTCCGGTACTTATATCAACCGGGAGAGCTCGAAGGTGGCAGCCGCCGCGCGACTGATCCCGTTTGGTCTCTCAATGTATATCATCTAGATCGATCTATTACCAAACCCGATGAGCCCGTGCTCTACTATTTGGATGATGGGCCATCTCGAGGGTTTGTTCGTGAAGAACTTCTCGCGGTGCCTTCTGACACCCCAGCTACCCCCGGATCGTTAGATTGATTTCTAATTTTCTTAAAATTAATTAAATCGTTAAAGAGGTTCCGTATGTATTCCGTCCGATAACACGCGTCTTTTATCGTAGTACGCGATAGTCCTAATTTTCGTTGACAGTACGTTTTCATAACACCGTCTTTCATTTTAAATCCTCTATTTTGCGCTACATCTATAATGTGTTTTCCATCTTCTGTAGTTTCGCTTAGTACTCGTTTATATCTATCCCAATTTAAATCGTTAGTTCTCTTGGACATTCCTTTCGCGGAGTTTTTATTAATTGAATTAAATTTTTCTACGAAATAACACTTACTAGATAACGCTATCGCCCTATCTCCGTTAAATTCCATTTTGAAAAGTCCTGGTTCTCTATTACTCTACTCCATTTATCCCAAGCCAACCATTTCTTTTTTTCTTTTTCAAACTCGTCTAGTAAGTTAGGTCTAATCAATTCCCCTATCGTTTTTCCACTAAGGGTTTTCTTGAAGATATTTCGTACGCATCTCCTATCTCTTCCAAATCGTCAAAATACGCGGATCTTAATGCTTTGTCAAGACATGTTCCGTCTCGCGTATATGTCGTATTTAAATGTCTCTCCGTTGCCTCTATCATTTTTCCGCAACACGAGTTTCCTAATAATTTCATTATGTCGGCCACCGGTTTCTTATTCGGTTCTACATCCCCCGTTCGTCTTGCGGCTGTAACTTCTTTAGCGAACCATTCGAAGGGTTTACCATATATAATCTATAACACGATGAACTCCCGTTATTTCTAGGCCGTGTTTTAAATACCATTTCAACAGTGGCGCGTACAGCAATACTTTAGTGGCCGACATAGATCCCACCAATTTTCTTCCGTTTCCTCTAGTTCGGCCAGTATCTGTTAAATATTTTAACATGTGCGCGGGAACTTCATCAACCTCTACTTCTCTGTTTATAAAAAGTGGAGACATTTCGGAAAACTTATCTTTTAAGTTGTGTGGAACTTCTATATCCACCTCCGCAAACCCAAACCAGTCTCCGGATAAAACTCTTTTACTAAGCTTTTTAATAAGTTTAGGATTATGTGGGTTATTTATATGATGTATAGTTTCTTTCCCACACGGCATCTCTTTATTTAACGTAGATAAATATAACGCGTTTGCGTCGTACCCCAAAACAGCCTCGCAAGGTTTGGAACCCACTCTAATATTTGAAACACCGGCTTCCGCATATCGCGTAAATACTATCGATGGACCACCAACTAGCGTCTTTCATCATTTTGTATGTTTCTTCTTTCGGTGCGCATAGAGCATCCTCCGGTATAATCGTCTTTGAAGATTTTTGTTCTTTAATGGTTCCTCTCAATAAATATTGTATAGCCACACCCGGTAGTGTTACCGCGTCTTTGAAAATATCTACACCCCTGTGTTTATAAAATTCACAACATTTTCCCACAGCTTCTAGGAACGGTGCTACATCTAAATCGTTATAATATTTCAACCAATCTCTGAAAGTTTTCATATTATTTTCTTCGAAAATTCTACGACATTTACTTAATTCTGTTTCGTCTAGTAACATTTTCCCAGATAGTTTGGAATACCAATTCTCTATATCCGGTAGTCCGGGTAATCCAGCTTGTCTGTAGAATCGAACCACTCGTAAGGAAGAAAGATTTCTGTCCTTTGCAGTCGTAGGCTTTTAACCAACTATCGTAACTTACACCGGGTCCTAGGTAAAGTATTACATCAAGAAATCTAAACTCCGGAGTAAATAGAAATATTGTCGCGCTCGCCCTTTTTCCGACCATTACTTTCTTCGTTGTTGATGACAGTTCGCCTACTAAATATTTCTTTATTAAGTTTATATCGTACTTACTGCTGTTAAAACCTATAACCGGTACTTGCTCTATCCACTGTTCGATCTGGGCGATTTGTTTTTCGCGTAAATATTCTGTATTAAACTCGTATCTTGACCATACTTCTTCTCTTATAGCTTTTCCCCTGACTTTCAAATCTTCTACAAATTTTTCTATAAGTTTTGCGGGATCTTTATCACAAATATGAGTTACCGTTCCTGAGAAATTATCTCCTATACTAACACTTACCGGAACGTGCTCAGCTTCGTTCTCTAAACTATTACCGGTAGTTTCAACTTCTGGCTGGAGATACGCCTCAAAATCGTATACTATCTGATATGGATAAAGAGTAGTGTCGCAACCGATCTTTATATCTTTACCCGTTCTTCGAAATTCGTATTCCCACATAACTACTAGGTTGAATTCTTTGCTTCTAATAAATTTATCTCTTCTCATTGTGGATGCGCGTTCTTCTTTTTTATGCTTTGCATGAATCTCACACCCGTGCCAGTAACAGCCGTGATATTGATATACGGTATTGGTTTCTGGACAGTATCCATCTACCGGGGCTCCTAAAATCCATCTTTCACCTCCGTGTCCGCACTGTTCGTGGTGAATGTGAATTCCCTCCCGCTTTTCCACAGAGTGCATCCAATCGATCGCACCATAACTGTTAGAACCTTTTGGGTAGAACGCTTTCTCGAACGACGAACGCGGGCGCTCTAAATAATTACCATCACATATTACTTTTGTCTCACCTCTCATACATGTTGGTCCGTTGTCTCTTCATATTACTCGCTTTCGTGAATTTCTGCTTGCAATTATCGCAGGCGTAAATTTTAGATAGGTTTTTAAGGTTTTTTATCAGAAATGCGTGTGATTATTAAACAGTCCTATTTTCATTGGTTTATTACCTATTGCATCATAGTGCGCTGGTACCTTTTTCAACCACCATACGTCACATTTGGTGGGTTTGATATACTTCTATACCAATTTTAAAAAAACTCTTCAACCTTTTTCAGATCGGAAAAAGGAATTGGTGAAACCTCATTACTACCGAAATATTGCTTACTAAGTTCTTTCGCTTTTTCTGTACATCTGTCAGGTCTGATCTTTTTATCAAGGTGCATAGCTAGACACCTGAACAGACAAAGGTAGTCATTATACTTATCTAAAGAATACATACCTTTTCTATTCCTCAACCATTCTGGAAGTTCTCCTCCCGCTGCTTCTTTGGATTGTAGTCCCAAATCTATTACCCTACTACCCTGTATTAACTTTACAAAAACCTCTACCCATCTTACAAACTTCCACTTTGTATTCGGTCTGTCTATTTTATCGGACATTATTCGTGTTTGCTCCTTATCTGACAACCATTTTTTAACGGTTTTCATTGATGATAGTGGTTCGCTACCACCGAGATTTTTGTGAAATATTATAGTTTTAAGTTTTCCATTTTTAGTTTCCTCCATATGTTCTAGCTTGTAAGAATATGAATATCTCAAATAAAAATTTGTTGTTAGATACTGAGCGAGTTTATCGGACATGCGTTCAGACCCGTTGATGTCAATGTTTTTACGAAAGAATAATGTAACTACCCGTCTTCCCTTTTCTTTTCCACCTTTTCCAACATTTCATCGTGAGCCCCCAATATTTCTTCACCTTTTTCCACTATCGCGAACGAGATAGATTTTTTCTTATTATCTGTGCGTTTAATTTAGTGACGTGCTTGAAGGTTTGATTACACTGGCCCTTACCCAGCAATACTTTCTTTTTGAATTCTGTTACCAACTTCTTCCGCTAGTGAGAGGTCTTTAAAGGCTCCTCGTTTGTGGGGCGCGGGTAAACCGCTTCATAAACGCCTCATTCTTTGTGGCGTTTATCAGATTCGTCACCCCTAACTCTCAACCGTTTACTATAAGTAATCCCTAGAGATTCGGCTTCTCTTCTCAAACTTTCGATTTCTGGCGTTATCATATTTTCTGTAATATACTTTTGTATAACCTATGAAATTTATATGTTCAATTGGATGTGAAAAATTTACATGATGTTTTTTTTCTCGTCCAATTGAATATAAAAAAAAATACATATATATACATAATGGAGTGTGCGACTTGTTGTAAGACTTTTGTGTGTAAAGACTATCTACGAAGGTATCTATCGAGACGTAGAAAATTTCCTTGTGTCGCCCCGCAATTTCAATGCCCCAGATGCCCTTGTAAGTTCGTTAGTGCCCAAACTCTTTGTAGACATAAGCAACTGCGCTGCCCTGTGGCTAAAGGTGAACGCGGTAGACTAGAGCTGGTAGAATTAGTTGCTGATCTGCGAAATAAATTAGCTATAGTGGAGGAGGAAAATGCCGTGTTGGAAAAGAAAACTATCACTCGCGTACGCATTGAAATTGCATTAATGATTTCTTCTAATAATTTTCCAATTTCTTCGTTAAAAGCGATATCGAACCCGTAAACGAATCGTTGATTTTAAACGGTTTTATAATATCATTTTGATAATGTTTCGGTAGTGTTTCTCCGATCCTATTTAGTCGCTTCATTTCGCGAATTTGATCCTTGTACCAGCGATACAATCTGCCGGTATAATATTGTAAATGCAACGTTTTTATCGGAGCGTAATAAATTACGTTGATATTTCATGTATTCTATATTGCATATTACTCTAATTTTAAAGTGTTTTAATGTTGTAGAAACACCGTAATATTCTTTAACAGCGTTATAAGATTCCATATGTTTGCGTATTATATCATCCATTTTGTTATAATATTTTTGTTATAACCTATTAAATTTATCTGTTCAATTGAAAATAACATGATGTATTTATGACACCAATTGTCACGTTTTTGTGTTGGTGACCAGTTTGTGCTATTGGACGAAACGGTGTTTTTCGGGGGGGGCGGTGGAGTAGTATATAGGGTGGTACCGTAGGTGGTATCATTTTGACTCCCTATATACTACTCATGTGTAGTCTATGAACTGAAAATATACCTCATTAAATACGTAAGACATCATATGAGACGCATAAACTTAACTAAAGAAAGAGGAGAAACTTTTTTTCTGATTTTAGGTGACATTGGTCACAATGCCATTAACCTGTGTATCGGGTTGGTTGGTTAGTTACTGCTAGAGCAATACTTTCAAGAGTATATTCCAAGAAATGGGGCTTATGGGTTTTGCGGCGAGTGCATGCACACAGTCTGATCAGGATCTGCACTGTTGAGTATTGACCTTTCTGACCTTCGAAATGGTGCTGAAACACTCGGCCATTTTGTTACGTCAAAAAGTTTGTAAGATTTTCTCCAACATGTAATATCTTCAATATTATATGATTGATTTCTTTAATATTTGGTCAGATCATTCACCTGAACATGTGTGACATGACATGACCTTGACCTTTGTGACCTTCAAAATGGTGCGGAAACACTTAGCCATTTTCTTCTGTCAAAAAGTTTGTAACACTTTCTGAAATGACTTTGAAATTCGTGTAAATTTAAAGTTTTATTTTTTTACACACAATCTCTAGTTAGAGTCCAGTATGCCATGGGGGCATATCCATGTTTTACAAACATACTTTCTAGTTACTACATGTAGTTTGTTTTACCCATTCATCATCTGATATTAGGTGAGATGCTCCTATTGAGTTGTTCAGAAATGTAGCACCTGGGGGCCGTTTCACTAAACTTTGTCCGACTAAAATGTTTGTAAGTGCAAATTTAGGATCGTCTGGAAATTTCAATTGATGGATGTACATTTATTGAACATAGGCTGCGTATGCAGCTAATTGTTCATTAAATGTAAATCCAATAATTGTCTACAAGAAAAAGTTGTTAATGTGAAATTTACAGACTATCATAATTTGGCACTTACGAACATTATAGTCGTACGCAGTTAGTGAAACGGCCCCCTGATGAGCTAACGCTTCTACAACAAATGTTAACCAGTGACTGGTTATCTGTTCCAGCATACTGTGAGTCGGGCTACGAACATGTCGGCAGTTCTGGCTGTCAAGCTTGTGCCCGAGGTTCATTCAAGGACAACGATGTGGACAGGTTCACCGGCTGTGTATCATGTAGCGATGTTAACGCCGCATTTTCATTCAGCGATAACATTGCCTCCACAAGCCAGCTAGATTGTGTGATACGTAAGTATATTTAGTGGGTTATTATCAATTTTCGGAGAAAATTAATAGCGTGTGTTGCAAAAAAAAACTTGAATCCATTCTTAAGGATATTTCTGAATGGCGAATTTGACTGGGATTCACACCTGAGACGAAGTGGTCTAGTGTAGTAAGAGTGCTTGACATTGGACCAGTTGCCGATTTCACTAAAATTGCTAAGTATACTTTGAGGGAGTAATCGTTTTTTTTTTCCCCGAAATGCATTATTATACCCCCTGCATGCGAAGTATGTCGAGGGGTATATAGTTTCGTAATTATGTCCGTCCGTCCGTCCGTCCGTCCGGGCAAACGAGAGGGCACTTGTTGGGTACAAAAGTACCCAACAAATGCTCTCTCGTTTGCTGGGCAAGCTTTTTAGGGGTCTTATTGGGTAGGGTTAGTGTTGGGTATTTTTGGGTATTTTTTATACAGTAAAAACCCAACAAGTATCCATTCGTAGGAACGTCCGTCCATCTGTCCACGTTAGAGTATTTTGGTAACCTTTATCTCTTTAACCGTCAGATTGACCTCAAATTTTATATACTTCCTTATTATCATCCATATTTTCATTCCATACCACATTCATGTGACCTTCGTGTCCAAGGTGAAGGTCAAATTACTTAGAAATTTGCATCCGTAAGATTTGCGTTAAAGTTTTTGGGTACCCATTATCTCTGTAACGGTAAGTCGGATTGACTTAAAACTTCATATACTTCCTTATCATCATCCATATTTTCATTCCATATCACACCCATGCGGCCTTCATGTCCAAAGTCAAGGTCAAATTACTAGCAATTACTGTGATAAAATTAATAAATGGAGTGTAATAAAAATTAATAATTTATCCAAAAATTAAATTGAAAAAAAATTTCTCCTTCAAATTGTACTTAGCAAGAGAAGTATACTTAGCAATTTTGGTGAAATATATGGGGCGCCGTTTTGGACTTTAATAACACTTTTTGATATCACCCATTCAAATAGGTGATATCACTCGCTCAACTTTATAATAGTTCTGTATACTTTTAATCATCAACGAAATTGCACAATTTGGCATTTAAAAATGTTAAAGGCGGAATATTATTTTCTAAACATTCGTCACTCAGGAATACAAATACGAACATTTCCCTTCATATTAAAAGTGAAACAAATCAAACAGACCGCCAATCGTGATATTTACACCTCGTTAGGCAAACAGATCAACTGGCGACAGACTTAACTGTACGAGCTATCAATAGCACTTTACATTGATTGCAGACCAAGGGACCGTGACTTCGATTCGAGAGTTCGACTTTGTCGTAGTTCGAGTTTTAGGTAGAAAAATCGTCAATCGTGATATTCACACCTCGTTAGGCAAACAGATCAGCCGGCGACAAACTTACCTGTACGAGCTATCAACAGCATTTTACGTTGATTGACTGACCAAGGGACTATGCAAGGGGATATCCGCCACCACATTGCATGCTGCTTCATGACAATGCCGTCGACCATTGTTACATGTCATCCTGCACTGCGGCTACTCGTTACTGCTTAATGACAACCCCATCGTGCATTATTACATTTCACATTGCATACCTCGATTGGCTATTCGACATTGTTACATGTCATCCTGCATCTTGGCTATACAATACAGTGCGACCCCGGTAGTACACGCTTCACTATAACACGGTTTCAGTTAGTACACGGTTGTGCCTTGGCTCCCGATTTTTTTGCCTATTTGTATATAAAAATCGTGTTAAATTTGTAACAGACTATCGTCAGAAATCGTGTTATATTTGCGATCATATTGCTGCCGAAAGTGGTATTATATTGTTTAACTATTGATTGTGGTATGTATTATCTCTGTGTGTTTGAAGTTAAGAAATAAAGGTAGTACGTGCATGTACGTACATTTAGTGGGGCTGCTATGTGCACAAATATGCTAGAATACTGCACTTTTGGAAGAGTCTGCCATTTTTTGTGTATATGTTAAAAAATATGTGTGGAACATTTTCAGAAGGGTGGGCAAAAAAAAAATCCTCCAGAATGACCTCATTTGCATAAATCCAAGATGGCCGCCGTCAGAAATGACCCCTAGACTAAAACTTGCAGATCTCTGCATATACTTGGCAGAAACAAATATTCTTGGAGTCAATTAGTTATAGTTCTTTGAGTGGGCAATCAAATGAAATTATATTCATGACCCTCAGAGGTCAACTTGACCGGTCAATGTCAAGGTCATATACCAAAATCACTATTTTCAGTTTTTTTTGTAATTTCTTTGCATATCACTGCTTCTAAATAATATATTAAGATAATATTAGGATCTAGTATGATATTTGTATGTGTGACCAATCGATTGGGTTTAGTTGCAGGTACCTCGGAGGTCAACTTCGCGGCCCAGTGTCAAGGTCAAATGCTAAAATTACAATTTCAGCCATTAAACCAGTTTTTTTCTCTCACAAATTGTTGCTTCTATATTGCCGATTAAGGAAACATTGAGCTCTAGAGTACTATAATCAATCAATTAAAGTTTGTTTCAGGACATGCCCCCTCTCCCTCCTCTGCTTTGGGTTGTCAAGTCTATCACCTTGCTCAAGGCATCTAATATTCTGAGATGTGAAATGTTTGATCACGATCAACCATTTAATGGCGAGTTTGGACATGATTGCCAAACCAGTTGTGTGCCTGATAGCTTATTGTCCTTTGTGAATATGTTGATACGAGGTAGTAATATACACAACAGTGAGAGCGAGGATGGTGGGGGTCTCATTACACAACAGGTAGTGTCAGTATCTCAGTTGATCATGTTTAATAGCTATAAGCGATGCCGGACTTCCGCGTCATCACATGCAAACCAAAAACACAATCGCGATCGTGAAAACTGCCTTACCGTGTATGTTGGCCTGAAATTGCATGCTACTACAGGAAAGAAAGATGTGGTGGATGGAATGTATGCACTGGGCTTATCAGTATGTTTATGATCGAGTAATGCAAATACGTAAGAGTCTTTGCAGTCAGGTGAGCAAGAGGTATTGTGATATTGGTCTGGTCATCCCTCCTCTATACACCGCCTTGTTTGTTCTGGCGGCCATTGATAACATCGATATCAACTCGAGTTCTACCACAGTCGTGACAAATCTACATGGTACAGCTCTCTCACTGTTCCAGTGCCTCTGTCCAAACTACACAGGTAGGATTGAAGGAGAAACCCCAAATATGAATAGTTCTGAACATGCAGGTATTGTATTATACATCTATTGAGCCCATTAGTAACAGTGCGGTAAAGACGGCAGACATACCATTAATAGACGACGAGGTGTGCGGTACTGTATCTGTTCTACACAATGAATTGCGGGTGGAAAATGAGTGGCTGGCCAATGCAACAGTGTCTTGTAGTGACAAAACTAATCACACTACAAAGGACAGCGCCATTTCATGGGCAGCATTCCATGCACATCGACAAGTAGGCACACAAGAAACTATGAAAACCTCAATTCTTCCACTCTTTACCGAATCATCTAACAGTCCAGCAATGATAAATCATGCGATGACCATCATCAATGCTGCGGTGAAGCATCTCAATCCGGGCCAGGTACCAGTGATTACCCTTGATCAGCCTCTCTACGCAATTGCAAAAAGTGTACAGTGGACATTTCCAGAGACCCCACGGAGAGGACAAGTATGTGTTACTGATGGGGGGATTGCACATCGAGAAAGCAGCGCTTACCCTGCCTGGTGATCTCCTAGAGGGTAGTGGATGGGTCGAGGCAATTGCAGAGGCTGGCATCTTCACATCCGGTGTCGCCGAGTCCTGTCTCAGTGCCACACACATCAAGCGAACTCGCTACGCCCATGAAGTGACTGCAGTAGTACTCTATTCCATCATGATGAAGCAGTATACAGAATATCGGCACTCGATTCTGCCAGATGATACGCCACATGACATTGATACATGGACTGCTGAAATGTCAGCCACACATCCGCAATTTCAGTACATGCACCACGTTCTTCAACTTGAGCTTCTTGCCTTGGTGTACACGCGATCGATCAGAGAGGCGAAATTCCACCTTTACACATCCAGCTTGACAGGGCTTGCCCCTTGGTTCATGGTGCTCAACCATACCCACCTACGCTAGATGGGTGCCAGTGCACATACGTGACATGGTTACACTATACAAACTACATCCTGAGATGCTGCTGAATTTGACAACAAGCACTTTACTGTCAACAAGACAGGGCGTCCGTTTTCAAACATGGCAGTTGACCAGGCACACGAACAGAACAATGTCACAATCAAGGGAGACGGTGGTGTAATCGGGCAGACCCATGATGTCGATGCTCTCAACCGTTGGTCTCTCGCTTCACCCGAGGTTGCACGCGTCATCACAGACTTTGAGGGGACTATGACCACCAGCACCAGTACTGCAGAGTATGCATTAACTACAACACACCATGAACAAACGAAGGCATTCCAAGAAAAGTTCTTGAAAGATGTCAGATCATTGGAACAAGGGATTAGTAACATGTGCAACCCCTTTGCTGATAACGGCAATGTCCTGTTCCGCATGCACACGATGAAGGTCCTTCCAGAAGCCGCAGTTCTCTGTTCACATAAACTTCACGGTGCAGGCTTGGAACAGTTTGAGGCATATGTCAACAATCGTCTGAAGGCACACACCGAATCTGTATCCAAACCAATCCAGAAGAACAAGCTTCATCTCATGGCCCCTACTACTACTACCAGACAAGTAAAAACGCCACGGGAGAAGGCACTTCAAGACACATGCTCTACTCTAGCCCAATTATATGTGTCTAGTGAAGTGCGTGTAGGGAGTCCAGATGAATTCTTTTCCCATGAAAACCAGATACATCCGCCGTCTATCTCAGAAAACGGAAATCTTCGGACGACAACAAAGAGTGACATTGTCTCGGTCCTCGAGAAGACGGCTAGCACCACTCCTATAGCAGCTACTCCTAAAGCAGATAGCTTTTGATGGATGGGGCAGCAGTTGTCCATTACATGCCACCGACTAAAGGCAAAACAAATTCGCCGACTACATACACAGTACATTCCTACCTCACATCCGGCGTCAACTTGATAAATACCTCCGTGTGGATATTGTATTTGATGTGTATAAAGAAGACAGCTTAAAGGAAGGTGCACGGAAATCTCGTGGGAAGGGTGTGCGCATCAAAGTGTCCCTTAATACACGTTGCCGAAAAGCTGGCCTCTCTTTCTGAACGATCCCGACAACAAGTCTGAACTTTTCAGGCTTCTTGCTGAGGAATCATTGTCACTGTCTCTTCCAATAAGCAGTTGATCATGAGCTTTGGAGACAGCGTGGTCTGTGTCCCAGACCGCGAGAATACACATAGTATCTGCCCATGCAACACGAGGAAGCAGATTCGAGGCTGATGGTGCACCTGGCTGATGCAGTTGCTGAAGGATTCAAAGACATTCATGCTTCGGACGGTTGATTCTGATGTAGTGGTCTTAGGCGTGGCAGCAGTGCCACGCCTAAATCTTTGTCAGTTGTGGGTGTCTTATGGTACTGGGAAAGATCATCGTTACCTCTCTACACAATATTTCGGCGGCCATCGGCACTCAGAAGTCTTTTCCCTGCCATTTTTCCATGCATATACTGGTTGTGATACAGTATCAGCGTTCCATTCCATTGGAAAAAAGACAGCTTGGAGCACCTGGTGTACTTTCCCTGAAGTGACTGAAGCTTTCCTTTCCGTTTGCTGGTTGAAGGACCTACTGAAATCAGTGACGAGACCATGCAGCTCATAGAACGCTTTCAACCGTCTTACTTTTAGACCGCACAAGTGAATCAAACAGTGTCAATGAAGTTCGAAAGGCACCTATTCACTGCAAAAGGCTGTACACTTCAGAACATTCCCCCAACTCTATCTGCTCTTGAACAGCACATCAAAGGGCAACACTACAAGGGGGTCATATCTGGGGTCATGCTCAAGACGTACAACTGCTGGATGTCTCACCAGATTCGTGGGGATGGACTAGCGAGTCTGGAAAATGGCAGCCACTATGGTCCTCCCTCCCAGTTGCTAGTGTGTCGTGCAGGGGTCTCATAAGATGTGGCTGCGTGAAAGGGTGCACTGGTCGGTGCAAGTGTGTTAAGGCAGGTTTGCCATGTACTGCACTATGTCTAGGATGTAAAGGGGTATGTCAAAACAGTGCAGCTTAGTCCAACATACATACAGTTTTGGTACATATTTGACCACTTGACACCCTGGAGCCATGTGTATTATGGAGTTCATTATTTTGCCATGCTGAAGGCTCTGTAACCACTGCTGTACATGTGCCATAGTTTTCTATGGTTGTATTGATACTGTTGTGTTGGTCCTGCTCATTGCCCCCTTAGGGTGTATTACTCTATGTTGTGTTTGTTTATACTCACGGCTCTGTAGTGTGTGCAGTGTGGCAGCTGTAGAATGTCTCACCGTGCATATTACTCTATTTGGATAATTATGAATATGCATATTGATGGTAATAATTCCATTTTATCATCGACGATTTTCTGATGGCAAATTATGGTTATAGTTCGATGTTGATAATGTGCTGCGGTCATAAAATAGAGTAATAAATCCTAAGGGGGCAATGAGCATGACTAACATAACGGTAACAATACAACCATAGAAAACTACGGCACGGGTACAGCGGGGTCACAGCCTTCAACATGGCACACAAATGCACATACCAGCGGTGTACGGTCCCCAACTCCTGTGTCGCATTTCGAATTATTTATCTAACATACTAGTAATAGTGTGTCTACTAATCACATTGTCAGAAATATATGGATAGGAATTCATATAAATGTAATTGTCAGTTTTAGTATGCTGGTTCGCTATGGACATTAAAATCTATGTTTTCACCGTTGCATAAGAACAGAGCTTATATTCTGTTTTGGTAATATAACACATCGTAATAGTTTGCGATTGAGATGCATAAATTATCGGATACTATACTATCGGATGTGTTACTTAACGTTTTAAGGTGCCGACAAAACAAAGAAATAAAGTGTCCCAAATGAGCCACCATAGCTTAGACAATTAGGTCATATATGTATCCATTAGTGTGGTACATATTGAACACTGAACGTTGCTGTTATTCATTTCACCTTTGCAGCGAAACATTTAACATAATACATTATAAACATAACGTGGCCTTGTAGAAGGAGAGATATGTCAAACTCAAACAAAATACATGTAGATACAATTGCATTTGACCTTGACCTTGACACATGAACTTGCATGCAGGTAATAAAACCAATTTCATTTGACATGTACCATGAGGGATTACCATGATATATTATAATATTGTCTCAATCCGCCAAGTAAAATCAATGATATGCAAAATATAGCGAAAAATTGCTGAAACTAGTTATTTTTTGCATTTGACCTTGACCTTGATAGATGCACTTGACCCCTGAAGATCAGGAATTCAATACTATTTGATTGGCCACTTAAGGGACTACACTATACAGCCCATTATCCTCTCAATCCGCAATGTTTAGGCAGTTATATGCAAATATATTGCCAAAAAATGCTGAAATAGTGATTTTAGCGTTTTACCTTGACCTTGGAGCATTCAATTGACCTCTGAATGCCATGAAAGTCAGTTTTTACCTGATTGGCCAGTCGAAGAACTATGAATACTGACATCAATATTGTTATAATCGGCCAAGTAGATGCAGAGATACGCAAGTTTCAGATAGTGTCTGATTTTCGATGGCGGCCATCTTTGATTTATGCAAATGAGGTAATTCCCGAATAAATTTTTTTTGCCCACCCTTCTGATTTTTTTTTTTTTGTTCTAACGAACATGTATGCAAATTTTGGCAGACTCTTCCAAAAGTGCAGTATCGTCGCACATAGCAGCCCCACTAATTAGTACAATTCCGAATTTCCTCATCTTCCAACGTCATTTATAGAAAATATCACAGTAACATTAAACAATACTAAAAGGTCCGATTTTCTTTTGAAGTCTGCCAGAAACCAGAACACACATATCATCAGCCGATTACTCCATGACCCAACATTCCTTTCATATCTAAAGCCACGGACAATTCCGCATGAACTCTGAATTTTGTGTCAACTTTTCAACAACATTTACGGAAAATATTTTCGAAATCAATATCGGCGAAATATGGCGACAGATGTGCGTATAATCCAGTGTTGTTTTTAGCTCACCTGAGCTTTAAACTTGAAACTTGGTAGGAATGATTGATGTACAATGCTCTTTCAAAGTTGTTAAAATGGTTACCCCGGGGTCAAAAATGGGTGTGGCCCGTGGAGTCAAATTTAATTTTTGACCGAATATGGTCATGTTATATATCAAATCGAAGGTATCAATGAGGCGATCACTCTGGTGCATTTTTTGTCGAAATCGTATTGTTATGTTATCCAAGATGGCCACCGAAAGGTCAAAAGGTTGTTCTTTTATTAGAGATTTCAAAATTCTTCTTCACATGAACCGCTTGGCCCATGGTGGCCAAACTTAAAAGTTATGGTCCATAGGTGAAGCCTTTTCAGATTTCTTAAAATGGAGGTCATCGCTAATCCAAGATGGCCGCCGTCTAAAAATAGCACAACTTCTTAAATCTTCTTCTCATGAACCGCTAGCCGGATTTCGATGAAACTTGGTAGGAATGATTGATATACAATGCTCTTTCAAATTTGTGAAAATGGTTACCCAGAGTCAAAAATGGGCGTGGCCCGTGGGGTCAAATTTGATTTTTGACCGAATATGCTAATGTCATATATCAAATTGAAGGTATCGATGAGGCGATTGCTCTGGTGCAATATTTGTCGGAATCGGATGATTATGTCATCCATGATGGCCGCCAAAAGGTCCATTTATTCGAGATTTTGAACGTCGTTTTCTCAGGAACCACATGGCCGATGCTGGCCAAACTTCATAGTAAGTTAAGATCCTTGGGTGAAGCATTTTCAGATTTGGTAAAGTGAGTCATTGCTTAATCTAAGATGACCGCCATCTAAAAATAGCACAATTTTTTTAAAACACATATGAACTCAATGTCACATTCTCCTCTGGTGTTCATGGAGTCACGAATTCACGAATTAGGGCCATCATGGCCCTCTTGTTTTTAATCCATTCCTTTCGGAATACACATTTACGGGTATGAAATTATTAAATAATTTATTTTTATTCTTGTTATTTCTCAATGAAACTATATGTTGTGACCACTCATTTGAACCGTCTCGACAAGACGGTTTAAATGGTGGTCGCGGCATATACTTCTGAGTGCATAGAAGGAACATATTTTTCCGCAAACATAAGCGTATCCTCAGCATGAAATGGGTTACTGCATGATTTCCCCATGATGAAAGTTGCATTTCAAAACATAGCCTAAAGGTCACACAGTTACAGTTTACAGTTTACTCAATGATGTCATACGATAAACACCTGTTAGTTGACACGGCTGGCTGGGTGTTATCAATTTTTTGCACAAAGCTTGTCTGTGTAATATCATTATATGTGTCGGGTGTAATGGCATCTCGGATTTGGAATTCATATCCCCTGGCACTATTAAAATAGAATCGACTTCTGCCAATTACGTTGAAAACTGACTAAATTTCGGAGCAGACATTATCGTATTTTGCCGATATTGAATTTCGAAATCGGTCCTATCTTCCGTAAATGGCATTGAAATTGACATAAATTTCAGACTAGTCCACTTATAAAAAAGGGGTGTACAGGTCTGTGGCGTTGAAAGAGTTAACATAATGACCAGCTGGGGTTTGAATATACGTCATGTACAGTATGATACCAGGTGGGTGGGATAATGGGATTTTTTTTAATAGGCATTTATTTTGGTGTCATAGGTCCGAGTCTTCCACCTGTGCTCAAACCCAGCTGACAATAATGAGTAAACACAGATTGCAACACACGAGCTTGTCACGTGACGTTGCAGCTGATGGAACAGGATATCGGTAATTGGGTCATTGCGTCATTGAATGATGATGGCTACACGCGTTTATTACACTTTTTTCTACACGCGTTTACAATAATGGATTGCACTGACCTGCGTAGATCTACATTCTACATAAATAAATAAAACATGACGTTAACAATTCTTGGATTCAATATATTTATTACATGTGAAAATAACAGTGAAAACATTTCATATGTAGATGGAAATTTTTGTCATATTATAGGCATTGGCGACGTCGTACATTCGCAATGTACATGTATTTTTTGTTGATATTATGATGCGTCTTGGGCGAGAACAGATATAGCACGGTTCGGATAAGCAACACGGAAGGTTGTATGTCGCCGGACTTCCGTGTACTACCGGGGTCTCACTGTACTGCTTAATGACAACTCCATCTTGCATTATTACATTGCATATTGCATACCTCGATTGGCTATTTGACATTGTTACATGCCATATTCTGCCATGTGTCATTCTGCTTACTGCTTGCTGGAATGCGTATATGACTATATGAATTCCGCCGAATGACGCATGCAAGCACGCAGAATGGCCCATGTCAGAATGTGAAATGGCCGAATGAGGGATGCCAGCATCACAGTAAGCAGTAGGCCGAATGAAACATCGCAAAATATGCAACGCCCCCTGTTGTCATAATGGGAATGCTTCCATTATGACGCCAGGTGGCGCTCCAAAATAAGTAGTTACCCCCCTTCATAACCATAACCTCCATTTGCAAACATGAACACTTATTTATATTGGTAAGCATTTTTAGCGCGCCTTCCAAAGGAAGGAGTGCTTATGGCATACCCTCGGCGTCGTAGGCGTCCGTCTGTCCGAGCAACCAAGGGTGTAGAAGGGGCCATGGGGTGGAGCCTAACACAAAAGAATCCTTTGATTTATTCCGTGTGGCCCCTTATTCTATTCATTACAAGGGGCCATCTCTTTGATCTAGAACAATGGAAATGGCCCCTTCTTCACTATTGGTGGTCCGTCCGTCCGTCCGTCCGTGCCTCTAACTCGCTGTAAAGGGCCATTTAAGTAGCCCAGTACAGGATTGGGAGCCATGTTTATTGCTTTAACAGAATCAGACGACCTCAGAGACTCCAAAAAATGCATTAAAAAATAAGGCCTCCCACATACCATCCATCCATACTTTTTGGATGTCCGATATGGACAGTTAAGGGGCCATTCTGGGCGCCCAAGAACGCCCAAGGTGCCTAGGGCCCCTCATATTTCACACATGCATTGCTCCAAGGGTCCTCTACCGCCCTGTGACAAATCCACGTCAGTGCGCCCCTTCTTAGCCCAGGGTGAAGGTCACAAATGTTTGAGCATCCCGAAACCTTAACACTCAGGTAAATTTCCTTGCTACATAATTCACCTCTAAGATCAAGGTAAAAAGTTGTTATAAATCCAAGCGTTAAGGTTTCGGAATGCACTGAGTATGTGACCTTGACCCTGGGCTTAGAAGGGGTGGCATGGACGTGGATTTGTCACAGGGCGGTAGAGAACCATTGGAGCAATGTGTGTGTGAAATATGAAGCAAATCCAAGCAAGGAAACATAAAATATAGGCCATTTACCAGAGCGTTAAGGTTTCTAATTTTTGAAGACGGACGGACGGACGGACGTTCTTACAAATTGGGTTTATGTAACTAACCCTATCCTTTAACAAGTCCATCCCCTGTGAGGCTAGCCACATATACCCTGTATGTTGGTACGGATGGACGGACGGACGGACAATGGGGACGGAGGCGGCCCACCAATAGTGAAGAAGGGGCCATTTCCATTGTTCTAAGATCAAACAGATGGCCCCTTGCCCCTTGTAATGAATAGAATATGGGGCCAAATAGTGGAATAAATCAAAGGATTCTTTTGTGTTAGGCTCCGCCACATGGCCCCTTCTACACCCCTTGTTTTCATGTTTGCAAATGGAGGGGTTATGGTTATGAAGGGGGGGTGGGGGGTAACTACTTATTTTGGTAGCGCCACCTGGCGTCATAATGGAAGCGTTCCCATTATGACAACAGGGGGGCGTTGCACATTTTGCGATGTTTCATTCGGCCCTACTGCTTACTGCGATGCTGGCATCTCTCATTCTGCCATTTCATATTCTGACATGGGCCATTCTGTGTGCTTGCATGCGTCATTCGGCGGAATCATATAGTCATATACGCATCCCAGCAAGCAGTAAGCAGAATGACACATGGCAGAATATGGCATGTAACAATGTCAAATAGCCAATCGAGGTATGCAATATGCAATGTAATAATGCAAGATGGAGTTGTCATTAAGCAGTATTGTATAGCCAAGATGCAGGATGACATGTAACAATGTCAAATAGCCAATCGAAGTATGCAATGTGAAATGTAATAATGCACAATGGAGTTGTCATTAAGCAGTAACGAGTTGCCGCAGTGCAGGATGACATGTAACAATGGTCGATGGCATTGTCATGAAGCAGCATGCAATGTAGTGGCGGATATCCCCTTCCATAAGGGACTTCGGTTCGAGATTTTGATTTTGTCATAGTTCGAGTTTTAGGTAGAAAAATAAATGATTTATATAGGGAAATCCCTTACAGAAATGAAAACCTTGCCGCAAGGTTGCCGCAAGGTTGCCGCAACCTTGCGGCAACCTGATCAGTGTGCCAGAAGACTGTGCCGCAAGGTTGCAGATACGTGCCGCTAGCGGCAACCTTTTTTCCTGCTGCCCAGTCTCACATTGCCACAAGTGTGCCACAAAATAGTACTATGTGCCAGAACATTGCCACAACGGGTACTTTATACAAAATGTGCATCATAAGCGTGCCAGAACCATGCCACAAACAAACCTTTGTGCGAGATTTAAATAGCAGGTTGCCACAAAGTTGCCACAACTGGTACTTTGCAAGATGACCCATGATAAGCGTGCCAGAACATTGCCACAAATGAAACTTGTTGCCAGATTGAAAATAGCAGGTTGCCACAAAGTTGCCACAACCGTTACTTTGCAAGATAGCACATCATAAGCGTGCCATAGCATTGCCACAAAAGAAACTTTGTGTGAGATTGAAATAGCAGATTGCACAAGGTTGTCTGAAAGGCTAAGTTGTTTAATCGGAAAAAGTATAAACATAAACATAGTAATACATACAATGCAGACTTTAATACGGTACATACAATGGGCTTTGGCTACAAGTTCTTACAAAACGTATATATCACTCATTTGAACCGTTTCGTTTTGGGCTTGAACATTATTAATTGTTCAATGGGGGTGGGGGGGGTGGGGGGAGTGTTGTTACCGCTCATTTGAACCGTCTCGTTTGAACATTATTAATTGTTCAATGGGGGTGGGGGGGGGGGGGGGGGGGGGGGGGGGGGGGGGGCCTTGAACATTTAATGAAAAGCTGTTGGAAAAGGTGGGGGCTTATATTTTTCTAAGGTGAGTTAACAAAATTTATCCAGCCCATTCCCACCCCAACCCCTGGGTCATAAATGACCAGACCCTTAGATTGGTATATACTAGCTTGTTCAAAATGTGAAGCATATAAGAACATAATAATGACTGATGGATTGCCATGGTGTTGCATGTATGTTCAACAGCAAAATGTGTGGGGTGGGTGAGAGCTTCCTTGTATATTTAACAATCAAATACAAAATTTCCTTCACTGGGAAACCAATTTGTTCGAATTATTTTGCTATTGGCGTTTTCATGTTGGACGAGAAAATGGAGTCATGTGTTAGAATGTAATAACGAGATGGTGCCTAAAAAGGAGTATTATAATAAACACAAAATCATTTAAATTTGTTAACAATTATATTTCTACAGCTTTTAAACGAGTACTAATGTACATACTATTAATGATTATATAGTATTATTACTTCTTTATCCGTTTATTATAAAGTTATTTTCAAAAATAAATGTTCCACTATAATAAGTCCATTAGTAAACAAGAGTTATCTCCCCTAAGTCAGAACACGACTACTGTCACGTACGCACATTTTGGTCTAGAAAGTTTGTTTTTAGTGCAAATTTGTTATAACTAACTTCGAACTCCTTGTTTGTGTGAGCACCAGACGAAGACAAAATCAAACAATTTTATAGGAATGACACTGAATATAAGACAGTAATCTGTGCTGGGCTAATGTTAAACCGGCGATATGTTTTTTTATGCAAAGTCATGCTGTCAACGCGAATGGTGAGACATGATGGTTCACAACAGAAATCTATAGGGTGTATGAAAGTTACAGAAATAATTCATAAACCGCTTAAAACCAGTAAAATAAAGAAAATAATTTGAAATAGCTGGAAATTAATCAAATTTTCTTAGTTTTCTGAAAATACAGAATGGCCTTGCCCGATGTGTCACTCGCCAAATCGGACCATGAAAATCCAAATCTCGCCAACATGAAAATTGAATCGCCATGGCGAGCGGGGCGCGAGTGAATTTTTAAGCCATGTTACACATTACAAAATTCCTAAATGTCCCAAGTCCTTAGGAGTTTCATCTTGTGTTAAATATGGAAATTTAGAGAATGTTAGTAATATTGGTGGCTCTTGAATGTGTACCCTTATGATTCTCACTGAAATTACCATTTGAGATATCAATGTAGACTTTCACTGAAATGTCAGGGAATTATTAACCTCCAAGACACATGTGGACAGACAGAGAGAGACAGAGAGAGAGAGAGAGACAGACACAGAGAGAGACAGACACATAGAGAGACAGAGAGACACACAGACACAGAGACACACACACACACGCACACACACACACACATATGATTATGCACACACATGTTTAGGAACAATGCTCTCGCAGTCTTTGTGGCTGCAGAGAGATTGAGGCGAAAAATAAGCGCCTGAATTACAGACATACAACAACAACAACAACTAGAAGTTAAGCTGTCACATGGTTTAAATTATTTATGATTTAAACATGAATTACTTCAATATGTAAGTCAACAATCAAACCACAGTAAACTATTTCACAATCAATGAACTAGACTCAGAAAGGATTATAAGACTGTCTAGATCACTTAAATCTAATAAGAAAATTTTGAGTTCCAAATTATGAAAGAACTAACCAGTACCGACTGGATCCAGTAAACAACGTATGCGATATTGGACTCGCATTCCATCACTTTCCAGTGTTAAAGACACAATACAATTACAAATCAAAAGACGGGCATAATAATACAAACTGGATAAAAGACTGACACACATACTGTGACTGACAGACATTGACGATTGATTAATTTATGCACACAACCAAACTACAGTAATTAGAGATTTCATAAACAAATGAACTATATATATAGCTAGCTACTGTCTGTTCCACGTATTGCTGCCTATCTATCTATCTCTATATTCTATCTATATATTTTCAGGGTCATATATATTAAGGAAACCAATAGAAATCCGCTGTGAAAAGCTTTTCTTGCAATCTGTTTTGGTCACAAATCATCTACATCTGCATTATCTGGGCATTTACAAATGTAGCATATTTATGTTCATGCATGCAATCAATCTGTCCCACACTATTAGAACTGTTCAACTTCATTAACATTCAAACCTATATATATATGAGTAAATAGCATCTTTCTCACTTTGAGTTAATGTTAGTATGTGTGCATGGTCGACCAAAATAAATTATTTCCTCGGAAACTTGCAGTCTTGTTCTGCCATGGTCCATCGCCTCTAGGATGGGTCAGCTTATGGTAGATGTGTGGTGCGATCCCTGTTTATTAGTGTGCATCATATTTTCATTCTTGGAGAATTTCTGAAGTAGTGAACTGGCATTTGCAATCTGCATTTCAAAATTCTGTGACCCATGCATGAAACATTTTCCTGAGATCTCCATTTAAGTCTTCATAGATATTCAAAGCATGAAAATGTCCAGAGAGGTCCATGGTTCCGAACGCAAGAAGGTAAATTTATGTTATATGTGCACTTATTTTCTAAATACAACGATGACATATTCTCAGACAGAAATGCATGCTGCAGTAACAACGTAGAATTTTTCAGATCGTCATTTGTAATAACTGATTTTAGAAGCAGGTAAATGCCATTAACTAAAAGCATATATATATTGCATGATTCAAATACACATTTGGCAAAATATCTTTCATGACTGGAAACGGGTAATATAACAATCTATTTGCAGAGTGTTTGCAATGTATTTGCAGAGTGTTTGCTATCTATTTGCGAAGTGTTTGTTATCTATTTGCAATATATTTGCAGAGCATTTGCAAAATAATTGCAGTGTAATTGTTTTTTATTTGCCAAGTAATTGCACATGCAGGGTTTGCAATCTATTTGCGGCAAACCTTCTGCAAAGGGTTGTTGAAGTTCTTGCGCATACCCTTAATTTGCAATCTGTTTGCAGTCTGTTTGCACACGTCGTTCCAAATGTACACTACAGACTGCAGAATATATTCTGCAAATATTTGTAGAACATACTTTGCAAACACTTTTGCAAACAATTTGCAAAGGGATATAATATATTCCGCATACCCCCTCCATTCATAGGGGTAGTGAGTTTGAATCTTAGTTGTTCATACATACATGTATATTTTGATTTGTTTATGTTTTATTACATATTTCTTTTTATGTGTGTTGCTTACTTACAAATTACTTTAATTAAATGCATGAGATAGATTATATGTAGAACTTAGTCTCGCTTTGAAGAAAACTAATAACTAAATGCACACTCATTTCATATATGTGTACATGAAGAATCTGGAGTATGTTCTCGCCGATCGTGTCTCAATGAGGTCATATAACAATAGTGATAATCATTGCCTATTCACGTATTCCCGTATGCAGCAGGCAATCATAAATATAACAGAATGATATCGACAAAAGTAATGCGTTTTGTGAAGTTCGAACTCTCGACCAGATAAAATGAACAAAAGTTCTGCTAACATATAGATATTCTCCCGCTTCGATACCACTGAGCCACACTACATGTCTATTTTGCGCACCTTCAAAGAAAAGGGTGTATATATAGTGTTGCAAATGTCCGTCCGTCTATATATGGCCAGAATAATTATATGTGCCACAACTATATATGCTGCAAATATAACGTACTGCTACAACTATGCCGTAAGGTTGCCGCAACTGTGTGCCGCAAGGTTGCCGCAACTGTGTGCCGCAAGGTTGCCGCAACTGTGTGCCAGAATGCTCATTTGCATACGAAATACGACCTTCCGGCAACCTTGCGGCAACCTTGCCACAAGTGTGCCGCAACTGTGTGCCACAAGGTTGCCACAACTGTGCCGCAAGTTGCCGCAACTGTGTGCCAGAACGCTCATTTGCATACGAAATACACCTTGCGGCAACCTTGCGGCAACCTTGCGGCAACCTTGCCACAAGTGTGCCGCAACTGTGTGCCGCAAGGTTGCCACAACTGTGTGCCGCAAGGTTGCCGCAACTATGTGCCAGAACGCTCATTTGCATACGAAATACGACCTTGCCGCAACTAGTTGCCGCAACCTTGCCGCAAGGTTGCCGCAACCTTGCCGCAATTGGTTGCCAGAGACCTGATATTTCTAATTTGTCGCGACCACAGGACGAGTTCAAATTTTCTGGAGTGTTCGACAGAGATCGATCTTCTACTGTAGGTGATATGACCCATTCAGATGGGTGATATCACCCTTTTGAATAGGTGATATCACCCATTTGAATAGGTGACATGGGTGATATCACTTATTCAGATTTGAATGGGTGATATATCACCTATTTGAATGGGTGATACCACCCTTTTGAATGGGTGATATCACTGATTCATTCTGAATAAGTGATATTACCCTTTTGAATGGATGATATCACCCTTTTGAATGGGTGATATCACCGATTCATTCTGAATAAGTGATATCACCCATTCGAATAGGTGATATCACTCATTTGCTCCCAATGGGTCATATCATTTGTTCAAATTGGTGATATCACCCATTCAGAATGAACTGGTGATGTCATCCTTTTCGTTTAAATATCAAAGGGATGATCACTCCCTTACAGTAGTCTTGCAGATTTTAAAATGTTTTCTTTGACCAAATTCACACTATCAATATCTCTTTAAATAAAGCTATGAAGGTAACCTTTACTGTAGTACGCTTAAAATTGCTACGTGTTAATAAATATATTAGTTATTAAAGTTTAAATGAGTTCCGGGGATTCTGAACACCACTGCGAATTTCAATGGACGAATTTGGTTCTTTGGACATGTCCAAATTGACAGGACTATATATCATATTAAAGCATAGGAGCATTGCCTTTAATTTGATGCATCATAATCCAAAATCAGTCGTATATCACTTAACTTATGACCGCATTTGTGAGTTCTGTTTTTTCCTTGTTTTATCTTATACATATTCCGGGGAATAAACTCGCCCTGTTGTTGATAAACAAAATCTGGGGAGAAATCATTTATTTTGGAACATTGTATTTGTTGTGAAAGCGTGATATCACTGATTCGAAAGGGTGATATCACTATTTCAGAATGAATCGGTGATATCACTTATTCAAATGTCGATTGAGTGATATCACCATTTTGATACTAATGGGTGTATACTAATGGGTGATCACCCATTCGAATGGTGATATCATTCATTCAAATAGGTGATATCACCCATTCATTCTGAAATAGTGATATCACCCTTTCGAATATGTGATATCACTCATTCGAATAGGTGATATCACCTATTCAGATTCGAAGTGCTACAGTGCAGTCTCTGTTTTTGTTCCACCGTAGACAACACTTGCAAACCCGACGCGAACGCAACGCGAACGCAACGCGAACGCAACGCGAACGCAACGCGAACGCAACGCGAACGCAACTCGAACGCAACGCGAACGCAACGCGAACGCAACGCGAGCGCAACGCGAGCGCAACGCGAGCGCAACGCGAACGCAACGCGAACGCAACAGTTTGCTGTAGCGTTGCATACGTTGTTTAAACGTATAATACGGTTCGTACACGTGTAATACACATTGTCAAACCGTTTAGTTTAAAAGCGTTGTATACGTTGTTTAAACGTATAATACGGTTCGTACACGTGTAATACACATTGTCAAACCGTTTAGTTTTAAAGCGTGTAATACGTTTAGCTTCAAGGCGTATAACACGCTTTGGCGTATACATATGTAGCGAGGTGAAAGAGTTGAAACGTGTACAACGCTTTACCTTGAAGTGTGTAGCTATATGAAAGCGTTGACACGTGTACAACGGTTACACGTTTTAACGCGAATACCTGTTCGGCCCCGATCGCTTCGAGGCGTCCTTGTTTCGTCCCTTTTAAAATATCGCGAATACATACCCTCAGATCGAGTTCAAAGTACATCGGCGGTGTGATTTAGCACTTCAATTGATCCCTAATCCCTGATGCCTAATGAGTCACGCTTTTAACACGACAGATGTACCTTGTCGTTTATCAAAATGTTTGCGAATTGTAGATCACGTGAGCCGGCTCATCAGGATCTGCAGCATTCCTACGTACATGTACATTTTATATACACAAAAATGACCCCTAATACAGCGTAATGTAACAGTGCCTAACTTAATATGGAATAGCCCAGGCCGATAGTCCGTGTCAGTTATTTGGGGTTAAATATTACGAACACAGATAAACACAGTGCATGGTTTCTTTATTTTATTTTAACATCATCAGAAATGGCGAGTCTATGAACTCTCGTATCTTTACGCTGAGGCCAGTCTATTTCAGTCACTAATTCCGCTATGCACCTGTCCCACGCGTGTGTTAAGAACAATCGATATATACACACACGAAGAACGATCTGAGCATACGCATTCTACGCAATACACGGTTGGCGTTAAAACCCGTGGAAACGTGTTATACGTATAACACGGTTTCATCTGTACGGTGCTGTGTATATGTAGAAGCGTGTAACCGTTCGTCAAAGAAAGCGTTAAATCGTTTAAACGGTTTACCTTAGCGTTGTATACGTTTGCAACCGTTGTATACGTTTACAACCATTGTACACGGATTACACGCTTTTGAAACTCAATGCGTTGTTTACAACCGTTGTATACGTTTACAACCGTTGTACACGGATTACACGCTTTTGAAACTCAATGCATTGAACACGGTTTGTTCAACTTTCGCGCATGCGCAATAGTGGGGAAACGCAATGCATGGCCGAAAACGTATTACACGTAGACGACACACGGTTTGAAACGCAACTAACGGAAACTCCACGGATACGCAACGCACAACACTTTGTACACGTATAAACACGGAACATTTTGACAGAAACGACTGTATTAAAGTCTAAAACGGCTACAGGATACTATCTTTCAATCCTGATTCGGCAAACCATCCTTATTGACCTGTCTAATGATCACACGAAGCCAATGGTGGTCCAATATATAGAGCATCTTACATGAGTGATGATTTAATATGATATTTGTTCAACGAGTTGACTGATTTCATAAGAAACAAAGCTATGCCGAGTTTCTTATGAAATCAGTCGACGAGTTTAATAAATATCATATTAAATCATCACAAATGTTATTCTATTTATTGCATAAGCACCGTACAATATGTCGAAGCTGTAATGACCACCTAGCATGTTTTCCGTACCGGTCTTATTTGCATACATGTAATTTATTACACTAGTGTGTTAGATGATTTTCATTACACTGCAGTGCTTCTAAAATTTTCAGTTTGTCGGTTCTGGACCGATTTTTTAAATTGCCAATCGGATGCTATTTCAGTATCCACCTTGTAAATTTACCGGTTTGGACACCAAGTAATGTCCATTTTATGACACATATCCAGGGCATATCCATGTTAAAACAGTGTCGGGTAATAAATCATTGTGTATTAAGTTTCTCTTAGTATTGATTTTTCCTAACACACGCGTGGTAATTGGGACAGGTGTATGTGTTGATTGCAGCTTAGTGACTTAAATAGACTGGCTTCAGTGTAAAGATACAAGCTTTCCCAGACTCCCCATTTCTGATGATGTTACAATAAAATAAAGAAACCATGCACTGTGTTCGTAATATTTAACTCCAAGTAACTGAGATGGACTATCGGCCCGGACTATTCCATATTAAGTTAGGAACCGTTACATTACACTGTATTAGGGGTCATTTTTTTTGTATATAAAATGTATGTACGAATTCCGCAGATCCTGATGGGACAGCTCATGATTAGCCGGCTCACATGATCTAGAGTTCGCAAACATTTTAATAAAGGACACGGTACGTCTGTCGTGTTAAAAGAAGCCTCATTAGGGATTAGGGATCAATTTGAACTCGATTTGTACTTTGAACTCGATCTGAGGGTTAAAGAAACACTGAATGTTAATTCAATTGTACAAATTAAGTGTTTAACATGTAATTAAATTTAATTGAGTGTGCAGGTAGCCAAATCAGGCCGACAATTTATTTTGAAGTCTGTGTGAACAGTGATAATACCATAATTAGCAATGAATTACGAGTTGGGTATATAACACTTTTTTTGTCTGTGTTGTCCGTCATTCGATTATTATTGAAATGGCACAATTTAACAAACTATTTTGTCGTTATTCACAAAGACAAATAACCGGCTTGGCAACCCGACAGAGAGTAGAGATCGGGCTGGCATCCCGAACTATGTGTCTATAAACACAACTTATTTATCCCAATACAACATTTATCCCTAGTATTTTGTTTGAAGTTCGAAATTTCAGTTAAAGTTTTAATAGAGCAGGGGAGGGGGTGGGGTGGTGGGGGGTCTGCTCCTTTGGGCCAATAATGGGCCGACAGTGTTATGTCTGGACTCTGGACCGATTGCCATTCTGAAATTTTAGAAGCCCTAGCTGTTTCACTGTGTTATTATACTGTGAAATACAGGCCCGTAGCGGTGTGTAAAATAATGCCATGGCAGCCTTTTTAGCGGGAAATATTCCACTTAGACCCTCAAAATCGCATTTCCTACATTCTAATGTCACCGTCAGAGCATGGGTTATACTTACATTTAAATACATAACTTCTGTTAAACAGAAAAAAAGACGGACGATGATTATAAATAGCTTATTGCGTTGTTATTGGATGTTCAACGCATGAAGCTGACGAAAAAAAACAGGCCAAAATAATGCCACGGCAGCACGGCAGGTGGCCACTATGGCCCTGAAATACCATTGTCTGCAATAAATAGAGTTACTACGGTATTAATCTCGTCCATTAATTGCAGCTGAATGTTCTGCTGGTCAGTATATCGGCTGTGATGGATGTGACACACCCCCCTGTCTGGACAGCTGTGCCGCAACATTGTCCTGTCAGCCGTGTGCCGTTGATAGCTACCAGTCTGTTGTGACCCCCACGTCTGTGACGACTTGCCACTTATGTGGCTTGGACCTGGGAACAGAATCGGACGAGTCCACTCTGGCGACTGACTGTGAAAGTAGGAATTTTACACAATGAATATTGCATTTAGAAGATAATTGCATCTAACACTTTCACTCCTATGTAATTGTAATGGAATAATCCAGTTTTTCATACCCCACCACAATAGTTTGTCCCGTCCGTCCGTCCGTCCGGTCCGGTCCGTCCGTCCGTCCGTCCGTCCGGTCGTCCGTCCGTCCGTCCGTCCGTCCGTCAGTCTGTCACCAACCTTGTAACTTGTCTAACTTTTAAACCGAACTAGCTACAGACCTGAAACTTGGTATGTAGCTCTACAGACCTGAAACTTGGTATATAGCTTCCTTATGATGAGTAGATGCGCAAAGTTTATTTCGATTTTTGATTCGACCCTCAGGTCATGGATTATCTATAATGTCATCCGTTTTCTATGAACGCATTTTCTATTTTTCAGGCTAATTCATTAATAAAAAACTTTAATCAATATTTCACATTATATCCACCAATAGTGTAGATCCTTCCTTATAAGAGGGCTTGTTACGAGCCGGCTCAGCAGAATCCATTTACGGAAAATATTGTAAATTTTGTAAACATAGTCAATGAATTACGCAGATGTCCGAAGGTACAAAATCACATGGCGTGTCTCATATGTGCAGTAGTTAATCATAATATTATACTTCAGTAATAAAATCATGGGCTGTTGCGATTACTGGGGTGCACAATACATTTGGTCTGTTTAAAGTGCGTGGAGTCCAAAGGACTCCTCACAAACTTTAAACAGACCAAATGTATTGCTCAGCCCATTGCATGGTGTGTCTCATATGTGCAGTAGTTAATCATAATATTATACTTCAGTAATAAAACCATGGGCTGTTGCGATTACTGGGGTGCACAATACATTTGGTCTGTTTAAAGTGCGTGGAGTCCGAAGGACTCCTCACAAACTTTAAAACAGACCAAATTGTATTGCTCAGCCCAGAACACAGAACCCAGAACGCAGCAGCCCAATGGTTTTTGTCGCGCCAGCTTGCGGAAAGCGCGATATAGTCGGCACTTTGGATTGTGTCCGGTTAAAGCTTTTGGTTAAATTTTTTTTGTTAAAGTTTTTCGTTATACTATATCTCTTCAACTGCTTCGCCCATTACCTTGAAACTTCACATGGGTGTTTATCATCATCTATATTTTCATTCTACCCCCCTACCGTGCGGCCCCTGTGCCCAATGTCAAGGTCTAATTACTTCACATGGGTGCTTGCGGAAAGCACGATATAGTCGCCACTTTGGTGTACGTCCGTCTGTCCGTACGTCCGTGTGTCCGGTTAAAGTTTTTTGGTTTAAATTTTTTGGTTAAAGTTTTTCTGTCTACTATATCTCTTTTTTTAGTGTCCATGCCTCGCCCCAAGGCACGACATGCCTCGCCCCAAGGCACGACATGCAGGCCGCGGCCATCTAGTATTACTTATATTTACACTGCATTTTCTGATCGTTTCTAAACTGTAAATAACCAAATATGGCGTTAAAATTAACAATAATCTTGTTTTACGTCGTCTGGTCACAATACCTGGAACAGCGACGTTGCAAACTTTAACCAATCAACATCACACAACGTCATGTGTGTCTAATGTATTGTATTGGGATGTAAACGCAATACTGACCTCGAATGGGCGTTTGCATTATGAATTTATAGAAGGTGTAAATATTGAGCATTCATTTATACTCTTCTGT
Source organism: Conchocele bisecta (assembly GCA_029237695.1). NCBI lineage: Eukaryota > Metazoa > Mollusca > Bivalvia > Lucinida > Thyasiridae > Conchocele > Conchocele bisecta. The sequence continues at coordinate 22,185,856 of CM055265.1, read as the reverse complement.
ATATAAATGTACAATATCGCATCTCTGTAATTTGTTGATATACCTTTCTAAACACAGGCATAATGTTAATTAATGACATATTTAAGATGACACACAGATTTTAATTAGCAAGAATTAATCTCCTAACTCAAAATATTATTTTCAATAGTCTGTATTTACCAAATAGGTGGCTGTTATTATGGATGTACTGTCATAACTGTTCCATTACAAAATTTCACGGTTAGTCCATGTGGTATATATTGCAGAATTATGCCCATCCGGTTACGAGCTAAAGTCTGAAACTGTTTGTGGCCAGTGTAACAGAGGCTACTATAAGGACAACAATGATAATCGGTTTGGACCGTGCCGCGCTTGCAGTGATAGTAGGACAGGATATACTACAGACATAATCGGGGCTGAATTGGAGTCTGACTGTAACATACGTGAGTAGAGATATCGGCGGGATTCTCCCACCATGTACCCATGGACACTTTCATTTTCAGCTTGTATTTCGCTGAGACCACTTGTGGAGAGCTGAACATAGTAAAGTCCATGTGGCCATTCAAAAACTTATTTAACGTATTTTGCCGTGTAGACTCACTTTTTTTACCCATATTTTCATCCCACAATGCCCCTGCGTCTAATACACATGTTTGGATACAAGAGCATATTTTTCCACCCGAAATATCGACAAAAATGACCAAAACTTAAATAAAATAAATATTTGTTTCGATATTTGTTGTTGTTGTTAGTCTTTGCGGTAACATCCGCTTAAAAGTAGCCTCAGATTCGTATTCTAAACAGTTCGCGCCTTTACTCGTTTCGACCACAGGCATTCGGTGTGTTTCAGATTTCATCGGTATAACTGCATATATATATATAGAGTTATACCGACGAAAGCCGAAACACGCCGAATGCCTGTGGTTTCGACGCTGGGTCACATTCAGTCAACATTATCTCTGCCGAATCACTATCTGGCCTCGATCATTTGAATTCTCTTTTGAAAACATTTACCTGGCCCATATTGGTCGGTGTCATTTTGCCATGAAAAATATTGCATGACGCCATTAACTGTATATCCCAATATGCATAATGCAATTCCACGTAAGTTATAAAACTCCATCATTAGTTTCAAAACTGTGTGTTGACACGATGCTGATACATCTAAAGTGGCAAGCATAAGTCAGCTGGCCGACATCAAACAGACTGCGTGTCAAGATTTACCAACTGTAAATTTCACCCCGCGGCGCACAAAGCCATATCAAATATCAATACACGCGGTTGCTGACGTCAGTTTCATATTCGTCTCTAGACTGGTACCCTGTCTGATGCGTGCCTAGTGAAACAATACTACCGGTGTAACAGGCCACTTTCCCTCCCAGTCAGAAATCCCCCCGGGGGGAATTTGGAACATCCCAAAATCACCCCTGGGGGGATTTTCAACTTGTCAACTCCCCTCCCCCTTCCCCGCCAACCAGATTTATTTTTCAAGAATGTAGTAAGAAATAAAAAACTAAGATATAGGGTAATAGTGATGAATTCAGATGAAGGGGGGGGGGGAGTTTGGGCAGGCCCAAAGTCCCTCCCCACCCCCCACCACTTAATAATTATTGTGCAGCTGAGTTGAGAGGAGGGAATATGGGACGGCCCAAAGTCACCCCACCCCCATCTAATACTTATCGTGCAGCTGCTTTGTGTGCGTGTTAACCAGTTGAGAGGGGGGGAATATGGGCCGGCCCAAAGTCACCCGCCCTCATCTAATACTTATCGTGCAACCCATAGTCCCCACCCCCCCCCCCCCCCATCTAATACTTATCGTGCAGCTGATTTGTGTGCGTGGTAACCAGTTGAGAGGAAGAATATGAGCCGGCACAAAGTCCCCCCCCCCCCCCCCCCCCCCCCCCCCACCACCTAATACTTATTGTGCAGCTGATTTGTGTGCGTGGTAACCAGTTGAGAGGGGGGAATATGGGCCGGCCCAAAGTCCCCCCCCCCCCAATTACTTATCTTGCAGCTAATTTGTATTCAATGTGACAAGTTCAGATGGGGGTGGGGGGAGTTTGGGCCGGGGAATATCAACTGGTTACCACGCACAAAACAGCTGCACAATAAAAGTATTAGGTGGGGGGGGGGATATGAGCTGGCTGAATGTCCCCCGCCCCTAATACTTATCGTGCAGGTCAGTTGTGTACATGGTAACAAGTTGAGAGGGGGGGGGGATATGGGCCGGCCCAAAGTCCTGCCCCCCACCTAATACTTATCGTGCAGCTGATTTGTGTGCGTGGTAACCAGTTGAGAGGGGGGGGGGGATATATGGGCCGGCTCAAAGTACCCCCCCACCTGATACTTATCGTGCAGCTGATTTGTATGCGTGGTAACCAGTTCAGAGGCAGGGGAAATATTGGCAAGTCCCCCCCCCCCAATTACTTATCTTGCAGCTGATGTGTATTCAATGTGACAAGTTCAGCTGGGACGGGGGGGGGGGTGGGGCGGAGCCCCAAAGTCCCCACCCCCCCTACCCCCACCACCACCACTTAATAATGATTGTGCTGCTGACTTGTGTGCATGGTAATGATTCAAGAAGGAGGAATATGAGCTGGCCGAATGTCCCCCGCCCCTAATACTTATTGTGCAGCTGATTTGTGTGCGGTAACCAGTTGAGAGGGGGGGGAATATGGGCCGCCCAAAGTCCCCCCCCCCCACCTAATACTTATTGTGCAGCTTATTTGTGTGTGTGGTAACCAGTTGAGAGGGGGGGGGGAATATGGGCCGGCCAAAATTCCCCCCCCCCAAATTACTTATCTTGCAGCTGATTTGTATTCAATGTGACAAGTTCAGATGGGGTGGAGGGACTTTGGGCCAGGGCCAGCCACCCCCACCCCTCTGAACTCGTCACCATAAATACAAATCAGATGCAAGATAAGTAGTGGGGTGGGAGTGGGGGTACAAATCAGCTGCAAGTATTGGGTGAGGCTGGGGGGGGACTTTTGGAATGGTCCATATTCCCCCCCTCAAAATTTGTAAACATAAATACAAATCAGATGCAAGATAAGTAGTACAGGGTGGGGGGGGGGGGGAATTTGGGCCGGCCCATAATCCCCCCTCCCACTCTCAATTCGTCAACATGCACACACATCAGCGGCAAGATAATTATTAGGTGGGGTTAGGGGAGGAATTTTGAATAATAATACAATAATCCACCCCTCCCCCCTCTGACCTCGTCACCATAAATACAATAATAAGTAGTACAGGGGGGGGGACTTTGGGCCGGCCCATAATCCCCCCCCCCCCCCCCTCTGAACTCAAAATAATATATATAGTATATACATGGTTAGTGCCGTCGAATATAAAATATATTCGGTTGAGCCTTAGACAGCTTTATTGGGGCGAGCTTTAGCGAGCCTCTATAAAGTTGTCGGGCGAAACCGAATATATTTTATATTCGACGGCACTAATCATGTATTTAATTTATACCGCATACCAAACTTAATCGTTTGAACGTGCGTGACGTCATGTTTTGACGTAATTCCTTCGCCATACGTCACAAATCTAGCGACGTCATTCAAAGCAAAATGGCGGTTCCGAACAATATAAGGAAGAAAAAATTAAGACATAAGTTAACATTGTAGTATTTATGGTCAAAATGTCATAAATATATTTATACCGCAACTATTGCTCCATGTAGCATAATAAAGGGGGTTCAATAAATGCTGCATGCTGTTTATATCTGAAGTAACCTAATATACCTGAAGTAGCCTAATATACATGAAGTGCCGTTTTTGCCTTTATTTGTTCACCTTTGACCCCTAATCGCGGCCTCTGATTGGTCAGTCTCAACAGCAAATTCAAGATGGCGGCGAATTTTATAATCAAAATCGCTGTCTGTTCAGTTGAATTTTGTCCATTTTTATACGACCGTTTTTAAAAAACGGTACGTATTATGTTTTACCACACGGCGGGCGGGTGGGCGGCTGAAGAAAAAGCGCATAGTTGGTGTACACAACTCCTCCGAAACCGTTCAGATGATCGATCTGAAACTATACACACGTCTTCTACACATATTGAAGATGTGCACCTTGGTGTTTTTATGCCGAAATTTTTTTTTTTAACAAAAATATCGCCTTTTTAACTTAGCCATTTTTTCTTCATTTTTCTATACATTTCTATATACTGTACAGAGTTTGTGTACACAACTCCTCCGAAACCTTTCAGTCGATCGATCTGAAACTATGCACACGTCTTCTACACATATTGAAGATGTGCACCTTGGTGTTTTTATGGCGAAAGGAATATTTTTAACAAAAATATCACCTTTTTAACTTAGCCATTTTTTCTACATTATTGTATCCAATTCCCTATCATTTCTACTTTACACTCTACTTTTCTATCTCTGCCTAAATTAGTATACATGTTTAGCACAACGAGATGAAGAAATAATGCTATAGACTTTCAAATTCTCATTAATGTTTCTTGCCTTGGTGACAGCTTCACATTTCTGCATCTTCGCTGTCTGGCCCATATTCGACGGGCATATTTTGTGACTTGCGGCACTCTTGTTACAATATATGTGACGTAACCAACGACATGGATATGTCCATTATGATTTCAATGCTTATTATGACAACTGTGTAATCTAAAACCAGCCAATACTGAGGCTCATCGTAAATAAATCGGCGGATATTTAATCGGTGAATTACACCACTTGGCAGCAGTAGTTTACACCACTCTTTTGCTTACCATATATGGAGAAATGACCTCAGTAATGTGGAAATTACGTGTTATCTTCGGCTAATCAAATGCTGATCTCAGACACACCCCCTAAATCGAGAGACAGTCGCCTTTACTACGACCCGCCTCCAGAAATTAATTTGCACACCTCTTGGCCATATTTTATGCTTGATTCGCTTTGTTTTTTTATAAAGTATGTTGTATGAAATGTAAGAAAACGTTTATTTAATATAAAGTATCGTGTATGAAATGTAAGAAAACGTTTATTTAACCAGGAGAGCTGATTATTTTTAAATAATGCCCTCGTGATTGGGTCCTACTGCTAAACAAACTCGGTTCGCTACACTCACTCGTTTGTTGAGCATATGAACCCAATCACTTGTGCATTATTTCACGATAATCAGCTCACCTGGTTAAATAAATGGTATATCATCATCCATACGTTGATGGATGCCTAACCAGGAGTACGTTACACTTGATTACACAGATGTACAGTCTGGTCTGGAACTACACTGGTCAGAAAACCATTTTCTTCTGATCTCAGGGTTACGCCGTTAAACAGCATAAATTAAAACAAAGTGATAAGTATTGACGTTCTGTCACTTTGTCTCTTTTTCTGAGGGGAAATGGGGCTTATAGAATTTGTGACCAGTGTAGCTACTGATCGAATAGCACACTCCTGTAGCCTGATAACGATATATTGCTTGTTAGAAGCATGGCGGTTGTTTCAGTGAAGGAATGGCGAACAGTGAAGATCCTGATCAGACTGTGCAGATGCACAGGCTGATCTGGATCTACACTGGTCGCAAAATCCATAAGCCTCATTTGTCCTGTCACAACCACATTTAAGTTTTTCATGTTCAGTCTGATGTGACTAAACATTCCTTTGGAAATTATTCTAAGGTGTTGCCAAATCATGTCTTTGTCAAGAAAAATGGAAAATAAATGTTATACACCAAATTACATGTTCAGCATCGCAGCTATTTAACATACAATGCATGTTTTACTTGTAGCCCGATGTGAGAAAGGTTACATAGTGGTGAACAGTGAGTGTGAAATGTGTCCCGTGAATACTGTCCAGACGATGTTTGAACCGTACCCGATCACCACCTGTCAGCCGTGTTCACCGGGTACGGGTACACACAACGCCGGGTCCACCGACAACGCTGATTGCCAGGGTAAGTTCGTCTGGTGAATACTGTCCAGACGATGTTTGAACCATACCCGATCACCACCTGTCAGCCGTGTTCACCGGGTACGGGTACACACAACCCCGGGTCCACCGACAACGCTGATTGCCAGGGTAAGTTTGTCTGGTGAATACTGTCCAGACGATGTTTGAACCGTACCCGACCACCACCTGTCAGCCATGTTCACTGGGTACAGGTACACGCCACCCCGGTTCCACTGACAATGCTGATTGCCAGGGTAACTTTGTCCCGTGAATACTGTCGCTGATTGCCAGGGTAACTTTGTCCCGTGAATACTGTCCAGACGATGTTTGAACCGTACCCGACCACGACCTGTCAGCCATGTCCACTGGGTACGGGTACATGCCACCCCGGGTCCACTGACAACGCTGATTGCCAGGGTAAGTTTGTCTGGTGAATACGGACCAGACGATGTTTGAACCGTACCCGACCACCACCTGTCAGCCATGTTCACCGGGTATGGGTACACGCCACCCCGGGTCTACTGACAATGCTGATTGCCAGCGAAAAAGTTTGTCCCGTGAATACTGTCCAGACGATGTTTGAACCGTACCCGACCACCACCGGTCAGCCATGTCCACTGGGTACGGGTACATGCCACCCCGGGTCCACCGACAACACTGTTTGCCAGGGTAAGTTTGTCCCATGAATACTGTCCAGACGATATGTGAACCGTACCCGACCACCACCTGTTAGCCATGTTCACTGGGTATAGGTACACACCATCGCGGGTCCACGGACAACGCTGATTGCCAGGGTAAGTTCGTCTGGTGAATACTGACCAGATGATGTTTGAACCGTACCCAACCACCACCTGTCGGCCGTGTTCACTGGGTACAGGTACACGGCACACGCCACCCCGGGTCCACCGACAACACTGTTTGCCAGGGTAAGTTTGTCCCATGAATACTGTCCAGACGATATGTGAACCGTACCCGACCACCACCTGTTAGCCATGTTCACTGGGTATAGGTACACACCATCCCGGGTCCACCGACAATGTTGATTGCCAGGGTAAGCTTGTTCCGTGAATACTGGCTTGACGATGTTTGAACCATACCCGATCACCACCTGTCAGCCGTGTTCACCGGGTAATGGTACACACAACCCCGGGTCCACCGACAACGCTGATTGCCAGGGTAAGTTTGTCTGGTGAATACTGTCCAGATGATGTGTGAACCGTACCCGACTACCACCTGTCAGCCGTGTTCACCGGGTAATGGTACACACAACCCCGGGTCCACCGACAACGTTGATTGCCAGGGTAAGTTTGTCTGGTGAATACTGTCCAGATGATGTGTGAACCGTACCCGACTACCACCTGTCAGATGTGTTCACCGGGTACGAGTACACATCAACTGGCAACGCTGATTGCCAACGTAAGTTTGTCTGGTGAATACTGTCCAGATGATGTGTGAACCGTACCTGTAGCCTATTTCATCAACATTGCAAAGTATACTTTAGTAGCAAAGTATACTTTGAGGGAGAAATTTTCAATTTTATGAGAAATTTATTAATTTGTATTATACTAAATTTATTACATTATCACAGCCATTTTGGCTGTGATAATGTAATACATTCAGTATAATGATTCTATCAAATATATGCAGTCGTTAGTTCTATATGAAATAATACATTTCAGGAAAAATAAATGATTACTCCCTCAAAGTATACTTTGCTAGATACGGTAAGTATACATTTACTTTGCAATTTTGATGAATTCGGCTACAGACCACCACCTGTCAGACGTGTTCACTGGGTACGAGTACACATCAACTGGCAATGTTGATTGCCAAGGTAAGTTTGTCTGGTGAATACTGGGGTAAGTTTACCACCAGCAGAAAAAGTTTGAAAGTACATGTATCGGTATACTGAGAAAGTTAAGTATCAGTATGTTGACGCATTCATTCATCCAGTTCAATAATGGGCTTAATTTATTATTGAAACATTACGTTTCTTTCAAGATGGTCACAATGGGTACTTTCATAAAGAAGTAATGAAATATGTGTTTATTTTCTCCAATGGTGATACTACTCCAATTGTGTGGCGACGTTAATTAGGGCCCCATAGAGTATCGGCGGTGTCCTATAGATTAGATTGCACCCTGTCCAAGTTTTTGTAAGAGTTTCTCAACAAATCACCTATAATTTCTGTTTGCTTTCAGCTAATATCTTCATATTGCACCCATACATTACTTAATAACGATACATCCTTGACCATTAATACAATTACCCTCGCTACTGTTCGTACATTCATCAGCCTGTCTGTTTATTTTTTTTATGCCCCCACCAATTTATTGGGGTGGGGGGGGGGGGGCAAAATGTTATTTGTAAGGCAAATGCGTTTAAGTTTTTTAATCTTCATAATATGTCTGTCCAGGGATGGTCAAGGTCACTGGGGACTTATTTTCACCTTGTTTGTAAGGCAAATGCGTTTATGCTTTTAATGTATTCTTTATAACTCTAACTCATTCACCAATTTCAATAATATTTGGTCACAATGTCTGTCTACGGATGCTGCTTTTTTTTTGCACATGACCCACACCTGAACACCCAAGGACAAGGTCACTGGGGACTTCTGTTTACCTTGTTTGTAAAGAAAACGCGTTTAAGTATTTAATGTATTCTTAATAACACATTCAACAATTTCAATAATATTTGGCCACAATGTCTGTCTAGAGATGCTGCTTTGTTTTACACATGACCCATGCCTGAACACAAGGTCACTGGGAACTTCTGTTCACCTTGTTAACCTTTTCTCAATCATTTCTGTTTCCTTTCACGCATCTGCTTCATATTTCATACAAGCATTGCTCTAATGGTCCCCTACCGCCCTGTCCACGTTCGTCCCGCTTCATTTTGGCGTCATTTTCTATCTAAGCGGTATGTGGGGGCATCCGTGTTCTATGAACACATTTTCTAGTTTAAAGTTTTTGTCTGTCCGTCTGTCTGTCCATCCCAGTATTTTTTGGAAGTTTTTGTAAGAGTTTCTCAAATCATATAGGGGCCTTTAGTGCATCAACCACATTTTCTAGTTTGGTATATTATCAGAGCTCCAGTTAAGATGCTTAATTTGACCAAATATTCAAGGTATTTTTCTTAGTTCTTCACCCAAAATGGCAAGTTGGGAGTTCTTTAGAATCGTCTCAATGAGACGGTTCTAAAGCACTGCCAACTTGCCACTTTTTGCCTTTTTGGTGAAGAAATAACAAAAGATTTCCCCCAAAGTTTATCAAATCTTAACTGGAGCTCTGTATTATGCCATTGATGGATCAATCTATGTCCATTGTAGAAGAGTGTGCAGCAGGCAAGCACCGGAATGAGAACAGCACGTGCGTGTCATGTCCACGCGGCTCCTGGAAGGATAACAACATCGTGGGCCAGTTTGAACAGTGTCGGCGCTGTAGTGGTGGCATGACCACCGACACAGATGGGGCAGATAACGAAGGCTTGTGTATAATCTGTGAGTGTCACACTGGTCACACCATTAGCATTTATTCTCTTCTCATGCCCACAATCAGGAAGTTTGATTGACTGACACGTAGTTGCGGTCTCTGTTTGAATTCAAGCACAACTGCACACTGAGAGATAGTTTACAATTTTCATGCAGATTTTCATCACCCTACACGTTCACCAGAATGAATTGGAGAACAATTTGTAGCTTATTAAGTGAGTGACGAGAGTCGTGCAGATCAGTCTACACACCCATGGAACCTGATAATCATTCCAAACAGAGAGTAATAGTGTGCATGCACATAATAATGGCAGACATGGAATGCTGGCGCCAATCCATGTGGCGTATTTAACCATTCAGACATAGAATGCTGGCACCAGTCCATGGAAGGTATTTAACCATTCAGACATAGAATGCTGCCGTGCGGAGTATTTAACCATTCAAACATAGAATGCTGGCACCAGTCCATGTGGGGTATTTAACCATTCAGACAGAATGCTGGCACCAATCCATGTGGGGTATTTAACAATACAGTGCGACCCCGTTAGTACACGGAAGTCCGGCGACATACAACCTTCCGTGTTGCTTATCCGAACCGTGCTATATCCGTTCTCGCCCAAGACGCATCATAATGTCAAAAAAAAATACATGTACACTGTACACTGTGACTGCTAATGAACGACGTCGCCAATGCCTATAATATGCCATAAGTTTTCAGTTATCTTCGCATATAATAAATATATTGAATCCAAGAATTGTTAACGTCATGTTTTATTTATTCATCATGTTCATGTAGAATGTAGATCTACGCAGGTCCGTGCAATCCATTATTGTAAACGCGTGTAGAAAAAAGTGTAGTAATGATGACGCAATGACCAATGACCGATATCCTGTTCCATCAGCTGCAACATCACGGACAAGCTCGTGCGTTGCAATCTGTTTGACTCATATGGTGAGCACAGGTGGAAGACACGTACGGACCTATGACACCAAAATAAATGCCTATTAAAAAAATCCCATTATCCCACCCACCTGGTATCGTACTGTACATGACGTTAATAATAGAACGAGATCAAGTGGGTGGGGTAATGGATATTTTTGTAATGGTCATTTTCTTTTGTGTCACACTCCGACTATTCCACCTGTGGGTTTGAGTACAGACCTGTCTAGACATGTTTTGCCAGACGTGTTATAATATTGTGCCAGTTCATGAGGTAATCAGGCTTATCACGCAGATTTTCGCCGAATATGAATCTGATAATAGTGTACATTTTCTAACGATATCGAATGTTGACGAATATTAAATTAGTAATTATTACGCATTTGCTCTGAAAATGTTATCAACTTTCCGATATATTAGCAGAAAATAGTCAAATCATTCTCGGCGAAAATCTCAGTTACCGTATATAATAAAGTTGATTATCTCATGCACTGGCTCAATTATGACTAGCGAAACGAAACAAGGCCAGTTGTCATGTACATGCGCCGGGGGCGTGGGCAGTGCTGTAAGAATTTAGTTAATCTGGGTCGAGTTAATCTGCGCGACTGATACGCGATCTCCGATTGGTCAGCCTTTACACCTAATTAATATTCCACCAGTGGTGAGCGCGAACGCATGCCGGAAAAATGAAATCGAGCACATAACAATTAGCACTGCTTTGTTACTGGTCTTACTGATCTTATTTCCAGTTTGCTCGGATTAATTTACAAAATGTGCAAACGTGATCAGCTGCACATTCACATCGGTGAGATAATAGGAGGCTATGCGGCCATAAAAAAAAAAATCGTCCATTTTGGGTCTAATTTGGGAAACAATCGCAAATTTAACACGATTTCTGACAATAGTCGTGTTACAAATTTAACACGATTTTGATATACAAATAGGAAAAAAATTCGGGAGCCAAGGCACAACCGTGTACTAACCGAATTCGTGTTATAGTGAAGCGTGTACTAACGGGGTCGCACTGTACAGACATAGAAAATACTGGTGCCAATCCATGCCGGGTATTTAACAATACAGACATAGAATACTGGCGCCAATCCATGCCAGGTATTTAATCATTCAGACATTGAATGCTGGTGCCAATCCATGTGGTGAATTTAACCATTCTGACATAGAATGCTGTCGCCAACCCATGCGGGGTATTTAACCATTTAAACATAGAATGCTGCCACCAGTCCATGCAGGGTATTTAACCATTCAAACATAGAATGCTGCCACCAGTCCATGTGGGGTATTTAAACATTCAAACATAGAATACTGGCACCAGTCCATGCAGGGTATTTGACCATTCAGACATAGAATGCTGTCGCCAGTCCATGCAAGGTATTTAACCATTTAAACATAGAATGCTGCCACCAGTCCATGCAGGGTATTTAATCATTCAAACATAGAATGCTGCCACCAGTCCATGTGGGGTATTTAAACATTCAAACATAGAATACTGGCACCAGTCCATGCGGGGTATTTAACCATTCAGACATTGAATGCTGGTGCCAATCCATGTGGTGAATTTAACCATTCTGACATAGAATGCTGTCGCCAATCCATGCGGGGTATTTAACCATTTAAACATAGAATGCTGCCACCAGTCCATGCAGGGTATTTAACCATTCAAACATGGAATGCCGGCACCAATCCATGCGGGGTATTTAACCATTCAGACATGGAATGCTGGCACCAGTCCATGCAGGGTATTTAACCATTCAGACATAGAATGCTGGCACCAGTCCATGCAGGGTATTTAACCATTCAAACATAGAATGCTGGCACCAATCCATGCAGGGAATTTAACCATACATACATAGAATGCTGACACCAATCCATGCCAGGTATTTAACCATACAGACATAGAATGCTAGCGCCAATCCATGCGGGTATTTAACCATTCAGATATAGAATCATGGCACCAATCCATGTGTGGTATTTAACCATTCAAACATAGAATGCTGGCAACAATCCATGTCTGGTATTTAACCATTCAAACATGGAATGCCGGCACCAATCCATGCGGGGTATTTAACCATTCAGACATGGAATGCTGGCACCAGTCCATGCAGGGTATTTAACCATTCAGACATAGAATGCTGGCACCAGTCCATGCAGGGTATTTAACCATTCAAACATAGAATGCTGGCACCAATCCATGCGGGGAATTTAACCATACATACATAGAATGCTGACACCAATCCATGTCAGGTATTTAACCATACAGACATAGAATGCTAGCGCCAATCCATGCGGGTATTTAACCATTCAGATATAGAATCATGGCACCAATCCATGTGTGGTATTTAACCATTCAAACATAGAATGCTGGCAACAATCCATGTCTGGTATTTAACCATTCAAACATAGAATGCTGGCACCAATCCATGCGGGGTATTTAACCATTTAGACATAGAATGCTGGCGCCAATCCATGTGTGGTATTTAACCAGGGGTATTTAACCGTTCAGACATAGAATGCTGGCACCAATCCATGCGGGGTATTTAACCATTCAAACATAGAATGCTGGCAACAATCCATGTCTGGTATTTAACCATTCAAACATAGAATGCTGGCACCAATCCATGCGGGGTATTTAACCATTTAGACATAGAATGCTGGCGCCAATCCATGTGTGGTATTTAACCAGGGGTATTTAACCGTTCAGACATAGAATGCTGGCACCAATCCATGCGGGGTATTTAACCATTCAAACATAGAATGCTGGCGCCAATCCATGTGTGGTATTTAACCAGGGGTATTTAACCGTTCAGACATAGAATGCTGGCACCAATCCATGCGGGGTATTTAACCATTCAAACATAGAATGCTGCCACCAATCCATGTGTGGTATTTAACCATTCAAACATAGAATGCTGGCACCAATCCATGTGGGGTATTTAACCATTCAAACATAGAATGATGGCATCAATCCATGCTGGGTATTTAACCATTGAAACATAAAATGCTGGCACCAATCCATGCTGGGTATTTAACCATTCAAACATAGAATGCTGACACCAATCCATGCGGGATGTTTAACCATTCAGACATAGAATGCTGGCATCAATGCATGTGGCCTATTTAACCATACAGACATAGAATGCTGGCGCCAATCCATGCTGGGTATTGAACCATTCAGACATAGTATACTGGTGCCAATCCATGCCGGGTATTTAACGTATTTAACATAGAATGCTGACACCAGTCCACACAGGGTATTTAACCATTCAGACATAGAATGCTTGCACGAGTCCATGCGGGGTATTTAACCATTCAAACATAGAATGATGGCACCAATCCATGCGGGGTATTTAACCATTCAAACATAGGATGCTGGCAAAATCCATGCGAGGTATTTAACCATTCAGACATAGAATGCTGGCACCAATCCATGTGGGGTATTTAACCATTCAGACATAGAAAACTGGCACCAGTTCATGCGGGGTATTTAACCATTCAAACATAGAATACTGGCACCAAACATAGGATGCTGGCGAAATCCATGCGAGGTATTTAACCATACAGACATAGAATGCTGGCGCAAATCCATGCTGGGTATTGAACCATTCAGACATAGTATACTGGTGCCATTCCATGCCGGGTATTTAACGTTCGGACATAGAATGCTGACACCAGTCCATATGGGGTATTTTACCATTCAGACATAGAATGCTGGCAACAATCCATGTGTGGTATGTAACCATTCAAACATAGAATGCTGGCACCAGTACATACGGGGTATTTAACCATTCAGACATAGAATGCTGGCACAGAAAAAGTGCATAGATTGTGTACACAACTCCTTTGAAACTGTTCAGTCGATCGATCTGAAATTATACACACGTCTTCTACACATATTGAAGATGTGCACCTTGGTGTTTTTATGTCAAAAAAATATTTTTTAACAAAAATATCACCTTTTTAACTTAGCCATTTTTGTCGCGCCCGCTTGCGGAAAAGCGCGATATAGTCGGCCGTTTGGCGTACGTACGTACGTACGTACGTGTGTCCGGTTAAAGTTTTAAGCTGTAAGGTTAAGTTTTTTGGTTAAAGTTTTTGGTTAAGTTCTTTGGTTAAAGTTTTTGGTTAAGTTTTTTGGTTAAGTTTTTTGGTTAAAGTTTTTGGTTAAAGCTTTTCATTATACTATATCTCTGCAACTGCTTTGCCCATTACCTTGAAACTTCACATGGGTGTTTATCATCATCTATATTTTCATTCTACCCACCTCCCATGTGGCCCCTGTGCCCAATGTCAAGGTCAAATTACTTTGTAGTTTTTGGTTATGTTTTTTGGTTAAAGTTTTTGGTTAAGTTTTTTGGTTAAGTTTTTTTGTTAAAGTTTTTTGTTATACTATATCTCTGCAACTGCTTTGCCCATTACCTTGAAACTTCATATGGGTGTTTATCATCATCTATATTTTCATTCTACCCCCCTCCTCCGTGCGGCCCCTGTGCCCAATGTCAAGGTGAAATTACTTTGAAGTTTTTGGTTAAGTTCTTTGGTTAAAGTTTTTGGTTAAGTTTTTTGGTTAAGTTTTTTGGTTAAAGTTTTTGGTTAAGTTTTTTGGTTAAGTTTTTTGGTGAAAAGTTTTTTGTTATACTATATCTCTGCAACTGCTTTGCCCATTACCTTGAAACTTCACATGGGTGTTTATCATCATCTATATTTTCATTCTACCCCCCTCCCGTGCGGCCCCTGTGCCCAATGTCAAGGTCAAATTACTTTGTAGTTTTATGTTTTTTGGTTAAGTTTTTGGTTAAGTTAAGTTTTTTGGTTAAGTTTTTTCGTTAAAGTTTTTCGTTAAAGTTTTTCGTTAAAGTTTTTCGTTGAAGTTTTTCATTAAAGTTTTTCGTTATACTATATCTCTGCAACTGCTTTGCCCATTACCTTGAAACTTCACATGGGTGTTTATCATCATCATCTATATTTTCATTCTACCCCCCTTCCGTGCGGCCCCTGTGCCCAATGTCAAGGTCAAATTACTTTGAAGTTTTTGGTTAAGTTCTTTGGTTAAAGTTTTTGGTTAAGTTTTTTGCTTAAGTTTTGTGGTTAAAGTTTTTGGTTAAGTTTTTTGGTTAAAGTTTTTTGTTATGCTATATCTCTGCAACTGCTTTGCCCATTACCTTGAAACTTCACATGGGTGTTTATCATCATCTATATTTTCATTCTACCCCCTCCCGTGCGGCCCCTGTGCCCAATGTCAAGGTCAAATTACTTTGAAGTTTTTGGTTAAGTTTTTTGTTTAAAGTTTTTGGTTAAGTTTTTGGTTAAAGTTTTTCGTTATACTATATCTGCAACTGCTTTGCCCATTACCTTGAAACTTCACATGGGTGTTTATCATCATCTATATTTTCATTCTACCACCCTTCCGTGCGGCCCCTGCGCCCAATGTCAAGGTCAAATTACTTTGAAGTTTTTGGTTAAGTTTTTTGGTTCAAGTTTTTGGTTAAAGTTTTTGGTTAAGTTTTTTGGTTAAGTTTTTTGGTTAAAGTTTTTCGTTATACTATATCTCTGCAACTGCTTTGCCCATTACCTTGAAACTTCACATGGGTGTTTATCATCATCTATATTTTCATTCTACCCCCCTCCCGTGCAGCCCCTGTGCCCAATGTCAAGGTCAAATTACTTTGAAGTTTTTGGTTAAGTTTTTTGGTTAAGTTTTTTGGTTAAATTTTTTTGTTATACTATATCTCTGCAACTGCTTTGCCCATTACCTTGAAACTTCACATGGGTGTTTATCATCATCTATATTTTCATTCTACCCCCCCCCCTTCCGTGCGGCCCCTGTGCCCAATGTCAAGGTCAAATTACTTTGAAGTTTTTGGTTAAGTTTTTTGGTTAAAGTTTTTGGTTATGTTGGTTTGTTTTTGGTTATGTTTTTTGGTTAAAGTTTTTTGTTATACTATATATTTTTTTTTAGTGTCCATGCCTCGCCACAAGGCGCGACATGCAGGCCGCGGCCATCTAGTTTCTCCATTTTTGTATGCAATTCTATATAGGGTACAGAGTTTGTGTACACAACTCCTCTGAAACTGTTGAGTCGATATATCTGAAACTATACACACGTCTTCTACACATATTGAAGATGTGCACCTTGGTGATTTTATGGCGAAAGGAATATTTTTAACAAAAATATCACCTTTTTTTAGCCATTTTTTCTACATTTTTAGCTCGCCTGCACGAAGTGCAGAAGAGCTTATGGCATATCGTCGTCGGCGTCGTCGGCGTCGTCGGCGTCGTCGGCGTCATCGGCGTCGTCGGCGTCGTCGGCGTCAATCGGCGTCGTCGGCGTCGTCGGCGTCAACGTCCACAAACTTAACGTTGGGTAAATGTCGTATCACTTCTGTTTCCTTTCATGAAACACCTTGTTATTTCATACATGCATTCCTCAGACAACCCTCTATCATGCTGTAGCAAATCCATGTCCCACCACCCATCTCTTACCCCAAGGTCAAGGTCACAAACTTAGCACATTCATAAACTTAACGTTGGGGTAAATGTTGTGTCACTTCTGTTTCTTAACAGGGAAGGCTTTGATATTCTATACATGCATTCATCTGATGATCCTCTATTGTGCTACAGCAAATCCATGACCCCGACCCACCCCCCACCCCTTTCCCCAAGATCAACATCATAAACTTAACGTTGGAGTAAATGTATTTTTATAACTGCTGTTTCTTTACAGGGAACGCCTTGATATTTCATACATGCATTCATCTGATGATACTCTATCGTGCTATAGCAAATCCATGACCCACCGCCCACCCCTTACCCCAGGGTCAAGGTCACAAACTTAGCACATTCATAGACTTTATGTTTAGGTAAATGTCTTATAACATCTGTTTCCTTTCATGGAACGCCTTGATATTTCATACATGCATTCATCTGATGATACTATATTGTGCTATAGCAAATCCATGACCCCCGACCCACCCCCCCACCCCCACACCCCTTTCCCCAAGATCAACATCATAAACTTAACGTTGGGGTAAATGTCTTATAACATATGTTTCCTTTCATGGAACGCCTTGATATTTCATACATGCATTCATCTGATGATACTCTATTGTGCTATAGCAAATCCATGACCCACCCCTTACCCCAAGGTCAAGGTCACACACTTAGCACATTCATAAACTTAACGTTGGGGTAAATGTCTTATAACATCTGTTTCCTTTCATGGAATGCCTTGATATTTCATACATGCATTCATCTGATGATACTCTATTGTGCTATAGCAAATCCATGACCCACCCCTTAACCCAAGGTCAAGGTCACAAACTTAGCACATTCATAAACTTAACGTTGGGGTAAATGTCTTATAGCATCTGTTTCCTGTCATGGAACGCCTTGATATTTCATACATTAATTCCTCAGATGACCCTCTATCATGCTGTAGCAAATCCACGACCCACCACCCAACCCTTACCCCAAGGTCAAGGTCAAAATCTTAGCATGTTCATAAACTTAACGTTGGGGTCAATGTTGTGTAACTTCTGTTTCTTTACAGGGAATTCATATGTCATACATGCTTTCATCTGATGACCCTCTATCATGCTGTAGCAAATCCACGATCCACCACCCAACCCTTACATACATCCATTCCTCAGATGACCCTCTATCATGCTGTAGCAAATCCACGACCCACCACCCAACCCTTACCCCAAGGTCAAGGTCAAAATCTTAGCATGTTCATAAACTTAACGTTGGGGTCAATGTTGTGTAACTTCTGTTTCTTTACAGGGAATGCCTTCATATGTCATACATGCTTTCATCTGATGACCCTCTATCATGCTGTAGCAAATCCACGATCCACCACCCAACCCTTACCCCAAGGTCAAGGTCACAAACTGAGCATGCTCATAAACTTAATGTTGGGATAAATGTCTTATAACATCTGTTTCCTTTCATGGAACACCTTGATATTTCATACATGCATTCATCTGATGACCCTCTATCGTACTATAGCAAATCCATGACCCACCGCCCACCCCTTACCCCAGGGTCAAGGTCACAAACTTAGCAGATTCCTAAACTTAACGTTTGGGTAAATTTCTTATAACATCTGTTTTCTTTCATGGAACGCCTTGATATTTCATACATGCATTCCTCAGATGACCCTCTATCATGCTGTAGCAAATCCACGACCCACCAATCAACCCTTACCCCAAGGTCAAGGTCACAAACTTAGCACATTCATAAACAACGTTGGGGTAAATGTCTTATAACATCTGTTTCCTTTCATGGAACACCTTGATATTTCATACATGCATTCCTCAGATGACCCTCTATCATGCTGTAGCAAATCCACGACCCACCACCCAACCCTTACCCCAAGGTCAAGGTCACAAACTTAGCATGTTCATAAACTTGACGTTGGGGTAAATGTCTTATGACATCTGTTTCCTTTCATGGAACACCTTGATATTTCATACATGCATTCATCTGATGATAACCTATCATGCTAACTCAAATTCATGACCCACCGCCCACCCCTTACCCGAAGGTCAAGGTAACAAACTTAACACATTCATAAACTTAACGTTATGGTAAATATCTTATAACATCCGTTTCCTTTCATGGAACGCCTTTATATTTCATGCATGCAATCCTCAGATGACCCTCTATCATGCTGTAGCAAATCCACAACCCACCCCAAGGTCAAGGAAAACAACTTAGCATGTTCATAAACTTAACGTTGGGGTAAATGTTGTGTAGCTTCTGTTTCGTTACAGGGATCGCTTTGATATTTCATACATGCATTCATCTGATGATCCTCTATTGTGCTACAGCAAATCCATGACCCCCCCCCACCCCTTTCCCCAAGATCAACATCATGAACTTAACGTTGGAGTAAATGTCTTTTTATAATTTCTGTTTCTTTACAGGGAACGCCTTCATATTTCATACATACATTGAAGGTCACAAACTTAGCACATTCATAAACTTAACGTTGGGGTAAATGTCTTATAACATCTGTTTCCTTTCATGGAACGCCTTGATATTTCATACATGCATTCATCTGATGATACTCTATCGTGATATAGCAAATCCATGACCCACCGCCCAACCCTTACCCCAGGGTCAAGGTCACAAACTTAGCACATTCATAAACTTAATGTTGGGGTAAATGTCTTATAACATCTGTTTCCTTTCATGGAACGCCTTCATATTTCATACATGCATTTCTCAGATGACCCTCTATTATGCTGTAGCAAATCCACGACCCACCACCCAACCCTTACCCCAAGGTCAAGGTCACAAACTTAGCATGTTCATAAACTTAACGTTGGGTTAAATGTTGTGTAGCTTCTGTTTATTTACAGGGAATGCCTTCATAGTTCATACATGCATTCATCTGATAACCCTCTATCATGCTGTAGCAAATCCACGATCCACCAACCAACCCTTACTCTAAGGCACGGTCACAATCTTAGCACATTCATACATGCATTCCTCATGTGAATAGCTATCATGCTGTAGAAAATCACCAACTTAACATTGGGTTAAATTTTGTTTTACTTCTGTTTTCAGGGAGTGCATTTATAGTTCATAAATGCATTCATCTTAATATGCTATATTATACTATAGCAAACCCACGACCCACTTTGCACCACTGACCCCAATATCAAGGTCCTGGGCATGCCCCTTAACCCAAGGTCAAGTTATATAATATTCATGTTTTTAAATGCAACTGTGCCAAGTTTGAGTGAAGGCTGCCAACAGGCGAGCTTCGTTGTCTTCTAACAACTCTTGTTGTATTCAATTCTATACAGGGTACAGAGTTTGTGTACACAACTCCTCTAAACCGTTCTGAAACAGATGCATATTGAAGATGTGCACCTTCGTGTTTTTATGCCGAAAAAATATTTTTTAACCAAAATATCACCTTTTTAACTTAGCCATTAGTTTCTACATTTGTTTATGAAATTCTATATAGGGTACAGAGTTTGTGTACACAACTTCTCTGAAACTATTCCGTCATTCGATCTGAAACTGTA
The DNA here is from genome assembly GCA_029237695.1 of Conchocele bisecta. NCBI lineage: Eukaryota > Metazoa > Mollusca > Bivalvia > Lucinida > Thyasiridae > Conchocele > Conchocele bisecta. The sequence goes on along the minus strand of CM055265.1, from coordinate 22,165,493 downwards.
CACACGTCTTCTACACATATTGAAAATGTGCACCTTGGTGTTGTTTTTATGTCAAAATTTTTTTTTTTAACTTAGCCATTTTTTCTACATTTTTTGTATCCAATTCTATATAATTTTTACTTGACACATCTCTACCTAAATTACTATACCTGTTTATCACAAGAGGAAGAAATAATGCTATATATTTTCAAATTCTCATTAATGTTCCTTGCCTTGGTGACAGTTTTACATTTCTGCATCTTCGCTGTCTGGCCCATCTTCGACGGGCGTATTTTGTGACTTGCAGCACTCTTGTTTAGACATAGAATGCTGGCACCAATCAGGGCCGTAGCCAGAGGTAAAAATCTACCGAGGCAAATCTTATGAAATGTGTATCCAGTGGGAGCGCGTAGTGTGACCCGCATCGTAAAAACAAAATCGGCAAAATTTCTACCGAGGCAATTGCCTTGGTTCGCCTCAACGTGGCTACAGCCCTGCCAATCCATGTGGGATATGATCTTCTGTACATGTATGGAATATGTTACAGCTGAGTGCCAAGTGGGTGAGGAACTTACAGGGCCCACAGGTGCTGGTAGATACATTTGTGTGCCCTGCATGGTGCACTACTACCAGCCGGTAGAGATTCCAACACGGGCAAACACGTGTCAGCAATGTCCTCCTGGCACCGGCACACCAGAACCTGGCTGGGCTGAATGTCAAGGTCAGTTGAAATATGTTAAGTATGATGTATGATACATGTTAAATAACCTTCTACAGGAGCTAGGTGAGGAGGAATGTGTGATGCTTTCATTTCCAGATCATGTTCTGTCCAATGTCAATGCAGAGGTCCAGATAAGGTAATTAAAAAATGCAAAATCCCATTGTCCAGACTTTGTATATCAATGAATGGCAGACCGCACAGATGATTTTGTAGGATTGTATATATGAATAAATCTAACAGTACGCGTCAGGCTGAAAATACATTTGAGGAGTATGCTACAGGATAAAAAAATATTGCGTACCGGACATTTTAATTGCTTTTTGGTACGCATTGGCTCTGATTTTAATTGCATTTTTGCATTTTTTAATTGCGCATTTACACAAATACGCACCTTATATTGACATCTGTATGATGTAAGTGTAATGAAATGTAATTAGAGTTATGTACTCATAACTAACATATATTAAATTCAATAAACGTTCTACTATTTCTAAGACAGTGGGAGTGGAAGTTCAATATCACACAAGTTGGTTACTGGATCCAGTCGATTACTGGTTAATTGTTTCATAATTTGGAAATCCTTACCTTATTTGATTTAAACTTGAACAATAAGTCTCGATCATTTCTAGAAATCTAGTTGATGTGTTTATGAAATCTCTTGATTTGATTTTAATTTACATAAATTCATTTTTTAAAATAAATATAATTTTATGATTCTTTTTTTTTAGCTCACCTGAGCGAAGCTCATGTGAGCTATTTTTACCGCAATGTGTCCGTCCATTATCCGTCATCTGTGAACATTTTCAAACATCTTCTCCTTGGTAACCATTGGGCCTATAGTCACCAAACTTCATGGTCATGGTCCTTAGGTAGGGGGATTACAAACATTTTAAAATGACATCATACGTCATCCAAGATGTCCGACTTCTAAAAATAGCACAAATTCTTCAAAAATCTTCTTCTCAAGAACTCGACAAAACTTGGTAGGAATGATCGATGTACAATGCTCTTTCAAATTTGTTAAAATGGTGACCCCGGGGTCAAAAATAGGCGTGGTCCGTGGGGTCAATTGGGTCAGGGTCAAATTTTATTTTTGACAGAATATGGTCATGTCATATATCAAATCGAAGGTATCACTCTGGTGCATTTTTTTGCGAAATCGGATGGTTATGTCATCCAAGATGGCCGCCGAAAGGTCAAAAGGTCGTTCTTTTATTAGAGATTTCAAAATTCTTTTTCACATGAACCGCTTAGCACATGGTAGCCAAACTTAAACGTTATGGTCCATGGGTGAAGCCTTTTCAGATTTGTTAAAATGGATGTCATCGCTAATCCAAGATGGCTGCCGTCTAAAAATAGCATAAATTCTGAAAAAATCTTCTTCTCATGAACTGCTAGCCGGATTTCGACGGAACTTGGTAGGAATGATCGATGTACAATGCTCTTTCAAAGTTGTTAAAATGGTGACCCCGGGGTCAAAAATGGGCGTGGCCCGTGGTGTCAAATTGGGGTCAAATTTTATTTTTGACTGAATATGGTCATGTCTATATCAAATCGAAGGTATCAAAGAGGCGATTGCTCTGGTACATTTTTTGTCGAAATTGGATGGTCATGTCATCCAAGATGGCCGCCGAAAGGTCAAAAGGTCGTTCTTTTAATTAAGATTTCAAACGTCTTGTTCTCGTGAACCGCTTGGCCGATATTGGCTAAACTTCACAGTAATGGTTATTGGGTCAAGCCTTTTCATTTTTGTTTAAATGGTGGTCATCGCGAAATCAAAGCTGGCCACTGTTGAAAAGTAGGTCAAACTCATAAAAAATCTTCTCGTGAACTGCCAGGCTGATTTTTTCTTTTTTCGATGGTATGAATGATCGATAGTTAACGCTGGTTCAGATTCCTTCAAATGGTGGACCCCGGGTCAAAAATGGGCGGGGCAGAAGGGGCCGAATATGGTCATGTCATATATCAAATCGAAGGTATCGACGAGACGGTCACTCTGGAGCTTTCTTTTTGTCGAAATCAGGTAATTACATCATCCGAGGTGGGTGGCAGGTGGGAGCACGTGATGGGTAATTTAACGATCGGGGTTCATCCTTACCGGAATCCCGGCTGGAGACCTGGTTTGGCCCTCACATACGTCTTTGGCATTTTGTATGTGACAGTTGAATCTGGTTATACCCCTTATAAGAGTAATCCTACCGGTATTACTTTTAAATAGGGGAAGGGGCCAAGTGACTTTGGTGCGGTATGCACCTGGCACCAGGTCAGGTTATTCTAATTTCAGGGCTGAATATGTTGTATCTCGATGTAAATATTCCGTTCTGATTTTGGGATTTTCCCCCCAATGCAGCAGGTTAAAACGGGATCGAACCTGTTTGCCCGGCCTTACATGACCTTAGCTGTTGATAGGCCGTTAAACACCAATAAACAAAAAAACATCATCCGAGATGGCCGCCGAAAGGTGGCCAAACTTAAAAATAGCATGAATTCTTAAAAAATCTTCTCACGAACCACCTGACCGATTTCGACGAAACTTGAGAGGAATGATCGATGTACAATGCTTTTTCAAAGCTGTTAAAATGGTGACCTCTGGGTCAAAAATGGGCATGGCCCAGGAGTCAAATAGGGGTCAACTTTTTTACGGAATATGGTTATATAATACATAAAATCTAAGGATTGCAATAAAAAGTAGGCTCGAAGCATCCTGTTATATATTGTGGTCTCCAAACCTCTCAAAGTTGTGTAAGATATATATTTTTTTATCGCAAGACAACCTTGGTGACTTCTCAAGTTGGTCGCATTGACATTTTGTGCCTGTCATTGGCTTATTTTGATGTACATGTAGTGACAACTTTACATACCAGGTGAACTATATAGGGCCATCATAGCCCTCTTGTTTAAAAAACACGGTTATTGTTGTTGTTATATGTCTGTAATTCAGGCGCTTATTTTTTGGCTCAATCTCCCTACAGCCCCAAAGATGCTGAGCCTTTAAGGCTCCACAATATTTCCTACAACCCGTATTTGCATGGGTTTGTCAGCCTGTCTGTCAGTCTTTTGCCCAGTCTGTGTGTATTATCCGAGCTATTAGCTCGGATTTAGTAAGTATATGAAAATTCTCAGTCATGGCAGATATGCTAATGAGTTAAGTGGCGGTCGCAGTGTCACTGTTTGCGGGTTTAACTTTAGAAAAACATGCGGTACTACGCCATAAAAAAGTAGTTCAACAACAGTAAAACAGCGAGCTATCTTACCGTTTCAGCGAAATACATGTGTTTTTTGTGCTATATGTGTGTTATTCCAAAAGTTTTTGTATACTTTATAAACTATTAACTGTTATGTATTAATATGAGTTCTTTGTTATGTATGTTGATATTTTGCACAATGATATTGTAGGGAGCGGGATTTACCTGTGACGTTTTTCTTGAATGATCAATCAGATTAAAGCTTACATTCTGAACTTTACATAGGTCAATGGGATGATAAAATCCGATATTGGACAGCGAAATGATGAGGATTTAAAGCAGAAACATTGTTTTTTGACAGTTACATACTGTTTTAATCATCTTGAGCCATCGATATTATTAATCGGTGTCCATTTTACTTAAAAAATCAACTAATCTAACTTTCCAAAGAGGTGCTAGCAAATTTTTGATAATTACACGTCGTGTGTGTTGGCGCATACGCTGCCGACAGTCTTGCGACTTGATGTTACACAGCATATACAGTACGATACACTTCACAAAGGAAACGTTGTCTTGAGTTTGAATAAGGATAATAATTATCTCTAGATTATTTGTATTGTGAATTAAAAAAAGTATATTTAAATAATAATTATTAATTTTAAAGATAATTTTAAATTGATATAAATAGTTCGGCATCATTTACTCAATAAATTAAAATTGAATGTGTAACTGAAATGAAAGTAAAAGTAGAACGTTTTTGTTATATCCTCCGGGTTACAAATCGCTGAGCATTCCTATTTGAATTGGAAAATGATATAAAGTATTTTAAATTTAGGAGACTGTCAGGAGAAAATGGACTGATGACATATGTCACCAGTCTAGTTCCTGAGCTATGACTGTGACAGGAAAAAAGGGACTGATGACATATGTCACCTGTCGTGTTCCATGCATGACTGCTCGCTCTTGTTTGTATTGTTGTAAAATATATAAAGTTTAAACTGTGTATTCAAAACTAGATATACCCCCCCCCCCCCCCACCCCCCCCCCCCCCCACCCCGCATACAAAGTACGTCGAGGAGGGGTATAAAGTTTTCGTGGCCTTCATGTCCAAGGTCAAGGTGAAATTACTTTGAACAATCATGTTTGTCAAGATAAATATTGTTTTTGCAGCATTGATAATGTATACTGATTCGACGAATATATTGCTTTTAAATGGAGTATATATGATTTTTTGTGTGAAATATTAAAATGGTTGCCATGACAACCAATATTATTAAACGTTCACATGTTAAGTGTATTGCAAGATGGTAACAGTACTCGGGTGTATTGCATTCATTTTCAAAAAGTAAACACCTTTTCAACAAATACTATTTTTATGTTTTCCAATATTGGTTACCATGGTTACTATGGTAATGCATATATATTTCAGAACTAGTGTATAATAACATATGAAAAAGCAATATATCCTGTGAGTATATATAGTCGGGAAATTATTGAGCAAGTGAAACTTGTATGTAGCTGACCATTTGAATAGTTGCTGTCTCAACTACTGACAAGCCGCAATACATCTACGGTATTCCGCAAAGTTCCGCATCCCTCCTGGTGCCAATTCTTAAGACTACAATGTACTTTCCAACAAATGAATTCTTAGTATATGTGTCCTCCACAAGCACGTACTGCGAAGGATTTCAGGACTTTCAGTCCTTTGATTGTATATTAAGTATGCTTGCTTGCTGTTTATGTGTAAGTGTATTAAAATTGTGTCTGTAATGTGCTGGAAACAAAAAATTGTCCTCTGCTTATTTGGAATTTTGTTCTCGTTTCTTCTTAAAATCATGTTTTGGCAGCACAGTAAAATTGTCTCAAGCTGAGTAGATTCTACTGTGCTGCTGAAACATGATTTTCTATTTAGAAAAAAAAAAAAATCAGCAGATGACAATTATAATTGGCGATTTCTATCATATGTAATGTTTGAGCATTAGTAGTTGCACAACACTATTTGTAAATTACCCAAAACCAACTAAATCCACCCAAATTCACCCAAATACTGATATGACACCCAAATAATGGCAATCTGTTCATACACCTGTTGTTACAAAACTTATATTGAATATTAAAATGTGTTCTGTAAATAATATATTATCCAGGTAAAAAACTGTGATACAATATGGAAGGTTATTTGAGAGTTCAAATACCGTTAGCTGTGGAATCGGTTCATCTGTACAAGTGTTTCATAAGTGGATGTGGCTGGAGAAGTGGGGCTTATGGGTTTTCCGACAAGTGTATATCCAGATCAGAATCTGCACTGTTCGCCATTCCATCAATGAAACACCTGTCATGCTTCTACAGTGCAGTCTCCGTTTTTGTTCCACCGTAGGCAACACTTGCAAACTCAACGCGAACGCAACGCGAACGCAACGCGAACGCAACGCGAACGCAACGCGAACGCAACGCGAACGCAACGCGAACGCAACGCGAACGCAACGGTTTGCTGTAGCGTTGTATACGTTGTTTAAACGTATAATACGGTTCGTACACGTGTAATACACATGTCAAACCGTTTAGTTTAAAAGCGTTGTATACGTTGTTTAAACGTATAATACGGTTCGTACACGTGTAATACACATTGTCAAACCGTTTAGTTTAAAAGCGTTGTATACGTTGTTTAAACGTATAATACGGTTCGTACACGTGTAATACACATTGTCAAAAAACCGTTTATTTTTAAAGCGTGTAATACGTTTAGCTTCAAGGCGTATAACACGCTTTGGCGTATACATATGTATCGAGGTGAAAGAGTTGAAACGTGTACAACGCTTTACCTGGAAGCGTGTAGCTATATGAAAGCGTTGAAACGTGTACAACGGTTACACGTTTTAACGCGAATACCTGTTCGGCCCCGATCGCTTCGAGGCGTCCTTGTTTCGTCCCTTTTAAAATATCGCGAATACATAACCTCAGATCGAGTTCAAAGTATATCGGCGGTGTGATTTAGCACTTCAATTGATCCCTAATCCCTGATGTCTAATGAGTCACGCTTTTAACACGACAGATGTACCTTGTCGTTTATCAAAATGTTTGCGAATTGTAGATCACGTGAGCCGGCTCATCAGGATCTGCGGCATTCCTACGTACATGTACATTTTATATACACAAAAAATGACCCCTAATACAGCGTAATGTAACAGTTCCTAACTTAATATGGAATAGCCCGGGCCGATAGTCCATGTCAGTTACTTGAGGTTAAATATTACGAACACAGATAAACACAGTGCATGGTTTCTTTATTTTATTTTAACATCATCAGAAATGGCGAGTCTAGGAACTCTCGTATCTTTACGCTGAAGCCAGTCTATTTCAGTCACTAATCCGCTATACACCTGTCCCACGCGTGTGTTAAGAAAAATCGATATTTGGTGTAACTGAATATACAGCGAGCTGCACACTGGTTTAACACGGATATGGCCCGCGGATATGTGTCATAAATTACTTGGTGGTCAAAACCGGTAAATTTACAAGGTTTGTAGCGAAATAGCAGCCGACTGGCAATTTTTCTCGGACCGATTTTTAAGACTAGTTTTCAAATCTCAATCAGTCTGAGAGTTCAAAAATCGGTCCAGAACCGGAAAACTGACAATTTTAGAAGCCCTGCAGTCTAGAAGTATATATACACACACGAAGAACGATCTGAGCATGCGCATTATACGAGATACACGGTTGGCATACCAAAACGTGTAATACGTTAAAACCTGTGGAAACGTGTTATACGTATAGCACGGTTTCATCTGTACGGTGCTGTGTACATGTAGAAGCGTGTAACCGTTCGTCAAAGAAAGCGTTAAATCGTTTAAACGGTTTACCTTAGCGTTGTATACGTTTTCAACTGTCGTATACGTTTACAACCGTTGTACACGGATTACACGCTTTTGAAACTCAATGCGTTGTTTACAACTGTTGTATACGTTTACAACCGTTGTATACGTTTACAACCGTTGTACACGGATTACACGCTTTTGAAACTCAATGCGTTGAACACGGTTTGTTCGACTTTCGCGCATGCGCAAGAGTGGGGAAACGCAACGCATGGCCGAAAACGTATTACACGTAGACGACACACGGTTTGAAACGCAACTAACGGAAACTCCACGGATACGCAACGCACAACACTTTGTATAAACCCGGAACATTTTGACGGAAACGACTGTAACAAGCAATGTACATTGTCATCAGACTACAGGAGTGTGCTATTGGATAAGGAGCTACACTGGTCAGAAATGTCATTAGCTTCATTTCTCCAGCCACAGCCACATAATGATGAGAAATCATCAAAATGCTTTGATTCAAGGGACTGAGGAAATAGTATGACTTAGCGAAAATTTTAGTTAATAAGAGTTATACTATATAGGAAAACATGTAATTGGGACCAATAATTTGACTGAGTTGTCAGTATTTTGATTATGATTATGTGTCCCAATTATTACTAGAGTTGCCATGAAATCTTGATACCCATACAATTGTAGTATATACATTACGAGCAAGTGTGTCACATTTTTATTCAGTTTGATATGTTAATTTGCCACCATCATAATATTATTACATACATCGTATGTGCAATTGCTGGCTGAAGTGTATGCCAAACGCAGTATATGTTGTATGTCAACACAATGTCACAATTCTGTGTTGTGTGATGACGGGGTTGAGGGTGGCTGTACATGTTTAGCTTGTTGAATGCTAAAGTAAATTGCATCATAATCATAACCCTCATAATCCCCCCCCCCCCCCCCCCCCCCCACATTTATTATTGTCATAACCATATTTTTCGGATTTCGCTGTGTCTGTACGTTTACGTTAAAAAGTTTGTAATAGTTACTCCATCATGAATTGCTTCAATATTTGGGTAAATGCTGCACCTGAATGTGTGCGACACACTCCCACCCACATTGACATGACCTTGACCTTCGAAATGTCGCTGTAACACTCTGAAACACTTAGCTATTTTTTTTTACATCAAAAAGTTTCTCCATCATATTATATCTTCAGCTAGTTTACATGATTAGGCTAATGGTCAAAAGAGACCAAATAAAATAATAAAGCATTGTATTACTTGTGAAAATGAACACATTCCAACCATTTACTATCAGTGGACCATAGAAAATGACCCAAAGTCCAACACTGTACTATTAATGTACAAGTTACCAATCATAATGCACAAAGTCCATCAATGTACTATTGGCGTACCAGTAAAGAGGAATGAAGTACAACATTTTACTATTAATGTACCAGTGAAACAGAACAAAGTCCAACAATGATGTACTATCAGTGTACCAGTGAAAATGAACAAAGTCTGATACTATATTATTAGTGTACCCATGGTTAACAAAGAATCATCACTGTACCAATGGTGTACTCGTGGTGTACACTGACCAGTCAGCTAGAAAGTACACCATTAGTATAGTGTCTAATGTGGAACTATCGATGTACTGTATCAATGTACCAAATAGTATACTGTTGGTACTTTATTGGTTCCATGTTAATATAGTGATAGATATTATTTTTGTCTGGGTAAGATTATCCATGATAGTCTCCATGATAGTCACAGTAGTACACATGAAATCATTATTATTATTATAATTTCAGGGCGGAATATATTTTTTCTCGATGTAAATTTTCCATTCTGATTTTGGGATTTTCCCCCCAATGCAGCAGGTTAAAATGGGATCGAACCCGTTTGCTCGGCCTTACATGACCTTAGCTGTTGATAGGCCGTTAAACACCAATAAACAATCAAACTGATCCGGTCTACTGTGGTCGCAATAGCATTTCCACTATTTACAATTCACTTTGAATGGACATGCATTTATTGCATGTACAGACGACTGGGATTGGAGTTTTACAAATGAAAGTCATATGAAAAGTTCACATTACAATTATTTACATGTTAAAGTTGACAGTATTCTCACGTATTGTACATGGCACATATTAGACTATATCGTAATAAAAATTGCATAGCTAAATTTAGTAAACACTTCAATCGGTTGCGCACTTCGTTTGCAATTACACCCAATTAGCTATTACAATTAGTCAGGTGGGTGGTTGTCAGGCGAATGTGACGGCGTAAATTAACGGTGGGGTTCCTCCTTATAGGAATCATTATTTGCCTGGTTTGGCCCTCGGGTACGTTTTTAGCTCGACTATTCGAAGAATAGTTAGAGCTTATGTAGTCACCTCGACGTCGGCGGCATCAAGCTTGTATATGGAATACTCCTGGCCCTACACCCACCATACTTGGACAACTTCATCTCCTAGTGATGTACATCAACAACCCCTGACCTATATTTGACCTTGACCTATATTTAACCTTGAATTACTTAATTAATTCCCCTTGGTTAAGGTTTTTAGTCAACCTTGGTTAAGGTTTTTAGTCAAGCTTGTACATGGAATACTATTGTGCATACAGACACCATACTTGGACAACCTTTTCTCGTAGGGATGTACATCAATAACCCCTGATCTATATTTGACCTACATTTCCTCTTGAATTACTTAGTTGATTCCCATTGGTTAAGGTTTGTAGTCAAGCTTGTAGATGGAATACTCCTCCCCCTACACCAACCATACTTGGACAACTTCATCTCCTAGTGATGTACATCAACAACCCCTGACCTATATTTGACCTTGACCTATATTTAACCTTGAATTACTTAGTTAATTCCCCTTGGTTAAGGTTTTTAGTCAACCTTGGTTAAGGTTGTTAGTCAAGCTTGTACATGGAATACTATTGTGCATACATACACCATACTTGGACAACCTTTTCTCATAGGGATGTACATCAATAACCCCTGACCTATATTTCACCTTGACCTACTTGAACCCTTGGATTACTTAGTTAATTCCCCTTGGTTAAGGTTTTTAGTCAAGCTTGTAGATGGAATACTCCTGGCCCTACACCAACCATACTTGGACAACTTCATATCCTAGTGATGTACATCAACAACCCCTGACCTATATTTGACCTTGACCTACATTTAACCTTGAATTACTTAGTTAATTCCCCTTGGTTAAGGTTTTTAGTCAACCTTGGTTATGGTTTTTAGTGAAGCTTGTAGATGGAATACTATTGTGCATACAGACACCATACTTGGACAACCTTTTCTCATAGGGATGTACATCAATAACCCCTGACCTATATTTTACCTTTACCTACATTTAACCTTGAATTACTTAGTTATTTCCCCTTTGTTAAGGTTTGTACTCAAACTTGGTTAAGGTTTATAGTCAAGCTTGTATATGGAATACTCCTGGGCCTACAGCAACCATACTTGGAAAACTTCATCTCCTAGTGATGTACATCAATAATCCCTGACCTATATTTGACCTTGACCTACTTTGGATTACTGAGTTATTTTCCCTTGGTTAAGGTTTTTAGTCAAGCTTGTATATGGAATACTCCTGGTCCTACAGCAACCATACTTGGGAAAGCTTCATCTCCTAGTGATGTACATCAATAACCCCTTACCTATATCTGACATTGACCTACATTTAACATTGAATTACTTAGTTAATTTCCCTTGGTTATGGTTTTTAGTCAACTTTGGTTACGGATTTTATGCGGGCCGTGGCCACCTTCTTTGTCAAGCTATGTGTACATCGACAACCCTCGTATTCGAGCTATGCTGTTCTCCTACAGCTCTTGTTATCTTTGGCTCTTTTGTTACCTGGGAGTTGAATTGGGTTATTGCCCATTATAAAAGTAGTAAGATTATTACTGATCCTACTGCTTTTGGGTGGTGTGATTCTGGTATGGCGAGGACCTGGCATCAGATCAGGATTATTCTGATTTCAGGGCTGAATATATAGTTTTGTTATTGTAAATATTCAGTTCTGATTTTGTGATTTTCCCCCCTTTTGTACATGTACTTGAACATGTACATGTACAGGTAATTATGGGATTTAGTACTAAACCCATGACCCGTCCTTAAATGACCTTAGCTGTTGATAGGCCGTTAAACCCCAACAAACAAACAAACAAAACAATTAGTCAGAGTGACATGCACCAAACACATGAGAATTATATTCTCTTACAATACTCACGGAATGCTCCCACATGCAAATTCTGTAATAATTATTATTTACACGAAAATATGAATTATTAATGATTCAGTTCGATTTAATTAAGGGAAATAATCTACAACAGCGGATACACGCCATACGGCTATTATTGACCAAACATTCAGTCGAAGAAGGACCTAATAACACAGGTAAACGAAATAGGGCAGTATTATCGACTCGATAATTCACCATATTATTATCGTATCCTCGATAATATCGAGGATACAATAATACGGTAAAAATTACCGGTCGCATGAATCAGACGTTATTTTCTGCATCGAAAGTAAATAACAAGTATATTTACTTACCAGAATTCCTAGTGGAAATGTGCGTCCTGATATGATCACAAGTGTGGCTGAATGTCCGACTGACAGAATGTAGATACAAGAGTTTATATGCACAATTGAGCGCATTAGACGCCCATCATGGCCTGCGTCTCAATATAAGGACTCTGTGCCAACATCTGGCTTATAATTCTGCGTAAGAAAACTAATGTTCCAAAAGTCAGTCTAGCTCATGTGATATCTGTAGACCTTGAGCCACCAATAACCCCCCCTCCCCCCCCCCATCCCCCCCCCCCCCCCCCCCCCCCCTGTGGGATTTTTGGTCAGTATGATTTTCGGATTCAGTAACCTATTGTCTATCAAACTTGATTGTCTGCGCCTACAAAGCCGATGGATGAACAAATGGCGGCCATTTTCCAAAATGGCCGCCATACAAAACTGGGTGGTTTTAGAACAGGCCGATATGTGTCATTTAAATCACGTTCTTCCAAGTTAAGCGATATCATTTTTTAGCCAATTGAGTATAAAAATGACTTACAATAAGTTTTATATTGGATACCATCCTCAAATAGCCACAATTATCAAAATGGCCGCCAAAATACTTAATTGTTTATGCTTGCAACATTTTTTTTCACCACACGATGAGCTACCTACAATTTAATCATGTCAGTAGCAACATATTCACATGGCAGATCCTTTTTTCACATCGATTTGCATTATTTCTGGTGTGCTATCAACGGTAATTATTTTCAAAATGGCCACCAAACAGGTATTATATAATGGCCCTTTCGGGTATTTTTGGAGATTATTGGAGTTCATGACAAATGACAAATGCATGAAAGCATTGTCATCATACTCGGAGTTTCGAGACAGGGTTAGTGAAGGGAAACTTGGGAAAATGGCACAGTATTGGCTGGGATACATGGATTCGGTGCATACGGTGTTGCAGTTTCTCCCGAGCCACCAAAGAAAACAACTTAGACCTTCACATAGCATGTCTTCAGAAGATGTGTCCATTGTTCTTCAGCTTTGACCATCCCAACTATGCACGGTATACTACAGTATATCTGCTGAGTTTGTTAGAGCAGTTATATCCTGGGATGAAAGAGCTGTTGAGGAACAATGGATTCAGCGTGAACCGATCCAGTGTTCCGTCATCCAGAAATGGCGTGGATATCACAATAGAGCAAACCATCAATCGCCATGCTAAGTCACATGGAGGTATCATAGGTTTCAGCCGCAATTATGCAGCATACTACAGATGGTGTATGACGAGACACTTCCGAGCTAGCTACATGGATGCTACGCTTGAACTGGCTGATATGAACGCGCATGAACAGTCTTCACACAAGGACACACGAACTTCGGAAATATCCAGAAGTGAAACAGACGTCAAGAAAATTATCAATGCAATAGGAAATTTTATAGATCTGTTTGAAGTATCAGATGAATCGCTCTATTGCATATCTTCAGGGGCGCCAGCTCATAAAGATGTCGTTGACGATCTGCTGTCTGCAGAAATGACAGGAAAACAAATGGTTTGCGCGGTTTGTCCAGGAGCGGTTTGTTGAAAAGTCAGTCAGCTTTCATGCACCAATAAAACAGTTGCGCCTGAAAACATTTGCATCACTCGCTAAAGCTGTGAAGCTCACTGGTACGCAGAGAAAGACAAAGGAGTTAGTAGCTGAACGAAATATATTTGGGCAGCTAATTTCACTTGCTCTCAAACACAACATTGACATGGAAACGGTGCTTAGCTACCCATTGGGACCTGTGCCATGGTCGCTCGCCATTGCGGATGGCTCGCCAGCAAAAACTGATAAAGCTAAACTCGTGCACCAGCTTGAAGGACAATCACATAGTGCAGTTGTACCTCCGACGGGTCAAGTGAGCTATATTATTGACGGCAATGCACTGTTACACATGCAGACCGCTTTGCCAAACACATTCGCGGATCTTGTAGATAACATATATCATCAGCTCCCGAAAGTTGAGCGTGTAGATTTTGTGACAGATACATACCAAGACTTGTCAATAAAAGCATCTGAGCGACTACGCAGGGGTACATCAAAGACTTACATTATAAAAGGACCTCTCACAAAAGTTCCACGAGATTGGAAACTATTCTTGTCAAACAATTCAAACAAAACACAACTAATTAGACTTCTCATGTCTGAATGGATGCAAGATAAGTACACTCCAAAGCTTATCGGCAAGACTATTCAGTTTGTAAGCGGGGAGCAATGTATGCAGCTAACTAACACTGATGGTAAGATTACACAAACTGTTGAGATAGAGGAGTTGCACTCATCGCAAGAGGAGGCGGATACACGGCTAATCCTGCATTGTGCATACCATGCACTGCATACACCAGAGAACAGCACCATTATTGTGAGATCCCCAGACACGGATGTGTTTGTTTTGATGTTGAAATTCGACAGAAGCTGAAACAACAACTGCTGTTAGATACCGGAGTTGGGAACAAGAGGCGGCTGGTTGACATACATGGTGTCATTGGAGACATAGGAACTGAACTGTGTTTCGCATTGCCTGCACTCCATGCTTTTACAGGCTGTGATAGCACAAGTGCTTTCGTTCGGCGTGGTAAAGTTACTCCTTTGAAAACACTCCAGCGGCATCCAGAGTTTATTGAAGCCTTCCAGAAGTTGGGAATGTCTCGGTCAGTTGATGAAAAGCTATTTCAAACGCTTGAACACTTTGTATGCTTGCTGTACAACAAATCAGACATTACAGATATCAACAAGCTACGAATGGAGCTATTTCTACAAAAGTGTAGCCCCAGGTCTGGCGATCTTCTTTCGACGTACAATGGTGCTGACCTGAGCCTTTTCCCATCATGCAGATCGTCACTGAAAATGCATGTAGCAAGAGCCAACTATCAAACGCTCATTTGGAACAATGCTGACCGACGTGATGCAGACATACCGCCACCAGATGAACATGGATGGGAAGTTAACAATGACTTGTTAGAATGCAAGTGGACAGAACGAGATCACCTGCCAAGTGAAATGGTTGATCTGTTAATAGAGGAACGGGATGACGTACCTGATACTGATGAAACAGAAGATCCTGAAGCAGAGAGCCTACTTGATGCCATGTTTGACACTGATGACACGTATGACTAGTCTGGATTTATCTTAACCTACTCTCACAATTAGAACTTCACATAACTTGCCTGATGTTGTGACGATCGCAATTTGAATATTGTAAACCATGATGTATTTTGCCTCTTGAATTGTATTATATGTGGCTGGAACTTTTGTATATTGTGTTTCATCTTGCCTGATGCTGTGATGATTGCCTCGCCATAGATGCGATGTTTTGACATTAACAACATATATACTTTTTTTTTGCAAGTTGAATGCTGTAAACCATGATATATGTTGCCTCTTGAATTGTAGTATATGTGGATCAAGCTGTTGCCTATTGTGTTTCATCTTGCCTGATGCTGTGAGGATTACCTCGCCACATGTGCGATGTTTTGACTTTAACAATATGTAGAATATTTTGTATTGCAAGTTGAATACTGTAAACCATGAGTATGTTGCCTCTTGAATTGTATTATATGTGGATAAGTTTTTTGCCTATTGTGTTTCATCTTGCCTGATGCTGTGAGGATTGCCTCGCCACAGGTGCGATGTTTTGACTTGAACAACATGTAGAATATCTTGTATTGCAAGTTTATTACTGTAAACCATGACATGTGTTTCCTGAATTGTATTATATGTGGATTACGTTTTTGCCTATTGTGTTTCATCTTGCCTGATGCTGTGAGGATTGCCTTGCCACAGGTGCGATGTTTTGACTTGAACAACATGTAGAATATTTTGTATTGCAAGTTGATTACTGTAAATCATGACATGTGTTTCCTCTTGAATTGTATTACATGTGGATTACGTTTTTGCCTATTGTGTTTCATATTGCCTGATGCTGTGAGGATTGCCTCGCCACAGGTGCGATGTTTTGACTTGAACAACATGTAGAATATTTTGTATTGCAAGTTGAATACTGTAAACCATGATGTATGTTGCCTCTTGAATTGTATTATATGTGGATTCTTTTTTTGCCTATTGTGTTTCATCTTGCCTGATGCTGTGAGGATTGTCTCGCCACTATAACGAGATTATTAATGTTGTAGATCAACTACTGTTGCCGATAATGATCTAGTGCCCCGAAATGTTTAAATATTCGGATATATTTCAAAATCGGTACCGTCAATTTTTATTTGAGAAATGTCCGTACAGACGGACGAAAACACGGACTCATAGTATATTTAGTAAGTATGGACAATAATGTTACATATTTGAGTTGTTTTCAATCCATAGTAAGCGGTTATAATGTTGTTAAATTGCATAATATTACATACCTGTTAAATTGCCATTGTAAAATGAGTGGGTGGGGAATGGTCGAAAATACGTTATTTTTCACTTTGTATATTTTGTGGTAGACACTAAATAGTCGACGTATATACATTGGATATGTTCAATTGGCCCTACTAGACTACATTGACATTGATAAAATGAAAAAACGCCAACTTTTCATAAAGTTATTAACATGTATATTTTACCATTGAAATTGGGTGGGTGGGGTTAATAAAACCTGTAAAATATGACTTCTAGATTGTCAAATTTATTTCAATTGCATATTATTCTATTCCATGGTGTTCAAAATCTCTGAAAATGTACGAAAATACCATCTTATTCGAACAAAAGGATATAAGTTAAAGGCAATTTTTATTAAAAAATGCGATTTTTTCAAGATACTAAAAATACCGAGGGTGACATACTTGAAAATGGCGCCATATGTTCATCCATCGGGTTACAGAGCGCAGACAACGGATTAACACTCATAATTGAATGTAGTTTCAGGAAATATATGTCTGCAAAAATCCCACAGGGGGGGGAGGGTTTCGGTTATTGGCTCACGGGCTACTGGGGCATGAATCTGAAATAATTGAGTCATCAGTAGATATGACCTACTCCGTATTCAGGCTAGCCTCCAAGTCTGCATAAACAGTGTAAATCACTCAGATATAACCGGTGCAAAATCCAATACTGGTGGTATGTGCACGGCTAGGATAAAGCGCTATTCTATACAGCGGTGTATTCCACGGGAGCGATATTTCACACACAAAGACCTATTCGATCGAGATCGAGTTTCATAAGTAATTTGAGTATCGTGTAACCTTAGTGATGAATAATGGATAATAAAAGAAAACAGTCGGCTACAATTCGTGACAATTAAATATAGCCATACTATTTGGACATATTTTGTGAAACAGACAGTAATTACATTTGGGCCAGTGTAGCTGCTGATAAAGACAAAATGTTTGTTCACATGGTGAATATTGTAAGCAGCCCAGCAGCCCACAATGTCAGACTCTGCATCTAGGGCATACAATGATGTAAGGGATTTGCATCCAAATTGTGCATCCAAATTTTTATGTTTCTCCAAAATAGCACATTCCAGATTGTTGGATGTAGCCTGTTGTTTCAAAACTTGTCATACATGCATTGGTAGAGAATCTCTTTCCTGTGCATATCATGATTTTTTTAGCTCGTCTGCACGGAGTGCAGAAGAGCTTATGGCATACCCCCGGCGTCGTCAGCGGTGGCGTCAGCGTCGGCGTCACACAAACTTAACGTTGGGGTAAATGTCTTATAACTTCTGTTTCCTTCCATGGAACACCTTGTTATTTCATACATGCATTCCTCAGATGACCCTCTATCATGCAGTAGCAGCAAATCCATGACCCACCACACAACCGTTACCTCAAGGTCAAGTGTCTGTTTATTTACAGGGAACGCTTTCATATTTCATACATGCATTCATCTGATGATACTTTATCGTGCTATAGCAAATCCATGGCCCACCGCCCACCCCTTACACCAAGGTCAAGGTCACAAACTTAGCACATTCATAAACTTAACGTTGGGGTAAATGTCTTATAACATCTGTTTCCTTTCATGGAACGCTTTGATATTGCATACATGCATTCCTCAGATGACCCTCTATCATGCTGTAGCAAAATCACGACCCACCACCCAACCCTTACCCCAAGGTCAAGGTCACAAACTTAGCACATTCATAAACTTAACTTTGGGATAAATGTCTTATAACATCTGTTTCCTTTCATGGAACGCCTTGATATTTCATACATGCATTCCTCAGATGACCCTCTATCATGCTGTAGCAAATCCACGATCCACTACCCAACCCTTACCCCAAGGTCAAGGTCACAAACTTAGCATGTTCATAAACTTAACGTTGGGGTAAATGTTGTGTAACTTCTGTTTCTTTACAGGGAACGCTTTGATATTTCATACATGCATTCATCTGATGATCCTCTATTGTGCTACAGCAAATCCATGTCCCCCACCCCTTTCCCCAAGATCAACATCATTAACTTAACGTTGGAGTAAATGTCTTTTTATATCTTCTAGTACAGGAGCATTAGCTATAACCTGGAAAAAAATGCAGAAAGCTGAATTTTTCAGCAAAGTTACCTGGAGCATTACTGAGTCCATAGACAAAAGTTATCATCTGGAAAATGTGAGCTCGATGTGTAATCCAAGATGGCGTCCAAGATTGCCGCCAATAATATGAATAGTCGTATATGTTTAATGCTTTGATCTTAAACTAATATAAAATAACCCAGTTTCATGTTTGAGGGTGTGCGGAATCTAAATCTGATGCCATATCATTGGTTAAATGTCAAGGTCATATGACAATTCCAAGGTCATCGGCAAATAATTCCAAAAAATCATGAGAAATCCGCGCAATTTTATTATATTTATTTTCCCGTATTTTCCAGAGACAAGGCGCTCAGCATGTGTGCCCGGAGTGCACGGACATAAGCATGCCCTGTCAACATGTGCTTGAATGTGTTTGGGGCATATACAGTTTCCCATATATAAGACCAACCACTTTCGACCATGACATGCGGCCATGACATGCGGCCATATATGCGATTGCGCCCATGTATGACATCAACAGATGAAATTCACATAATCTCACTACCAACATGTTCAGTTCTGGGGGTATGATTTTGGCTGCTTTCTGGTATAGTGGTTGGTCGAATGTAACAGGAGCGATACCAAACTTGTACATGAATCCTGTGCACACGAAATGGCAGAATAGAGCGTGTCCAGGTTGTTTAATTGATGAACGGCAGACTGTCACTTCTGCTCACCTCAAAGTGCACCTGGCTCATAATAGTTTGGTCGATTCCACTCCACATCGGACAACGTTCATGATACAGTGTAGCTGGCTACTCTTATATTGTCCAAAGACTTAGCCAGCTGCAGTGATGGGCTATTGTCTTTGACAGGTTCAAGTGGTCAGATGAATACATTTTTGAGAGCAGGTGGTTTTCTAAGCTTTCTGATAGAGATCTCCGTGAATCGGCCAGCGATATCAGCTGATCGAACTTGTGTTGAACGAGGAAGCCGTTCTTCTCCCCACTCTGTCCTGATGGAGTGACACCAGCATTGCCACCTAGCACATGCCATGTTCCATGTCCGGTCAGAGTGCGGGTATCAATACCTGCGTTGTCAAAGACAAAGTTTACCACCGATTCAACCCACTCATACTGCTTTTCTCTGGTAGGTAGCATCGCGTCATAAAGGCGTAGTACCTCTCGGTTGTTGTCTGCAAATGCTAAGCTTCTGAGCAAATCTACTCGCACAATTCTAGCTTTGAGTTATAGTATACAGATATTGCAAGGAGAATGGAAGAGATAAATGATTTCGGGCATGCAGATGATGTTACGCTGTTTGCGGTAGCGATCCGACAATGTCTGTTCTTGATCAGATCACCGAGCAACCATAATAATGGTTGGGTGAAGATCGTCGGCTATGACGTGACTGACAAATACAAATAGTATATTTAGTTATCAGGGGGTGTAACTATATTTATATTGGAATACATATAAGGTATGACAGCAATAAGGGAGACAACAATAACAAATAAAAACCTTCAATATCCTTGCAAACATTGTTCTGGTGGTGGTCCTTCGATTGTTGTTATTGCATCACACCTTCGCTGGAGAGTGCCTCGCCATCATGAGTATCGTTATTGTTTTTCCTCGATACGTGGTGAATAACTTGTTTAATACCATTATAGGTATTATACATATGTATAACAATGGATCTGTATATATAAATACAGTATTCATGTTCTTTAATTAAAATTTTCAGCAGCGAAAACTAACAGGTTCACGCCATATTCAACATTTGACCATGACCTTCATCTTATTAGCTGACCTTGAAGCATTTGAACAATAATGAACCTTACATCCCAAAACCAGATATTAGAGGTAAATTATGCATTGTTTTATGAACATACATTAATACATTGTGCCTTGTAATTTTTTGGCGGCCATCTTGGATTTCTCAGCGAGCTCACCTTTTTCAGATGATAACTTTTGCCAATCAATTCAAAAATATTCAAGTTACCACTGCATTCTGCATTTATTTTCCAGGTTTGTGTGTTTTGGAGCGGATTGCTCCTGAGCTATTCTGTTTCTTTACAGGGAACACTTTGAT
The DNA here is from genome assembly GCA_029237695.1 of Conchocele bisecta. Classification (NCBI taxonomy): domain Eukaryota; kingdom Metazoa; phylum Mollusca; class Bivalvia; order Lucinida; family Thyasiridae; genus Conchocele; species Conchocele bisecta. The sequence continues at coordinate 22,144,648 of CM055265.1, read as the reverse complement.
ACATACATGCAATCCATCTGATGATCCACTATTGTGTTACAGCAAATCCATGACCCCACCCCTTTCCCCAAGGTCAAGGTCACAAACTTAGCACATTCATACATGCTTTCCTCATGTGAATAGCTATCATGCTGTAGAAAATCACCAACTTTACAGGAAACGCCTTGATATTTCATACATGCATACATTCATCTGATGATATTCTATCATGCGATAACAAATCCACCGCACACCCCTTAACCCATGGTCAAGTTGTATAATATTCATGTTTTTTATACAACTGTGCCAAGTTTGAGTGTAGGCTGCCAACAGGCGAGCTTCGTTGTCTTCTGACAACTCTTGTAATATGCTGCTATGGTACGTTTGCAGCTTTCTGCATTCCTGGGCGCTACCTAGACGGGTATGTGTGCAGAGAGTGCCCGGAGGGTACCTACAAGGATGGGCACGGCAATCGTGCGTGTACACAGTGTACGGCGAACACGACCCCCGGAACTGGATCCACCTCCGAACAGGACTGCTACATTCGTAAGTGACACCGATTACAACACTTGTTTTTGTCACGCGTGCTTTAGCAGAAGGCACGACTATAGTCGCCACTTTTTCTGTCATCGTTGTAATCCGCGTCGTTGTCCATATCCAAAATGTCAAAAAGTTTGTACAAGCTTCATTATATTGTATAACTTTAATATTATTTGACGGATTCCTTCAATATTTGGACACTTGATACATGGAGCACACTCATGCCATTAACATGACCTTAACCTTTTTAGCTCACCTGAGCGAAGCTCATGTGAGCTATTGTTACCGCAATGTGTCCGTCGTCCGTCGTCCGTCGTCGTCGTCCATGAACATTTTCAAACGTCTTCTCCTCGGTAACCATTGGGCCTATAGTCACCAAACTTCATGGTCATGGTCCTTAGGTAGGGGGATTACAAAATTGTTAAAATGACGTCATTACGTAATCCAAGATGGCCGCCGTCTAAAAATAGCACAAATTCTTCAAAAATCTTCTTCTCAAGAACGTCCAACCGGATTTCGACAAAACTTGGTAGGAATGATCGATGTACAATGCTCTTTCAAAGTTGTTAAAATGGTGACCCCGGGGTCAAAAATGGGCGTGGCCTGTGGGGTCAAATTTTAGTTTTGACCGCATATGGTCATGTCATATACCAAATTGAAGGTATCAATGAGGCGATCACTCTGGTGCATTTTCTTGTCGAAATCAGATGGTTATGTCATCCAAGATGGCCGCCGAAAGGTCAAAAGGTCGTTCTTTTATTAGAGATTTCAAAATTCTTCTTCACATGAACCACTTGGCCCATGGTAGCCAAACTTAAAAGTTCTGGTCCATGGGTGAAGCCTTGTTAGATTTGTTAAAATGAAGGTCATCGCTAATCCAAGATGGCCGGCCGCCGTCTAAAAATAGCATCAATTCTTAAAAATATTTCTTCTCATGAACCGCTAGCCGGATTTCGACTAAACAATGATCGATTTACAATGCTCTTTCAAAGTTGTGAAAATAGTGACCAAATATGCTCATGTCATATATCAAATTGAAGGTATCGATGAGGCGATTGCTCTGGTGCAATATTTGTGGGAATCGGATGATTATAACATCCATGATGGCCGCCAAAATGTCCATTTATTCACGATTTTGAACGTCTTTTTCTCAGGAACCACATGGCGGAAACACTTAGCCATTTTTTTGGCGTCAAAAGGTTTCTTCAGCCTTGACCTTTTACGTGTTTTAAGCATGCACTTCTCCGACGGTTTTTGTGATGCTTACTTTAGCACATGCCCATGATAATGTTACGGTCAAATGCCTCAGCAGGCGCGACACCGCTCCTGTGACGGAATTCTTGTGAGTACCTACAATTTATTTATCCACCTGCGAGAATCTCAGTCCAATTAGCTGTAAACGGGCACCAGCGGGAAAATCAGAAAAACTTCATTGACTGAATAGTAAATGACATAGGCCCTGTAGCATATTTCACCAAATTGCAAAGTATACTTATCTTGCTAAGTACACTTTGAGGGAGAAATTTTCAATTTGAGGATAAATTTATTACTTTTTATAAAACTGAATTTATTACAAAAATGGCTGTGATAGTGTAATAAATTCAGTATATAATAATTCAGCATACTTCTAATCATCAAATATATGCAGTTGTTAGTTCTATATGCAATAATGCTTTCGGGAAAAGTAAATGATTACTCAAAGTACACTTTTCTAGATAAGTATACTTTGCAATTTTGGTGAAATAGGCCCTGATCTAACTGCTTACATGCGGCTTGCATGATGCTCCTGTTCATTATGACCATGAATGTGCAGGCTAATCTGATTGCACTCCAGTCACATGCAGGTATAATACATAGAGAATACCGGGTTGGTGACTTTTGATATCTAGTTTATCACGCATAGGTATTCCGAGGCTTGCCGAGGAATTCCTACCGTTTCCAAGCAAAGCTTGATAAACTTGATATCAAATGTCACTAGGATGGTTTTCTATTTATCAGGTAATGTTTTATGCTCGAAAATGACAACAGATGACGTCGTTATCTATGGTGAGAATGCGGACTTGTTTACGTTGCGTCATTACACTGACATCATTCGGTAACGTCATGTGACGTCATCCGACCAATGGAACATCAGTTTTTTACTTGTAACCCGTAACCCGGATTTGTATCGGGTCAATGCCTGATACAACAATATGTTATCAGTCGGTACGTATTCGGTCAATACAGGGCAGGTTACCTGATAAATGCCAGTGTCTCGTTATATACAACTACATTGTGCCTGCATTCACATTTCAGTCGTCTGCAGCGCGGGCTCCAAGAGGACTACGGAGAACGAATGTATAGAGTGCCCTGTGAACACGTTCCAGAATGTGTCTGGCGAGACAACGTGTAAACCCTGCCAGCCAGACGGATATGTCACCCTCGTCACCGGAGTGACTGATGGCAACGAGTGTATCAGTAAGTTGTTGTAGCCACATATGAGACATGCCATTTGATTTTGTACCTTCGGACATCTGCGTAATTTTATTAAATATTTTTACAAAATTGACAATACTGAATAAAAAACTGAATAACAAACAATTTAGGCTGTCATCAGTTTCAGTCTCTTTCAATACAACATTGTTGAAAAGTCGTAGAAACCCATTCCATCATTATGTCATGTCCTACCTTTTAATGGTAAACATCAGTTGAACTTTCTTCAATGTTAAACTAAATATTCAAAAGTGTATATTGAGATAGTATTTTGAGCAACACGGATTACAAAGACATTTTGGAACAGTCAGCGTGATATAGTCGGCAATTGGCATACATACGTATGTGCGTCCGAGGTTAAATATTTTTGGTATACAGTCAAACTTGCTTTAAGCGACCACCCAAGGGAGACACCAAACATGGTCGCTTAAAACAATGATCACTTAAAGGTACATGCCCACGCAGTAGGCACAAAATGTTCTTTATAGGAATTAAATAAGTGTATAATTATGTCACTATTCCACCAGTTCTAAAAATTAAGAGTGCCCGCTATACAAATATAATCATTTATTAATGATCAATTTACTGTTAGCAACGCGCGGCGGTAACAGTCTATTTTCATAATGTGCGAGGACAACGACTTTCACATCACGGCTTGCGGTGCGCATGCGCAGTATACTACATGCGCCAGTAGGCTTCCCAATATGTAAACAAAAATATCAACATGTCGAAATGTCCAGGACGGAAATTGTATGAAACGGCGTCGGCCAAAAAAAAGGCGAAATGTCTGAGGGACAGGCAGTACAGAGAGAGAGAGAGTGGTTAATATTGGCGACCAGATCACCAAATGGAAAGAGTTACGTGGAGATTTAGATTTGGACTCGAACAGAGATTTTTCTTCTCAACTTCCGATACTTCACTGCGCATGTCAAAGATGTGATATGATTGACCGTGTCACGTGACGTGTATTGGTAAAAATAGCACGAGGTCGGAAAATACCCTTTCTGGTCGCTGCATATAAAATGCAATTTAACACAAATTAACATGCGCCGTAATTAAAAATAGCTCGTTAGTGGGTAGACAAATGGCTCATATAAGGCATGACAGAAAATGAAAAGTAGTAGTACAGTGTAACCTGCTACGTGGGCATGTACCTTTAACAAAAAATGGAAATCCGGGAACTGGTATGTCCGGTTATATAGTTTAACATTCGGAATCAGGAAATCACGAATATTAACAATTAACATAGAAATAAATACATTAGAATACTACCGGTAATGTTTACTTTGCACTTTTCTGAATTATTCAGGCTTAATTTCATCAAAATAGATGAAAGAATTTGAATGTTATTGCAAAATAAAATCGTCCAGCTGAAATCGCAAATAGGCAGTAGTGACTGCGATCACTTTGGACCAGACGTGTTTCGTCCCAGTGATTTTTACCAACAGACAACCAAACCAGCTGATAGAAGAATGATTTATTAACGCAGTGTTCGGTATATACCATTATCGTTACGTGTCAAGAAAATTGGAATTGGGTGAAATAAAAATGCTTGCGTATTCTGTACACAACAAAACAAAGGTATTTGTTTTAAATTAGTGAAATACGCAGATGTTTTCCCATGTGCTAAGCGACCAGTCCTGTTGTTCCCATGTGCTAAGCTACGATGAGTTAATTCCCTTTAATAATCACTAAGGAAACGAGCGAATCAGAACAAGGTTTCAGGTCAATAATCATAAACAATGCACCATTCACACTTTGACAGTGACAGGGGATTTGTTTCCTTTGTTTGTCACACGCTTGAAGCTAATTTCACCTGGAGAAAGTGACATCCTGTCAATTAATGGTCGTTTAATACAAACCACCATTTCTGTTGGTTACACAATATTTGGCCGCTGGTCGCGTTAAGGAAAAGTACTGTCATGATAGGCCAAATTGTCGGGGGGGGATTGAAAGTGGTCGCATAAGACAAAAGTCGCTTATGCACGTGGTCGCTTGTGCAAGTTTGACTGTACTATCAATGCTTCGGCAGGCGCGACATCTAGTCTAATCGTCTATCACTATTTGAATCTATATGACTCGATTTGTGATTTCGAGTCTTCGGTTGTATCACATGGTTGACACAAAGTCAATGGTTTGTCAACAGCAGTATGAGATTTCAGGAGAATGTGAGGCAGGAGAGGAGTACATATTGGTGCCGACGGGGACGTGTCGCTCATGTCTGAAGGGCTGGTACAAGGAGGGTGCAGGCAATATAGACGTGTGTCTCTCCTGCCCAACAACCGTCACCACCCAGGGCCCAGGGGCCGTCTCTCCCTCCGACTGTAACATACGTATGTAACTTGTTTCTACAATAATCCCACATCGTGTACTTTTCTATGCGAAATGATGTTTTGATGACACATTGAATACTTCATTGTTGTTCCTCCATGTCAGCTGTGTGTCACACAGTAGTGCAATATACATTGATTACTTCATCGTTGTTCCTCCATGTCAGCTGTGTGTCACACAGTAGTGTAATATACATTGATTACTTCATCGTTGTTCCTCCATATTGATTACTTCATCGTTGTGCCTCCATGTCAGCTGTGTGTCACACAGTAGTGCAATATACATTGATTACTTCATCGTTGTTCCTCCATGTCAGCTGTGTGTCACACAGTAGTGCAATATACATTGATTACTTCATCATTGTGCCTCCATGTCAGCTGTGTGTCACACAGTAGTGCAATATACATTGATTACTTCATCATTGTGCCTCCATGTCAACTGTGTGTCACACAGTAGTGTAATATACATTGATTACTTCATCATTGTGCCTCCATGTCAGCTGTGTGTGACACCGTAGTGTAATATACATTGATTACTTCATCATTGTGCCTCCATGTCAGCTGTGTGTCACACAGTAGTGCAATATACATTGATTTCTTCATCATTATGCCTCCATGTCAGCTGTGTGTCACACAGTAGTGTAATATACATTGATTACTTCATCATTGTGCCTCCATGTCAGCTGTGTGTCACACAGTAGTGTAATATACATTGATTACGTACTTCATCATTGTGCCTCCATGTCGGCTGTGTGTGACTTGATTACTTCATCATTGTTCCTCCATGTCAGCTGTGTGTGACACAGTAGTGCAATATACATTGATTACTTCATCATTGTGCCTCCATGTCAGCTGTGTGTCACACAGTAGTGTAATATACATTGATTAATTCATCATTGTGCCTTCATGTCAGCTGTTTGTC
>CM055265.1:21850344-22137905 GCA_029237695.1 Conchocele bisecta | reverse complement strand
GTGACCCAGGTTCTGAACGACGGTTCGGTCGCGTCCGTCGACGTTAGCGAAATAGTGAAAGCGAGGCGAACAGTACCCGGCACAATGACGTCGTGAGTTCCGAGGTTGGGGAAGCGGACTAAGAGCTGCTGGTTCTGGTCGATCGTCGATGGGTTGTTCGTAATAACGACACTCTGTCTCACGCCTTTTGCCCCGAGGGGCTCACGCAGTCTGCGGTATGGATTGAGTTTGCGACCGTATTGACTCGAAGACATAATTTAGTGAAACTATTAAACCCGTACGGTTTTATCTTTAATACATAATTATAAAGATGGCTGATATTAATATTACGATATTAACATGGATGAAATCGGCAGAGACGATTACGTCGATGAGGATGATGATAACTTCGAGGATTCCATCACAACCTTCGACAAAACACCCGGCGAGGAAATAGGTGGCGCTACCAGCAGCGTTGGTCAAAGTCAGGAATTACTTGAGAGAGCTGTAAACGACTACTACAACAATTTGGTAGAAAACGATCTGGTTCCATCTGTCGGTCGCGACTACTCCAAGTTCGAATTGGATCTGCGTTGTAGGTTGCGACTAAAAGCAGCACCAAATCTCCCGATCATCAACATGAATACCGGTAAACCCCTATCTCTAAAAACCATTGCCGGAAACCGGGGCGGTGGCGAAATCATAAAGAACTAACTAGGATTTCCAGATTGGGCGCGTGGTAAAACAATTATGCTGGCCCGCGCTGTAGAGACCCTACAGTCTACCGACGAAACGATGGAGAAGACGGCCACCGCGATAGAAACGGTAGAGCTCAGCGAGGTCCCTCAAATAGCCACCGACGTTATTAACACGATGGAGACCACGTTCAGCGAAAACGAAATACTCAACGATGACCCACCGTTACCTCTTCGAGAACTCCGTGGACTCGATAAGGCTCTACAAACGGTCCGGGGCGAACTGGTCCTTAACCTCTCCAAACTCACGGCGCTGGATGAACATATCGCGCTAGAAGAAAGAAAACTGGAGGAAGCCGGTGACGATAGAGCATCTACCGAGCGGATCGCCGAACGACTGCGGTCTTTGCGGGACGAAAGAGAAGCTCGCTTGGAGGCCACCTCGGCTAACCGTGAGGCTCTCCACACCCAAATAAGTCGGATCCGCGAAACAATCTTGAGGGTTCTGCACGAGGACACGACACTCGGTGAGCGTCTTTGCACTCTGTTCAGAGAGCAGGGCGTCATGATAGCAAGCATCCTCGCAGCTGTCGGCATGACTATATCAACCATAGTTCTAGCTTTCACTGGTGGTGCGGCGCCACCACCCGCGCCACCACCAGCACCCGCGCCATCCGGTGGAGCTAAGGAGTGGGTAAAAAAACAACTAAAAGCCCTCGCCAGTCTCCTGGCTAAATTAGCCGAAAAGGCGGCTGCCGCACTACCTGGACTGATCGGAAGTATCGTTTCTTACTTGTTATCTATATTAGCAAAAACAGCCGGATGGCTCGCCAAAAATACTTGGGCTTTAATCGTGGCAATCGCCGGTCTCCTACTATTCTCCACCCGAGAGTTCCTAAGACCAAAGCGCGAGTAGTCCGATCGCCACGAGGGCGACGACGAGGGCTAATTTCTGCTCCTCGTGTGTTGTGCTTCCAATTTCAACATTGTTGATGATTGGTGTTTCAACATTGTTGATGATTGGGGAACTCGATGGTGCATCCAATTTGCGAATTGGGTTCAACGGAGGTGTATCCGTTTTGTGTTTTGTTCCACTTACACTGTTGAACCCGGAGGGGAGTTTGATGGTACCTGTGTTCACGTTCCCGTTGCGGCCTATTTTTTGATTGGCGGTGGCGACTACGATCTGATTATTGTAACCGTCAACTGGGTCGTCTCGTAGTATCACATTACTCGGCGCCATATACAGACCTATTCCAAATGCGTAGTCTACCGGGGTGCGGGCCGTCTGCAAAACGTCTTGATAATTCTGGATCGCCTTCTGGAGGTCCACCTTAGCTGAGATGGCGTCCTCGACAAGCGCCAAGAACTGTTTTTGTGCATCAAAGGCCGTTCCCGTACCCAGTATAGCGCTGCGCGTTTGCTTCTGTGAGGCGAGGATTGCCCATACGTATATGCGAATGGATTCGTTGAGGCGAATAACCCCACCCTGCGTAAATCCAGTGCTTTCATCTAACATAAAGGTGGTCCACGCATTTCGCATCTGTGGAGTATCGCCCAGGTCTAGGTATTCCACGTGGGCTACTTTAGTAGGTAGCCAATGACAATAACCGTCTTTACACGCAAGCCCTCCAAGCACTTCATCACGGAACGTCATCGTATTCAACTTATAATTATATTTAGTCCATGTTGCCATTTTTCTAACGGGCGGTGGGGTAGCTCCGCGAGCACTCCACAACCTTGAGACATATGAGGGAACTTTATCCAGATGCTCACCATTAACTAAGCCTTTAAGGTGAACTAACCCTAAACTGTTGGTTGGGGTGTATACTTGCTGTCTCCAGTCCGCGTCTTTTGGTACCCCAAATTCGTTACACAATCTTTCGAACGCCTTACGGTCGTATGTGCTGGAAATGGGATCCCAGCTGTCGTCTTGAGGTAGTGGAATACCTAGTTCTTTGAGAATCCTCATAATTGTGTAATACACGTGAAAGTTGTAGACACTTCGGAGCATGACATTCTTGGATGTCAGATGGTCTTGATGCGAAACTCCGCATCCGGCCATTGCGCACCATACAGCGAAATTTAGCTGGTTCTGCCAGAAGTTCATATGGGAAAAATTCCATCTTAGTATTACATCTTGACTAGTAGTCTTTGGAACTACATATTTCTCAAACGTGTTAGGAAAATTGGTGGTAAAGCCATTTTCTTTTTCGTCTAACTGTTACAGTTGGGTGTACAAGGTGGTTAACAACGTCTTTTTGCGTGTATTTACCTCCGACCGCGTACTTTGCATTAGAGTTAAAGCTAAATGCTTTGGTATCCATTGAAAGATATTATTATGTTTGCTACTATCACTAATGTTCAAAAGGAGAGTTGTGAACTTCTAAAATCAATCGACAACTGCTGCGGAAAACGCCGGGTGAGCCTTAGAACAGTCACCTTCACGGTCGGGTGGCAGAATGTGGAGTGGCCGATAGAATATTTCGGTTACAGGGATTACGAAGCGGACAGTAGCACATGGGTAGATTTCGAAGTATATCGTGGCCTTTGGAGTTCCACACAGTTACAAGATTTTATCGCGTCGAAGCTTGGTGATAAGACACATTCTCACAATCTCGAAATCCACAGGGCGCACGACAGTGATCGTTGATAAAGATTTAAGGATGACACTGGGGTTGATGTCATTGTTAGGATTTGACATAACGCACCCTTACTATGTTAATGGAAATTTTGGTCCCGGCGAGCACTTCGGCACGACCCCAGTAAACTTCGCCTTCACGAAAACTCTCAGGGTGCACCTGGATCGGGTGAACACGTCGTACAACACGGTAGACGGATCCCCCAGCACATTACTGAAAACCGTGCCCGCCAGCGATTGTTTCTATGGTGAGACTGTGACCTTAGACTTCCCACACCCCGAGATGAAAGTTTTGGAAACGGGACACATCCACGAATTTACGGTCTCTATTCTCGATGATCAAGCGAGAAAGTTGAAAAACGATTTCCCGATTTCGGTCGTTCTCGAAATTTCCAATTTAGTATAGGTGCCCCAGTATTTAAATAAAATTATTATGAGTATATACGGACCAGGTAGTTCTTCCGATTGGGTGACAAATTCAAAGAATTTGCAACCGGCAGAAGGGGGATTCATCCCGACAGAGAGCGACTTTTTAACTACCCAAAAAACAAAGGCCTTGATCAATAGAACTATATTGGTGGCCACGGACGAGATTCACAAGAGTCTACTATCACAACTTAGAGAATATGCCCTGGCTGTGAATACACAAAGTCGTGAAGAAACGCATACGGAACTAAACGAACTAGGTGAAAAAATAACCAAATTTCGAAAAGAGGCCAGGTTGGGTATTGATACAGTCCGAGAAGACCACCAGGCGGACCTTACGGAGGCTTATGATGCGTTGCGCTTAAAGGACTCTCTCATCAGAGAAGCGACACTTACCGAACTAGGAAAACAAATAACCAAATTTCGGAAAGAGACCCGGTTGGATCTTGATGGAGTCCGAACGGGTATTGATAAAGTCCGAGAAGACCACCAGGCAGACCTTACGGAGGCTTATGATGCGTTGCGCTTAAAGGACTCTCTCATCAGAGAAGCGGCACTTACTAAACTAGACGAAAAAATAACATAATTTCAAAAAGATACCCTGTTGAGGGTTGAGAAATATCAGGCGGCCCATAAGGTGTTGTGCGAAGAGGACTCTCTCATCAGAGAAGCGGCACTTACTAAACTAGACAAAAAAATAACAGAATTTCAAAAAGAGACCCGGTTTGGGGTTGAGGGATTCCAAGAAGACCACCAGGCGGCCCTTATGGAGGCTTATAGGGCGTTTCGCTCAGAAGACTCTCTCAACAGAGAAGCAGCACTTACTGAACTAGATGGAAAAATAACAGAATTTCGGAAAGAGGCCTGGTTGGGGGTTGAGAAAGCCCGAGAAGACCACCAGGCGGCCCTTACGGAGGCATATAGGGTGTTGCGCTCAGAAGACTCTCTCAACAGAGAAGCAGCACTTACCGAACAAGATGGAAAAATAACCGAAAAACTGAAACGTGTTCATAGAGCCGCGACCAAAGCGCTTGAGGAGACCTCTGAAAAGATTCGTGCTGAGGCCCATACTTCTATCGGGGGGGCTTGCCGGATTGTTGGAAACAATGAAAACGCAAAAATTTGTCATCACAGTTTGGGCTGAGAAGCGGGGCCTATTGAATGAGGGGCTCTATGAATATTCGTTCGGTGCCAAAGCGAGCAATAAATGTGGGGGATACGCCATGCCAGCTACAGGTACACTTCTCCGAATGACTGTCTGCTCGGTTAATGCTAATGGTAAACCTGTGGGCGCGGTCGTGATAAATCTTGTAGTGGATGGGGAAGAACGGGGGGTTGGAGTCAATAAACTCGCTGGAGATATTTCATTGGTGGTTTTGTTCGCCGGTGATGATCTAATTAGACTTTCCGAAGGTAGTGTTATTAACTTTGTTACGAAAATCGCTGACCCAGCGAGTTCTTCCACTATTGTTACATTGTTAATTGAACTTAATTTGTAAAATACTAATATATTGAAAATCATGAACGAATCATCGTATCCGATTGTCAATACCGCTCCATCAACACTGTATCCAATTCTCAATACCACTTCATCAACACTGTATCCAATTAACGAAAGAAAGTTCAGATTTTAGGTTGAATAATATCGTCGCTATGCAGGTATTTTGTTATTTTTTAGAGAATATGCAAATAGAAAAAGACACGCTAAAAAATATAAGCGCTCGGCGAACATAGCTGAAGCATGTAGTACGGTTCTGGCAAGTTTATCTGTAATGAGTGGTGCGGGGACTGCTGCAACGCTATCTACAATTGTAACGATTCCACTTGCAGGGGTTTTGAGTGGAATTGCCGTTTTATCTGGAATGCTTTGTATGGTAATTAGGGTGGCGGGTGGAAAACTTGAGAAAAAAAGTAGAAAACATGATAGAATATCTGTTCTCGCTAGGTCTAAGAAAAATTGCATCGACGTTATGGTGTCCAAAGCGTTGTCCGATAAGAAAATATCAAATTTAGAGTTTGAATCCGTGGTGGAAGAAATGGGGAGATATGAAGAATTAAAAAATGATATTAGAATCAAGGCGCGCGCCACCATGCCCAAAATTGAGTGCACTGATTGGGATAAATTTAGGGTAAAACTTGGAAATAAAGTCGGAGGAAATGTTACAGCATTGTGATATTTTATAAAATAATTTTTTAAAAAATAATTAATTTTCTTATAATTAATTATAAAATTAAATGTATTGGTACAGTAAACAAATTTACATGCCTATACAACATGTGTTTCACTGAGAATTACGCCGTAATCGCATAACAAATTCAGTCGAGGATTACACTGTAATCGCCTGTGTACACACCGTCTGTTTAACTCGGCTATCAATTTACACATGGTTCATAACCCGTGTAATTGATACACTCGGCTATTAAATAACTGTCTATTTACCTCGGCTATCAATTTACGCTTTTTTCATAACCCGTGTAATTGATACACTCGGCTATAAATAACTGTCTGTTTACCTCGGCTATCAATTTACGCATGGTTCATAACCCGTGTAATTGATACACTAGGCTATAAATAACTGTCTGTTTACCTCGGCTATCAATTTACGCATGGTTCATAACCTGTGTAATTGAAACATTGTCGTTACAACATAAATTAATTACTATGTAATAATAGGGGGTGTTCAGCTTTAAATTATTAAAAAAATTTACAAAATTAATTATAAAATTAACAAAATAACGGACCATCCCATGTTTTCTTTCGCCAATAGGTATTAATAAATAATTATAATTTGCACACCATTTGTATGTTGTATAGGAAACTGATGAGTATATATATGTTTGTTGACCTTACAACAATTGGTGTCATCTCGTGCATGCCATGTTGTTGATCCGGTATGACGTCCGTCTCGTCTGTTTAATGGTAGCAGTTTATCAATATGTGTGTATTTGGTGATATAATTGCGTAGCTCAAAGGTGCAGGCCTAAAAGATTTCTGCCTAAGAGCTTGCAATTTCGGAAACCAAATTCACAAAATTTTAGGCTACCTTACTTCGCTGGTTTCTCTGAATTGAGGAATTGACAATGGGGTTAAAGGCGACCCGTAAAAATAGACTGTGAGCCAACAGATGCGTGGGCTTAAGAAAGGTCCCAACACCCCAGTGGCTGGGTGCCGGCTAAGAAATCTGCCCAGTCGCTGGGGGTGTTGTGCACGAGTGGAGGCTTTTGCTATTTTTTGTTGTGCTTGTTCAATAATAATTTTTCAATATCTTTATAAGCGATATCGTATAAATGTATATTCGTAAACGAATCGTTGGGTTTTAACAATTTTATATAATACACCTTAGTTTCATATCCGATATGCGTTATCCGTCTTAATGTTTGTATTTGTCTCTTGTATAGTTCGCATAATTGCCGGTATAATATTGTAAATGCAACGTTTTTATCGTAGCGTAATAAATTACACTGATATTTCATGTATTCGATATCGCCTAGTGTTTTCATTTTATAGAATTTATATATAGGACTATAACCCCCGTATTCTTCGTAAACTTCTTCGACACAGGCATTATAAGCTTTCAATTCCAATTGTATTTTATTATCCATTTTCTCTAATAATTGTATCCCCCGGACTACCGTCGGGGGATACTATGGATTTGACAGCGCGCCGCGTCCGCGTCCGCGTTCGCGGTCCGCGTCCGCCGTAGACACTTCTTGTCCGGAGCATAACTCGAACACCCTTTGGAATATTTTCATGAAACTTCACACATGCATAGACCACGACCCGAAGGTGTGTCGCGCACAAGAATGACAACTCTTGCATAGCTAATTTTTGAGTTATCTCCTTTTTTTGTTTCTCGCACTGATTTCGTGTCCGGAGCATAACTACACCCTTTCGAATATTTTCATGAAATTCACACATGCATAGACCACGACCCGAAGGAGTGTGTCGCGCACAAGAATGACAACTCTTGCATAGCTATTTTTTGAGTTATCTCCCTTTTTTGTTTCGCGCACTGATTGACCATAACTCGACCACCCTTTGGAATAATATGAAACTTAACACATTCAATTAGACCACGAACCCGAAGGTGTGTCGTGCACAGAATGACAACTCTTGCATAGCTAATTTTTTAGTTATCTCCCTTTTTTTGTTTTCGCTCATCATATTTTCATGAAACTTCACACATGCATAGACCACGACCCGGAGGTGTGTCGCGCACAAGAATGACAACTCTTGCGTAGCTAATTTTTCAGTTATCTCCCTTTTTTGTGCGCACTCTACAAACTGGACAATAATGCATGAAGACCTGTTTTCTCGTCGCTCTGTATACCTTTTCTTGTGTGCTCTGTACACCTTACCTGTAGAGAGAACAATAGAAACTGGGAGAACCATGTGCTAAGCATGGGCTAGCATGTGCAGATGTCCACTGCTTGACCACTGCTTTGACCACTTCTGACCAGGTAATTTATACAGGTAAATCACTACATTGGGTACTGTGTTGAAAATATTGTGGCATTATGTGGACCTCTGCAGATATATGTAGATAAATATAGGACTATTAAAAAAAAATCTGGTCTCCAATAGCAAGCATTATTATTTTTAAACTTTTTTTTGTCATTTTTTTTTTTTTTTTTTCATTATTTTTTTTCATTTTTTTTTTCAAATTATTTTCAATTTGACTGAAAAAAAAATCTGGGCTCCAGTAGCAAGCATTATTATTTTTAAACTTTTTTTTTCCATTTTGTTTTTTTCATTTTTTTTTTTCAAATTATTTTTCAATTTTTGTCCAGTAGCAGAAGGTCGTAAGTGCTATATACAGACTATTCACCTGTACATGTGCTAGCATGTGCAACTGACCACTGACCACTTACAGGTAATTTATACAGGTAAATGATTATATTACATTTCCGTAAACTGTGTTGAAAATATTGTGGCATTATGTGGACCTGTGCAGATATATGTAGATAAATATAGACTATTAAAAAAAATTCTGGGCTCCTGTAGCAAGCATTATTATTTTTAATTTTTAAACTTTTTTTTTATTTTCCATTTTTTTTTTTCATTTTTTTTTTCAAATTCTTTTTCAATTTTTGTCTAGTAGCATAAGGTCGTAAGTGCTATATACAGACTATTATCATATAATAAAACAATTATTGACTAGTGAGCCATAGAATATAATCTGATATTCTATGGTTCACTAGTCAATAATTGTATAATATGTTTCGGGCCAGTGAAAATTGCTTTCGGGCCCAGGCTCGAGGTCAAGGCGGCAAGGGGCGAGGTATCTGATTCCGCGGAATTCTTGTTTACTTATCTCCCTTTGTTGTTTCGTGCTCTGATTTTGTATCCAAAGCATAACTCGAACACGCATATACGCATTTGCTCTAATGGTCCTCTACCGCCCTGTGCCAAATCCACGTTCGTTCTGCCCCCGTCAAGCCCAGGGTCAAGGTCACATACTTAGTGCTTCAAAAACATTAACGCTTGGGTAAATATCTTATACACTTTCTGTTTTCTTTCATGGATCATGGATCATCTTCATATTTCATATACGCATTGCTCTAATGGTCCTCTACCGCCCTGTGCCAAATCCACGTTCGTCCTGCCCCACCAATCGCAGGGTCAGGTCACATACTTGGTGCTTCAAAAACTTTAAACGCTCAGGTAAATATCTTATAATTTTTATTTCCATTCACGGATCAACTTCATATTTCATATACGCGTTGCTCTAATGGTCGTCTACCGCCCTGTGCCAAATCCACGTTCGTCCTGCCCCCGCCAAGCCCAGGGTCAAGGTCACATACTTAGTGCTTCAAAAACTTTAACGCTCGGGTCGGGTAAATATCTTATAATTTCTGTTTTCTTTCATGGATCATCTTCATATTTCATATACGCATTGCTCTAATGGTCCTCTACCGCCTGTGCCAAATCCACGTTCGTCCTGCCCCCGCCAATCCCAGGGTCAAGGTCACATACTTGGTGCTTCAAAAAACTTTTAATAAGCTCAGGTAAATATCTTATAATTTTTCTTTCCATTCACGGATCAACTTCATATTTCATATATGCGTTGCTCTAATGGTCGGTCCTCTACCGCCCTGTGCCAAATCCACGTTCGTCCCGCCCCCGCCAAGCCCAGGGTTAACATCATATACTTAGTGCTTCAAAAACTTTAATGCTCAGGTAAATATCTTATAATTTCTGTTTTTCTTTCACGGATCAGCTTCATATTTCATATATGCATTGCTCTAATGGTCCTCTACCGCCCTGTGCCAAATCCACGTTTGTCCTGCCCCGCCAAGCCCAGGGTGAAGGTCACATACTTGGTGCTTCAAAAACTTTAACGCTCAGGTAAAAGAAAATTTTGACTTGCAATTTGGCCTCATTTATTATCAAAGCGATATGTGGGACATCTGTGTTCTATGAACACATTTTCTAGTTTATTAAACTTCACACATGCATAGAAGACGACAAAGGTTGTGTGCGCACGTAAGAATGACAACTCTTGCGTCGTTAATTTTTAGTTATCTCCCTTTTGTTGTTTTCGTGCACTGATTTCGTGTCTGGTGCTTCTCGACCCCTTTGGAATATTTTCATGAAACTTTCACACATGCATAGTTTCGACCCTAAAGGGTGTGTCCCGCAAGGAATGACAACCTGCATTTCACTAATTTCTTTTAGTATCTCCCTTTGTTTTTCCGTCACTGATTTTGTTCTCCGGAGCATAACTCGAACACCCTTTTTTCAAACTACTTGTGTATCTGGGAGGGGGATACACATGCGCTTGTCGACAAGCGTCCACTTTCTTGTTGGTATTGTTTTTTCTGTTCAATTACCAATATAATTGGGACTCATTTTGACTCCCTCTTTTCAAAATTATTTTCTCAAAAATTCATCAATTTGCTGTCGGGAGACAATTTCCTTGTTAACCAATTTTTGATTTTTCGGGGGTGGTGGGGGTAGAATAGAGGGTTATAAATGATATCACCATAGGTGGTATCATTTTGACTCCCTTCCTACTACTCCCCGGCTATCGCCTTGTGATTTCTGTAAATATTAAGTTCTGTTTTTGTGATTTACCCCCCTTCACAACAGGTAACACATCGGATTCAGTGCTGTTAACCCGGCCTAACCTGATCTGTCGACAGGCCATTAAACACCATTAAATCAAAATCTATTGTTTTCAGCCACTAACTGGGTGCCCACTATCTACGTCGGAAAGTATCTGTACTCATACATACCGGTAGACCAAACACAAGTGATACCCAATACGTGCCCCAATCACTATGTGAGCACACAAACTGATGTTTACGACCAGATGGCCGGACACATGTTGACTACTTGCGAATATTTGATAAATTTGAATGGTAACCTGCAGATTCTATTCATCACTGACCAGACGTTTGTAGAGATCGTGGATGATGGAGACGGGAATTCTAGACAGGTAAGATGTGTGTGACTGGAGTAATGTGGCTTATGGGATTTGTGACCAGTGTAAATCCTGATCAAATAGCACACTCCTGTAGCCTGATAATGCTCTATATCGCTTGTTAGAAACATGATGGGTGTTCAGTGATGGCATGGTGAACAGTGCAGATCCTGATCAGACTGGGTGGATGCACAGGCTGATCTGGATCTACACTGGTCGCAAAACCTTTCAACCCCATTTCTCCAGTCACAGCCACAATTCAGGAAATTAATAATATGTATTAAACAGGCTCCAGTTTTGTTTGAGCAAATCCAGTTGCTCAAAATAGCGACCCCATATGCATAAGGAGGGTTATGAAAAATTCAGACTGCACTTGACTATGAAAATTATCATAATATTTCACCACATTCTAGGAACAGACATTAGGAACAGACATTCAGTATACGACATAGCATACTATCTCTGCGATCTCCTTTGTCTTCAAGCGTTGTGAAATTGTTCATAAGAATTTCTCAGCAATCACCTGTGCAACCACCGCTGTGACTCACAAATTGAAATTACTATGAAAATTTTCATAACATTCCGTTCTGAGACAAACAATTTTTCATAAAATGTACTATCACTCTCGCTATGAAAAATTTTCATAAACCGGACTAAGAAAATGTTCAGAAAGCGTAGTATACCTCTCGATCCTTATGAAAATTTTTCATAAATCATAATATCATCTCACTATTAAAAATGTTCAAAAAATGTAATATACCTCTCGCTATGGAACATTTTCATAAGCATAAATCACTCTCACTATTCAAAATTTGTCATAAAATGTAATATACCTCTCGCTATGAAAATTTTCATAAAGCGTAATATCACTCTCACTATGAAAAATTTAATAAAATGTAATATACCTCTCACTATGAAAATTTTCATAGACCGTTCTATCACTCTCACATATTGAAGTCGCTATGAAAATTACTGCTTTCAGACAAATGTTAGTCGCTATGAAAATTTTCATAAAACGTACCATCGCTCCCGCATATTGTAGCCGCTATGAAAATTTTCATAAACCAGACTATGAAAATATTCATAAAGCGTAATATACCTCTCCTTATGAAAATTTTCATAAATCTTAATATCACTCTCACTATTAAAATGTTCATAAAATGTAATATACCTCTCGCTATGAACATTTTCATAAGCATAATATCACTCTCACTATTCAATTTGTCATAAAATGTAATATACCTCTCGCTATGAAAATTTTCATAAAGCGTAATATCACTCTTCACTATGAAAAATTTAATAAAATGTAATATACCTCTCACTATGAAAATTTTCATAGACCGTTCTATCACTCTCACATATTGAAGTCGCTATGAAAATTACTGCTTTCAGACAAATGTTAGTCGCTATGAAAATTTTCATAAAACGTACCATCGCTCCCGCATATTGTAGCCGCTATGAAAATTTTCATAAACCAGACTATGAAAATTTTCATAAAGCATAATATACCTCTCCTTATGAAAATTTTCATAAATCTTAATATCACTCTCACTATTAAAATGTTCATAAAATGTAATATACCTCTCGCTATGAAAATTTTCATAAGCATAATATCACTCTCACTATTCAATTTTTCATAAAATGTAATATACCTCTCGCTATGAAAATTTTCATAAAGCGTAATATCACTCTCACTATGAAAAATTTAATAAAATGTAATATGCCTCTCACTATGAAAATTTTCACAAACCGTTCTATCACTCTCACATATTGAAGTCGCTATGAAAATTACTGCTTTCAGACAAATGTTAGTCGCTATGAAAATCTTCATAAAACGTACCATCGCTCCCGCATATTGTAGCCGCTATGAAAATTTTCCTAACATTCCCGTTCTCAGACAAACATTAGTCGCTATGAAAATTTGCATAAGATTTCCGTTCTCTGACAGTCATTAGTAGCTAGGAAAATGTGATGTAATGAGGTCAATATGAAAAGGTTCATAATATTATCGTTCTGAAACAAGCATTTGTCACAATGAACTTGGTCATAAAATGCAGTTAGGTTTACTAATTGTTCCTATTGACGGTTAATTGTCACAATGTTAATGTTCCAAAAATATGTCACGTTAACAGACTCTGAATTATACCATAACTGCGGCACGTGTATTAAACATTCTTGTCAAATATTAGTTAGTTGGTTTGTGATAGAAACGTAGTCAAGGTTCGAAGACGAGGTTGAGACTGCCTATAACTTTTTCAATTCTGAAGCAGATGTGTGACTTATTACATGCAGGAGTTTTTAACCCAAACTTAGATTTGACGTTACAATGTATGTGTTCATTAGCCTATTTCGGCTTTCTTCGCTGCGGTGAGTTCACTGTTAAAGCTCGGAATAATGATGATGTTTATTCATATTTGAAATGTCAGGATGTGTCGTTCTTGACAGATCATTTTATGTTTTGTCTTACGCTACCTACTTCCAAGACTGATCCGTTCAGTGTAGGCGTTGATATACCGATATACAGAAATAACTCCATTAATTGCTGTCCAGTGTATTTGATGGAACATTATTTGTGCCTACGCAGAGAGCAGCTTACATCTACTGCGTTTTGTTATGATATCTCGCCACAATTTCATAGACGTGGATGGCAAACCGTTCACTAGGACGAAGTTTCTTTATTATGTGAAGCAAGTTTTATGCTGACTCGGTTATGACGAGATAAATATAGTGGCCATTCATTTCGGATTGGTGCTGCAAGCAGTGCAGCAAAAGCTAACATTGAAGATCACATGATACAAAAACACTCGGTCGGATCGGTGGTCTTCATCATTGCTATACCAGGTACATCAGAGTTGCACGCAGTGCTATACAAGCTGCACAGGCCCGGATGTGTCATTGACTTCGTACAAGGTTAACAATACTGTGGATGTGATAGTTTGTGCACTTTATTTAACAGCAGGTTACACACAGATGTCATATTTGTCTACATGTTCTTGTTGGGTACAACAAACTATTAATTAAGTTTGTTATGAGTACATACCTGATTAATTTCTCCTCTTGGGGGCACTCATTGCTATTTTTAGTTTAAAAAATATCAATTCGTTTTGGACTATTTTGCCCCCTTTTCGATAAATTAATTCATATGTACATTTATGTGCGGCATCAGTTGAAATATTTGCCAGACTTGTTGATACATCATTCACTCGCCTGAAGCGACTCGTCCCAGTACGTACACTCGACACGACATTCTGTACGCTCGTCTCACCTCATTATCGGCTCGCCAGTCGGTACACTCGACTGCCCTGGACGACCCACCTCTCTATAGTCCGAGTACGCTCGACTCGCCAGTCGGTTACGCTCGACTACCCTGCACCACATTCCTCATAGTCGGTCGCTCGACTCGCCAGTCGGTACGTCGATAATTTCGATATCACCTCTTTATAGTCGGTACGCTCGACTCGCCAGTCGGTACGACTTGACATATCGCATTCGAGTTGTTAACTCAACTCAGATCTTTCTAGTCGTCCACTTGATGCACTCCTAGTTGTTAACTCAACTCAGCTCTTTCTAGTTGTGCTCGACTCACCCTCTTTCTAGTATTTCACTCAACTCGTCACCCTCTAGTCGTTTCACGCGAGTTATTAGCTCTACACATTCACTCCGCCATAGTCGTGCAAGAGAATAGCTACTGCATACGTCTCACCTCTTGCTCAGAGAAATCTGGTCTGGCACATGCGAGTCTGATGAAGCACAACACCAAATAGCAGGTAGCCCCCAATGAGGAGCCAAATATGCCGCCGAAACTATAGTGCCAGGCAGGGTCGGTTATCTAATTAATGGGTTCATACGTTCAGTCAGCGAATCAGATGTTCCATAATATTCGCGGTAAAAACGATGGGGGCGGTATTAAATGCTGCGCGGTTAATCATGTCTGGATGCATGACTAACCCTTACAATGCTGAATTCCTATTTGTTTTCTGCCTTTTAATTTTAGTTTTACACCGGTCTCGGTAGAGCCGGTGGCATATCGTGTTTGGACTGTGTGTCCGTCCGTCACAAGTTCGCCAGAGTTTCGAAAGTAAATCTGCCACCCTGTGGAATTCGTGTGCCCACAGGCCACATTTTCTTGAACGTAATGTAGACAATTATCATGTGCTGTCCAACATGTGCATTGTTAAAACATGTCTGAAAAATATAAAAGCAGACGATAATATCCGGTTTTGGCCTTTTAAGAGATAATTATAAGTTTAATCTGTTTCACTATAAGGCATGTGTATGTAGACACGTGTAATGGGGTAACCCTTTCCCGGCTAGCGCATACTATTATGTGAGGGGATGCTGGCGCAATTCAAGTAGTGGAAAGCATCACCACGGGACACGAATTGCGGTTGTAAAATTGTTATATTAACAGATTATTTCTGAAACATACAGTATATTTCTATTTACACAACGTTTACACATTATTTCAGAATACATGGATCCAACAAACCCCTAGTGAAATATTGCAGTTCACATATTCGGGACTCTTCCTTTCACGGATAAATACAACAACATGCGGAAGAATGCAATGCAAAGGAGACGATTATCATGAACCAAACATGTTCGCACAGTAGTTCACCTAACTGTTGATCGAGTGAAATGACAGATTAAACCAACTATCATTCTAGGATAAATAGATGTACTATATGTACTAAACTATTTACAAACATACACTATTCATTATGAGTACATAACTCTAATTGAAATGTAATTACACTGCATTACATAAGCGTTATGTCAGAGGAGTCCTTCCAAATGTGCGTTTGTTTCATTTCTATTTCGTTGAGAGTGACCTAACACTATTGCTAATACACAGTTTATGTAAGTTTATGGTAATAGCTTTGTGTTATATTGTAGAATTGTTTCTCAATAACAAAATAATAGCGAATTATGAACGTCAACACCCTGCATGTTTTCCCTATATTTTAGTGCGCGAAAAGTAAATACAATTACGCAATTGTTTACCTTTGACCGTGGTGTAGCCATATAGTGCATCATGTGCAGCAAGTATAAAATATGACGATAACCTACCGTGATATGGTCCCAAAACATTTATACAAGTAATCAACGGATCGTCATGTCACCGTCACACTGCACCGGCAATCATACCTAGCGGATAATTATAATATCACTAGTAAATTGAATTATAATGGTACCACATGTATTGTAATTATCATGAGAGTATTCTAATAATTCCAGTGCGTCAGATAACCACATTGATTCTCATGAGCATTACTCCATGACTAAAAGTATTAAAATCGGTGCATTCACTTAGCCAACAAAACATGATAAAACAGATCATATGAGCACCGCATTCATTGGATCCACAAATACAATAACACACGTTTATGTCACAATGCAATTATGCGTATACAACAAATGCGCAGACAGTATACTTGGCTATGCTGTTGTTGATATTTCATTGTCACGGTAGACCTCATTTTCTCACTGCTGTGTTCCTGTCGAACATCAGTCCGTTCATAGAAGAAGGTAGCAGACAACATTTGCAACCAGTGTATCCCTGGATCAGGTTAGATAGATAGATAGATATTTATTCTTTTTTTATAGAGGATGACTCCGTTGATCGAAACCAGTCTTCCCCGAGGCCCTCTTAAGAAGTGCATATACATACATAAATATACAATACAAGTTGCAATGATTACATACGTGAATTTAACAGGAAGAAACAATAATGATGAGCCATGACGAAAAATGGTACCTGTTTCCCAACAGTCCCATATCAGACTGCGCATCGGTGCAGCAGCTTGATCTGCGTCTAATACGTTTATTTCTCAGTGATAATTTCAGTGTTTGCTATAAGATGCTAAATTGGTTCTCGTCCGTCTGATATAGGGTTACACGGTCGCTAAGCTCCACAAGACCAATTTTATCATGGCAAATCAAACACGCGGTCATTGTAAACTATATATCATACATCGTAATTTCGTGATTAGTGACGCTAGCAGGGAGCACAATTAACAATTGTATATTAATAGATAATACCGCTACTTCAGCTGCTATCGACCCTTTATCCAGTTAAGACAATTACGGGAAAATGTATTTAACGACGTGGAACGTTTTATGTCGATTGGAATACTATTCCAGATCAGCGCGCCTGAGTATGAAAAGCTGTTTTTAAATAGATTACTTTCAGGTTTGGGAACTTCATAATTCATATCTGTTTCAGACCTTAACCAAACGCGTATTTTGCAAGTGATTAGTGTGCATTTAAAATGATTCACCTACATATTGTGGGGGGTGCACTGGGGGTGCATCTCATCAGGGTTTATCATGTTTGTCAATGTCCCGGAACAGACAATAATACACAGACAATACGCATACATTGATCACAAACATGCGAAATGTACAGCCTACACTGTAAACAATATTGTTTAGAAATTAAACACGTACGAAAACACCTTTCTGTTTTTAAACACCGCGTGTCACGTGTTTTGCTCTTAAACGCCTAAGCGTTTTGCTATGGAACACGTACCATGTTTATAACTTAAACACCCAATGTGTTTAATATCTAAACACATGTAACGTGTTTTGATTCTAAACACCAATGTGCTTACTTATGGAACACGTATCATGTTTGAAACTTAAACACCCAACGTGTTTATTTTCTAAATACCTGTTACATGTTCTTCTTTTAAGCACCCATGTGTTTAGCAATGGAACGTGTACCATGTTTAAAACTAAAACATGTAACATGTTCCATAGCAAAACACCTTTTCTGTTACACTTTTTAAACACCGACACGTGTCACATGTTTTGCTTTTAAACATCTTGGTGTTGTACTTTGGAACAAAATATTTCTGTATTACATAACATGTTTTGTTTTGGAACACGTCCCATAAAGGCTATAGAGTATAGGGGTGACAAGAACAAGACTGGGTTTAAAATCAAATATAATATGTATTCAGTATTGGAACAGACATGGCAAAATATGTACTCCAAGTCTCCAACGGATATATAAGAAATAGATTAAATTTGCATTATTTGATCTGACAAAAGCGGCTTTCTTGCCATATCTTATTATAGGGGTCAACTCAGACCAGACTGCACATCTTTGCAGTATGTCCACCGTTCTATCAATTACTGATTGATTGGGATGGAGCAAGGTCATCACGATAGATTCCTTGTTTGTTAGTTAAATGGTGTATAATGGCCTGTCAACAAACAGCAAATTCGATTTTGTTTATTCATTGGTTTTTAAAGTTCATTTACATCAAGAAAAGTATATTCAGCCAGTTTTGTCAGATCGTAACCCATATTGTACTTAAAGCAACTGTGTCTCAGATGATGCCGCAGATGCCGCAGATAGGCAATGTGTATTTTTGTGCCACCTTGTTTACTGCAGTTGTTTGTTTAATGGTGTTTCATGACCTATCAAGAGCTAGAGACATTTGGGATTTAAATTCCAAAATCAGAGCTGAATATTTAAAACAAAACGTATATATTCAGCCTGAGATTAGATTAGTGTAAACTGGCATGTGCCAGGTACTCCCAACACCATAGTCACTTAGTTCATATTAATAGGAATAATCCGTATACACTTAAAACGGGTATCAATTCTTTCCGTTGACATCTCAGACACAGGTCCCTTTAAACTAAATTATATACAAGTATACGTTTTAAAGTAAATTAACTAAGTATACATGAATGAGTATCACACAATAATGCACATTTAATCTTAACAGCACAATATGTACCGTATTTACCGTATATTTCCGGACACTTTTAATTAATTACTTTTGTCAGTGTCCGAATAATTAGGAATATTAATTAATTCTTAAAAAGTGGTGTCCGAAAATTTAGGTTTTATTTTGCCAAAATGGACGATTTTTTTTGGATTTTTTTTTTTCATGGACCCATAGCCTCCTTTTATCTCACCAATGTGATTGTGCAGCTGATCACGTTTGCACATTTCGTAAATTAATCCGAGCAAACTGGGAATAACATCAATTATTGGTCCCAGTAACAAAGCAGTGCTAATTGTTATGTGCTCGATTTAATTCATTACGCAAACACGTCTTATTTGAAATTAATAAATCACTGAACTACTTTCGGCAAGGGACTTAATCAATATCACGCGAACTATTTTCATACGAGCCAAGCGGATTGTTCTTTTTATGATTAGGATATATAGTTTTAAGCTATCTCCTGTGATATATAATGATACATTACTTTGTTATGTTATGGGTACTAATACATGTTGTTTCAATTAGCGTATCTCTGTAACGATATTGTTGTGATGGTGAGTTGCAAATAATTTAATAATTATTACGTTCAAATGGTGGCGTAATACTGATAGCACTTCTGTATAACTGTGATTGTCATAAATGGCGCAACAGTCGTGAGGTTAAGGTCGCCGACTTCAATGATTTAATTACCGATTCCCGAAAGGGTCGGGGTTTCAAACCTCGACGTGGTATAAAAAAAATCTCATATCCATATTATTTTTGTGATTTTAATATTTTTTTAATATTTTACAATTTTATGATTTTAATAAAAATACCTATAAATGATAGAAACTTACCAACAATTAAAGTGTCTGTCTTTAAGTAATATATACACAGACAGTTTGTTACTGATGTTTTAAGTTTAAGTAATATACACAGACAGTTTGTTACTGTTTTTTTTAAGTTTGAGGTACTGTCTATACTGTCTATACCATATAATGTTTTACTGTCCCAAAATCTTTTTTTTTTGGCTGTCACAATTAATTAATTTTCGGACATCAAACTTTTTTTTATGAATTTGAAATAATTATTGTCCTCCATCTGCTCACAACACTGTTCGAACTGCGCCTGTGGCTACCACGACCAGAATTCACTGGCCGCAAACACAGTAGCCATCGGCGTCTATTTATTAAATTATTTTGTATTTTATTTGAATTCCGCGTGAACGCTGCATTTTGTGTCACACCATTTACAGAAAATATGGTGATTTTCTAAACGAATATCGGAGAAATGCGGCTATATATTTTTGTCAATTTTTCAACACCATTTACGAAAAAAAATTACTGATTTTTTAAAACAATATCGGCACAACTAAATACGGTGATAGAATTTTTGTCAACTTTTCAACACCATTTACTGATTTTCTAAAAACAATATCGGCGAAGGTGTACTGAACTAATCTTTAGTTTAAATAACCAGCCGTCTAATAGATCTGTGTATAATCGAGAGTATATCGTTAATTGTCATGTTGTCTCCGACAGTGAGGTGTTGCGGCACACATCAAAACGACACGTCAATTTCAAAACATTGCCTAAGGGTCACAGCTGTGTGGTGTCATCAGATCAACACCTCGTCACACACAACTACGCATTATCGATTTTTTCCCCACACAAAGCGACGTGTATTTACAACTAGATCTGTGTAATGTGTCGGGTGTAGCCAAAGACCATACATAAATTCGTAATTAGTCACAGATATAGCCTTAAAATATAATCGATTTCCTTAAATTACGTCCGCATGTTGACAGATATTTCAGAAGCAGACGTCATCGTAATTTGCCGTTATTTATTTCCAAAATTAACCATATATTCTGTAAATGGCGTTGAAAGTTGACAATAAATTAAGACCAGATCAGTACGTTTAAATCGCTATCGACGAGAACTGACGATCCGATGAGAGAGTAATACCGTTTAAGCGTATCCAATGTTAAATATACATCGTTATTTTTTTATGACTTTCGTAGTTTTTACCGAGAAATTCAAACCGTTTCCAATTATTGGGGAACATAATATCATGATTAGCACATCGTTTCACTAAGCGGGGGCTACTCAGGAAATGGGATCACACGGTCTATTGTTTACACTGATTAATGGCGGCCTCCATGAGGTCTCAGGTAAATCTTATTTTTCAATAATACGACTGTGGTTTCTTCCTTTTAGTGATAACCATGTTCCAGCCGTTAACACTTATTTAGCAACATTACTTAATAGTAGTTAGTCTGAACATTCTGCAGAGAAATCTGAATTGGACGGAATCGAGCGTTGTTTAAACTTAGTCCGGTTCATATGCACAGGTCAAAATATGAACTGAAAATGGCGCTTTGTGTGACAGAAATCCGTACGCGGACGAATAAAAAAATATTTTGTTATAAATATCACATACAGCGAAAACAGCGGTAGCATCTACTGTTTTAATAATATGCATACATATTGTAATTAATGTTTAATAGTGATATACTTATGATAATATACGATACTATGGTTTATACTCCAGCACTATGTTTTTAGGCTGTGTGATTTGCCTCAATATAAAACTGGATTAATTTAATACTTATATTCATGCGCTTCATGACAACATCATTACATTTATATACAAATATTACTTAAAGGGGTACCGATATGATACATTTTTAATAATAATAAATATTGAAAATACACATTACAATCTCTTACAACATAAGTTATTGATTGAAAATAGACACTGCATCGTGACCTATTTGACCGCATTACCTATTGCGCGGCAACCTCACCAAACCCGCTGTTTACATAGGTAACCGCGGGTTTGGTGAGGTAGGCTCGCTAATACAATGTTTGCGTAATGTTGTTCCGGCATTGCGTTCGCGCTCACCATTGGTGGAATATTAATTAGGTGTAAAGGCTGACCAATCGGAGATCGCGTATCAGTGGCGCAGATTAACTCAACCCAGATTAACTAAATTGTTACAGCACTGCCCACGCCCCCAGCGCATGTACACAAATGTGTACGTGACAGCTGGCCTTGTTTCGCAAAGTCATAATTGAGCCAGTGCATGAGATAATCAACTTCATTATATAACTGATATTTTCGCCGAGAATGATTTGACTTTTTTCTGCAAATATATCGGAAAGTTGATAACATTTTCAGAGCAAATGCGTAATAATTACTAATTTAATATTCGTCAACATTCGATATCGTTTACAGAAAATGTACACTATTATCAGATTCATCTTCGTCGAAAATCTCACGTGATTAGCCTGATTACCTCATGAACGCGCAATATTATAACACGTCGGGCAAAACATGTCTATACAGGTCTGTGGTGTTGAAAGGGTGAAAACTCTGTGCGTACTCAAACCCACAGGTGGAATAGTCGGACGTGTGACACAAAGAAAATGACCATTACAAAAATATCCACTTGATCCCGTTCTATTATTAACGTCATGTACAGTTACGATACCAGGTGGGTGGGATAATGGGATTTTTTAAACAGGAATTTATTTTGGTGTCATGGGTCCGAGTCTTCCACCTGTGCTCACCATATGAGTAAAACACAGTTTTCAACGCACGAGCTTGTCACGTGACGTTGCAGCTGATGGAACAGGATATCGGTCATTGGGTCATTGCGTCATCGAAATGAGGTGTGACCTTTAGGCTATGTTTTGAAATGTTACTGATTGGTCAACACGCCTTTTGATGTCCCACAGACGTTGCGAACGTGCGACTTTCATCATCGCATCACGGGAAAATCATGCAGTAACCCATTTCATGCTCAGGATACGCTTATGTTTGCGGACAAATATTTTCCTTCTATGCACTCAGAAGTATATGCCGCGACCACCATTTAATCCATCTCATCGAGACGGTTCAAATGAGTGGTCACATCGTATACTTTCATTGAGAAATAACAAAAATAATTTTTTTTTTTTTAATAATTTCATACCCGTAAATGTGTATTCCGAAAGGAATGGATTAAAAAAAAAAACTGGATTATATGCAGATCTGTCGCCATATTTCGCCGATATTGATTTCAAAAATATTTTCCGTAAATGGTGTTGAAAAGTTGGCACAAAATTCAGAGTTCATGCGGAATTGTCGGTGGGATTATGCTTTCAAATTCGAATAAATTAATCTAATCAGGGTCACAGCTAGTATATCACTTTTCTTGCTATATACGCAGTATAGCAGCTTCTGTGTAAGTGTGTATCGCCACAGGGAAGCCGACACACGCCCTAGGCGTTATCGATCGATGAAATGTTACAATTTAGGATTAGTCTAGTGAAGGAAAACAGGCGGATATAGCACGGTTCGGATAAGCAACACGGAAGGTTGTATGTCGCCGGACTTCCGTGTACTAACGTGGTCGCGCTGTACTACTATAACATAACGTAACATAGTAAACAACTTTCTTTAATTAAAATGTTTTTATTATACCATTCTGGCCTATACGGAGCCGGCGGAAAGTAAGCGCGAAACAGGAAATGTCAATTTGAGCTACAACAACAACAAATTTTATGGGCGCAACTTGACTATTTTCGTGTACGAAAATTTACGATTTGAGAATATTATAAATGTTAGCTTGTCCGAAAATTAAGAGTACATGAAAATAATTAATTTTCTACAAAATGCGTTGTCCGAAAATAAAGGGTGTCGGTAAATTTACTGGTAAATACGGTAGTAAGTAAGGGGCGGTGGCAGCAGGTTATTGTAACTTACATGTGTTTGAAGAAAGTGCTGGATATAGGTAAAGTTAAACACCGCTTCAAAACTTCACGACGCGGACTCGTGCACATACTCTTTTCAAAGTAAATATTAAACTAAATTTGCGCCGTAAATACCAACCAAATGAAGTGATCTGATAACCTACCCCCCATGAGAATTGGCATCGTAAACAGCATTATTTTTAGCCAGGTTTTTTGTTTTGAAAAAAAATCCAGGCTATTGGATTGGCGAAAGGGCCGGGCGGGCGGGCGGTGCGGGGCGGGCGGGCGGGCAGGGGGCGGCGTCCACAATCAATGTTAAGTTTTAAGTTTTCGTTTGAGTCATTTCTTTGTTACTGTACCACCTAGGACCTCCAAACTTTCACAGCTTCATAATCAAGGGGTGTGCCCACCACATATCACTATCCAACATGTTACTTTTTTTTTTAATTTTCTTTTTAAACTTGACCCATTTTTTACCTATTATTTCTACGTAATTGACTTAGCCATTT
This sequence comes from Conchocele bisecta, assembly GCA_029237695.1. Classification (NCBI taxonomy): domain Eukaryota; kingdom Metazoa; phylum Mollusca; class Bivalvia; order Lucinida; family Thyasiridae; genus Conchocele; species Conchocele bisecta. The sequence continues at coordinate 22,113,765 of CM055265.1, read as the reverse complement.
TCAACGTTAACTTTTTAACGTATGTCTGGTTAAATTTTTTAAATTTTTTGGTTAAAACTTTTAACGTTATACTATATCTCTGCAACTGCTTCGCCCATTACCTTGAAACTTCACATGGGTGTTTATCATCATCCATATTTTCATTCTAACCCCCAACCGTGCGGCCCCTGTGCCCAATGTCAAGGTCAAATTAATTTTATTTTTTTTTGTTAAAGTTTTTTCGTGTACTATATCTCTGCAACTGCTTCACCCATTACCTTGATACTTCACATGGGTGTTTATCATCATAGTCGCACCCGCTTGCGGAAAGCGCGATATCATTGGCATTTTGGCATACGTCCGTCCGTCCGTCCGTGTGTCCGGTTAAAGTTGTTTCTTTAAAGTTTTTCCATCTACTACATGTATATCTATTTTTTTTAGTGTCCATGCCTCGCCCCAATGCGCGACATGCAGGCCACGGCATCTAGTTCTACAAAAAGTGGGTATAAATTATGTTATCCAAGTGTCTATGCTTGGAAAAAACCTGGCCTTCGTGGCTTTGCCTCGTTTCTTGTTGTACAATATACCAATTAACTGCTATTAGTCTACATATGTTAATTAATAGCTATTTTATCAAAACGGTGTGGCAAACATATTGTTTTAAAAATCAAAATAAGAAATGACATCCTTAATCGAAGCTAATACCCTCGCTGGCAGCGGTAATAAAACAATAACCAAGTCCTCTTTGACCTTGACCGTTCAGACGTGGGTGATGGTCGTATGCAAAAGAAAAATAGCATCCCTAGACACACCGTGTGGCAAATATCATCAAAATCAGTGAAGCGGTTGACGGAGTTATTGAAAAATGATTTTTTTTTTTTATTTTTTTTTTTAATTTTTGTTTTTGCCTTTAAAAACATGGATGAACATACGTCCTCAGTGACCTTGGGCAGTCGGACGTGGGTCGTATGCATAACCATGTTAAAATCCCATAGACATAGTGAAATGTCTATGGGATTTAACATGAGGAAATTTTTCTAATTTCAGAAATCGTGGACCGATTTTCAAAAATGTAACTTTTGATTTTCTTAGTTAAATCATTTCCAAGCTATCTAGCCAGGTTTCGGAAGCAATTTCTTTTTTTGTTTTTCGTCTCATTCTCCGGCTTCTCCACCTCTTTTTTCCCCATGTTTACATTCCCATAGAGAACTCATCTTCGTAATTAAAATTAATATTTGACAAAATTTCATGAAATAAAAGAAGGCTCATTCTTAAATTTTGATAACATTTAATAGTATCGTACAAAATATTGTTTTTGCATTGATTACATGGCCGTAATATTTGGGCAGGGTTTCGTGAAATTGAAACAGACAGTAGGTCAATTGCAGTGGATGAAGCTAAATAGTTCCTTCTAAATCACTGCTAATTTGTTTATTGTATAATTATTTGTGTAAATTTTTGAAGCGCATATTAAATTGCGAATGATGTATGTATAATAATAAAAAAAAAAAAAGGTTACTTGATTTGTATGTGGATATATGCCACTCGTTCCGCAGCGCAACCATATTGCGCTCCTAAATTCGCGCAATATCGCACACTGCGGAACTCGTGCATTTATACACATACAAATAAAATAACCTGTACATATATATCAAGGTGCATGATCACGTGGTTACAACAACAACAACGTCGCCCACTCCAAAGTAAGTATTATTTGATATTTTCCTTAATATGCAACGGATTTTGATGAAATATGGCGCAGCAAACGCGTCTTCATGAGCTGCATTTGGTGGTCCAGGGAGTCTGACACAGACTTATATCGTTTTTGCGAAGAATCGATTTTCGTGTCAGAGACAAATACTACAAAATACTACTGAAAAATGACTAGGGTTGACAACGCTAGATTTCGTGCAATCATAGTTTACTAATTTAGTTTTATTTAAATTAATTAAACCAGCTACAATATGCTATATACATTGTATATATATATATAGTGTCTAGAATGAAAATCTCTTTCTATATATAATAATTTCACAACTAAAAAATGGTATGTTTCACAAATTGTGTTTCCTGTTACAGGAATAGCAGAGATGCGTTATCAAATTATTTCCCCTGTGTATCACAGTCCAGAATAGTACATAGTAGATAAAACACGAACCATTTGGAATTTGATCAAATAAAATGGTGCATTTGGTTGATATTCGTTATTTGAGGTCAATTAAGTGAAAAGCCCGCATATTGGATATCTGTAGCCCATTTCACCAACATTGCAAAGTATACTTTTCTAGCAAAGTATACTTTGAGGGAGAACTTTTCAATTTTAGAATAAATTTATAAATTTTTATTATACTGAATTTATTACATTATCACAGTCAATTTGGCTGTGATAATGTAATCAATTCAGTATAATACTTCTGCATTTGTGAGTTCTATATGAAATAATGCATTTCAGGAAAAATCAATGATTACTCCCTCAAAGTATACTTTGCTAGAAAAGTTTTATACTTTGCAATGTTGGTGAAATAGGCTACTGAAACAACAGTTACATCTACATGAGAAATAACCACTGTAAAATAATTATTTTAATAAGAATATGATAAAATATTTGGACGAATAGTATATGTAATACGAGAAAACACATTCAATGATTTTGTAACTTTATGTCTGTTCCACGTTCCACGTTTTTATTTTGCTTGTGAGTTGACTTGTGAGTTGAGAATTGCCAAATGTTCAAGATACGTTTGTTGAACATCTTGGCAAGATTAACGCAGGTGATTGTGTACAAAACAGGTACAAAATCAACTACATGCGTTTTCTTAATATCGTATATAATGAACATCTTCTTACTGTCTGTTCACGTTTTTCTGCCGACGAACTTTTGGCTAATTAAATTACATTAAATCTAAAAAATATTTAAATCATTAATAGACATGTACACTGATAGCCATTCAGTCAGTGAATTATAGTGATTTTACTGCAGCCTATGAGTATATTGCAGAGTGGTCAGGAATCTCGATCATTACTTGCATTTATGTTCATAAGGTTCTTTTTGTCAACCAGCTGCCAAGTGGCCATTACTTTACTTGTGTAGGATAAACGTTATAACCGTTTAAACGATTTAACGCTTTCTTTGACGAACGGTTACACGCTTCTACATGTACACAGCACCGTACAGATGAAACCGTGTTATACGTATAACACGTTTCCACGGGTTTTAAAGCATTACACGTTTTGGTATGCCAACCGTGTATCGCGTAGAATGCGCATGCTCAGATCGTTCTTCGTGAGTGTATATATACTTCTAGACTGCAGGGCTTCTAAAAGTTTCAGTTTTCCTGTTCTGGACCGATTTTTGAACTCTCAGACCGATTGAGATTTGAAAACTAGTCTTAAAAATCTGTCCAAGAAAAATTGCCAGTCAAGTAATTTATGACACATATCCGCGGGCCATATCCGTGTTAAACCAGTGTGCAGCTCGCTACGTATTCAGTTTCTCCAACTATCGATTTTTCTTAACACACGCGTGGGACAGGTGTATAGTGGATTAGTGACTGAAATAGACTGGCTTCAGCGTAAAGATACGAACGAGAGTTCCTAGACTCGCCATTTTTGATGATGTTAAAATAAAATAAAGAAAACCATGCACTGTGTTTATCTGTGTTCGTAATATTTAAACCCAAGTAAACTGACACGGTACTATCGGCCCGGGGGGGGCTATTCCCATCCATATTAAGTTAGGAACTGTTACATTACGCTCTATTATGGGTCATTTTTGTGTATATAAAATGTACAATGTAACATAGGAATGCCGCTGATCCTGATGAGCCGGCTCACGATGATCTACAATTCGCAAAACATTTAGATTAAACGACAAGTACATCTGGTCGTGTTGAAAAGCGTGACTCCATTAGGCATCAGGGATTAGGATCAATTGAAGTGCTAAATCACACCGCCGATGTACTTTGAACTCGATCTGAGGGTATGTATTCTCGATATTTTAAAAGGGAACGAAACAAGGAACGCTCCGACGCGATCGGGGCCGAACAGGTATTCGCGCTTAAAACGTGTAAACCGTTGCACAGTTTCAACGCTTTCATATAGCTACACGCTTCCAGGTAAAGCGTTGTACACGTTTAACTCTTTCACCTCGCTACATATGTATACGCCAAAGCGTGTTGTACGCCTTGAAGCTAAATCGTATTACACGCTTTATTTTTTTAAAACTAAACGGTTGACAATGTGTATTAACACAATGTACGAAACCGTATTATACGTTTAAATTTCAACGTATACAACGCTTTTAAATCTAAACGGTGGTTGACAATGTGAAAAATTTTATTACGTTTGTACGAACCATTATTATACGTTTAAACGAACGTATACAACGCTTTTAAACAAAACGGTTTGACAATGTGTATTACACGTGTACGAACCGTATTATACGTTTAAACAACGTATACAACGCTACAGCAAACCGTTCCGTTTGCGTTCGGCTTTGCGTTCGCGTTGAGTTTGCAAGTGTTGTCTACGGTGGAACAAAAACGGAGACTGCACTGTACATGTATTGCCGACAACGATCTAATTAGCAACATTCAGCTCTAAGCAGTGGAGCATTCAATAACCCAGAGACGTAATTATTACCCCGGTATGATATCCTTACAGCAATTCAAAATGGTCAGCTGTCAGTCATATTGTAAAAATTGATGGACTCACAATCCATTGGTTGAAAACTGACCTGACAGAGCTTACAGCGATCAGTCTTATTTACGAACTACACTGTTTGGTAACCAGACACTTAATAACATTTTCTACGTTCTAAAATAAAAAAAACCTATATGTCTGAACTGAGTTGTCCTTCCTATGTTCATAGTGAGACTGCGCGGGTGCACGCTGATCAGGATCTACGCTGGACACAAGGGCAAACAATTCATAGGTGTCAAATTACGTCACGAATGTACGGCTGTGTAAACCATATTTTTATAGGATCACTGTCTTAACAATAATTTGAACCATTTGAACCTATTCTCTGTCTTATTTAAAATTTCATGATGCAAAAACACATCACAAACCATTTTATTGTTTTAAGGAATTAAGAGATTTCATCAATATCGATCAATATCATGTTAAAACCGTGCCAACCCCACATACAACCCAACCCACCCCACACATGTACACCCGTACTCCTACCAAACATCTACATACTCTTCTTTTCAATTAGCCACAACACATTATTATCACCAGATGTCTAAAACAATCACATGTTATCGTATTGAACATATCTCCACATCAAAATACTAGCAATACATAAACTATTAATTTCGGGAACACTGTTCAAAGCTTATGCCTTATTTTTTTCACAAAGTTATCACAAACGAAATGTTCCTCACCAGCACCCTTTAATTAACTCAATGTTCCGTACTTTACATATATATATATCAACCTAGAAAGTGTTACACCTGCATACATGTACAAGGTATAAGACTATATTATCACTACTTGCTTATCATATACATGTAGTAAACCGCCCACTCCAATGAATGGAAACTGTGCGTATTCGGTTGTCAGATCATTTCGTTTGTGAAAAACAGTCACTGTTTATGTACGTATGTCATGTATTTATGCTTGCACATGTTTGTGTATAATATACACAAACATGTGCAAGCATAAATGAGTGGATAGTCTGTATATGTTTGTATGCGATTGGCTTTGTTTATGGATATATGCCACTCGTTCCGCCGCGCTACATTTGTATATCCATATGCAAATCAAATGGCCTATAAATTGTTTGTTTCCACGCCGTGTAGTAACGTATTTTTATGGCTGTGATTGGGGAAATGGGGCTCATGGGTTTTGCGACTAGTGTTGACCCAGATCATCCTGTGCACCCGCACAGTCTGGTCATGATATGATATATTCGCCATTACAGCAATGAAACACCCGCACTGCTTCTAGCAAGCAATATAAATCATGAACAGGCTACTGGAGTGTGGTATTGCTCAAGAGCTGTACTGGTCACAACTCCCATAAACCCCATGTATCCAGTCGCAGCCACATATTAAGACCTCGCCATTGCATACGTCATGTAGAGAGGAAACTATGTTTCTTAATTTCGTATTTACGCGACGTAGAAACGAAACTTTTTAGTGCTTTCTTTTACCCATCCCTTCCTCTAATGTTTCTCTAGCATGCCCTTCAAAGCCATCACACTCAGACCACCTCTAACCCCAAGGTCAAGGTAACAATTTACCTTAACAGTGGGGCAAATTCCTTTTATTTTGTGTTTCCTTTCACACAGCTTATTGATATTCGTTAAACAAAAACACCACTAGGCGCGCTTTGTTGTCTTCTGACAAACTTTTGTTACCAAATCTATTTATACGCGTTTTCCAAAGATGATGCGCCAGAGACGATGCATGTATCGAGAATGATGAAATAATAAACAAGTTATTGCGGCTTAACGGGAGTAAACTTTCCTTTTTCCTTCTCAGTATAGTTTACATATATATAGTCTTTTCGGTAACATCTGGGAATACTATTTCTATTTTGCATATTAACACACTAAAATTACCCTGCGAGTTTTGAAACCGGTACGACGGTTCTTATGGTCATTACATCAACCACTTAAATGTAGCCACCGCAGCTGCACAATCGAGGTAGCCAGACATGATAAACTGGCATCAACACGTAGTTCCACAAAACGCGGCATGTTTATACTATCCTGTAAGAATTTGCATAAGAGTGTCACATAAATCGTGCTAACACGTAGCAGGGTTCCCAAATTGCGGAATGGCTTATCCGCGCGAGTAATTGACACAGGTCAATATGACTTAACCTGCACCTGCGATCAGAGAACATTCAAAAGTGTTATTCAGCGGCATTATGTTTATAACATAGCGACCAGCGCATTCCCTGATCGGATCAGCGTAATATCCCTCTTTTCAGCTGGCTACCCATTTATTGAATTGAGTCATATTCAGCAAGAATACTGTTTTATGCAGTCTTATGAAAATATGGTAAATACTATTTTTCTAAATAATTTTACTGTGCTGTATCAGAATATTTCATTATTTCAATCTCCATTTGGAGTTTGTTCGCACCGTAATGACCACCATAAACATCCATCGATTTCAAAGGAAATGGCATATACATGCACGGTGTTCCGTTAATGCCATCGTAATATCATTATCGTACTACCGTTATTGTGGTATCGCCTTCTGGTTAGATGCGCATGTGTATTGTTGTCAACAAAAAGTGCGTTTGTTTTTTAATCAATATATGTTGGATGCTTTCGCGCTGCATCATATTGAATCGTATATTATTACATTTCTTAAAGTTGCAATATGCTACATGGATGGTGTAAGAGCTAATATAGTTTGTGTCGTGTTTATTAATGGCTATTGTTTTTCACCGGATCTGTTCGTATTGACGCAAACGCATCCAACACAAAAAAAGTATTAAACTTATACTTGTTTTAAAGATAGTAAGTTTCAAATGCAATTTTCGCTGACAACAATGCGCATACACTGTCCATAAGGAACATGTACTACGATGACGATAGTACGATACTACACGTACAATGACAATTGATACTATTATAATACTACAATATACCACAATGACGATTGTGATGACACAATGACGATAATACGAGTGTAGGAAGACGATATTATGATACGACGATGTAAATGTATCTATACTTTTGATGGGGTTCATCCCGATATCCATGGTTTTGCCCTCAGATACATGTTTGGCTTTCTCGTTACTTGAGAGTTGAATCCGGTTATACCCATTACAAAGTAGTCATATCAGTATTAATCATATTACTTTTAGATAGTGTAGCTAAGTGACTCTGTTGTGGTGAGGACCCAGTACCAGATCAACATACATGTATGATAATTTCAGGGCTAAATTTGCATTTTTACTAAACTTATTCGATTCTGATTTTGGGATTACCCCCACCCATACCCCCATCCATACAGGTGAAATAGTTGATTCGACCCAGTTGACTGGCCTAAAATTGACCTTAGCTGTTGGCAGGCCATTATCCACCATTAAATAAAGTAAATACACACATACTTTCTAGTTCCTTGCTATTTCATGGTACATGCATTATATAATAATTAAGTAGATATATCGGTAACGTTACATAAAACAGCACTAGTAATGTAAATACATGGCTTTGAAATGTTGTAACTGCATGCATTATGATATTGAATACTGAAATACATGAAACAACAATCTGTCAGATAGCCAGAAATTGAAAGCACAAAACTCCTGCCACCTCTTTCATAGAGTGTGGGCATATACAAGCACTGTAAAGTTGTAATTTTCATGTGTTTTTTTGTGGTAATTTTTATTTTCGCTCATTACGCGTGCACACATTCGTGAAAATAACTAGAAAGTATGTTCCTAAATCATGGATATTCCCCGGTGGCATACTGGACTATAACTGGAAAGACTCTTACAAACTTTTCGACGTAAATGTACAAGAGCAACGCAATATGCACCCTTGGTGTCCCATATGGGGCATAATATCCAGGTAAATAGTACCCGTAAATATGTAGCCATATCATGATGCATGTGATTTTGTTTATCAAGGTGGCTCCGTTAATAATTCGTTTTCAGTAAATAAAAGCTTGAACTATTGTTTTGAACGGACATACAGACACAGACATTGGAGAACACACTAGCGCACATATAGCTCTCATTGTGATCACCAGCAGAGCAAATAATCTGCAATGTTTTCATGCAATCGGATACTCTCGGTGCTTTAGACTGGTTCCCGGCAGTATTGCTATGCTCTATTGTACCTTACTACGATGACAATAGTTCGAAGCTACGATGACATAGTATTATATACGACGACGATAGTATGATGCTACAAATACCATGGCATGATACTACGATACGACGATGACGATACTATGATATAATATCGCAGTATCGTCATCGTACTATCGTGATATCGCGTCATCGACATCGTAGTGTCGATTTACCGTAGTATCGACCCGATAGCGATATTACGATGGCCTAAACGGAACACCATGTATGCATACTAATGTTAAAACTGTCATATAATGGATTACCATAGGAGAGTCAGATAGTAATCACCATTTTCCTACACTTAAACCCATATATTCTGATAATGTTCGCTAAATATTTCGGGCAGTGTTGTTTATTCCATGAATAATAATTCCCCAAGATATTTGTCTAGTATTTTCAGCCGCGGCCTTTGGTATTAGTTGAGACGCAGTATTATGAACTTTCAGCAACAAGCTGTAGTTTGTGATACCTCAGATGCCTGCCAGTTCGGAACAGCATACAATATTCTCAGGTGAGTGTTGTAATATACTCTTGCTAAGTGATTTTACCCCCAGGTACAGCCTTTTCTTTGAACATTTATGTGCCAGATTAACTGATCCAAACAATTGTGCTGCAGTAGCATGCTTCTCATAAATGATCAGTTAAACAGGGATGGCATTTTCCCTGTGTGCACAGCATCAGGCACCAGATTAGGATAGTGAGAAAGCTCCTTCGCACTGCTCTGGGGACTTCTGCCGACCTACGACGTCACTGCACACATTCTATACAAATATAGTGACGCATGCCGTCGCAGGCTACTTATAACGCTCGACACTGCCAACTTCAGACAATGGTTATACTATTTTTGATACATCTTTAAACGATTTCACTCTTTGATATTTATATTTATAGCGAAAAACATTGTACATGTTTAATGCTAATACATAATATTGTATATTGTATTGTATACTTTCTATTAAGGAATTAAAATCTGTGTGTAAAAGGTAAACACTGTGATGTTTATAGAGTGTTGCATTGGGAATTTTGATTCAGTATATTGAGGAACAAATTATATTTCAAATAGACGTGCATGTATTTCAAACTGCTGCTGTTTCAATACTAAATTGATTTGAATTAAACAACCAAGTTAAATGGGCAATGAATTTATGCAATTTAAAATACTTTTTTACATTGAAGTTTTCTGAAGTAGTTTATAATATGCACATGTTTGAACTTGATATTGGCATTTTGCGTCACTTTTCATATGACATCGTCATTGACATCGATTGAAAATCCATGTTTAGGGACTGGCACATCTCATGAATGGATGAGTCGAACAAGACGAGATAGCTCAAATTATTCAGCAGTTGCAACTACGTTTCTGAAGCTACCTTGCACAGTCCCCTTGGTATAAATTAAATACAAAATATGAAAATACATGATAGTCTATGGGAAATGTATTTTGTCCTTTAAATACACGGCACATTGATAGATGTCTAGTCGATCAGACCTCATAACCTCATCAGGCGCGGATACAGGGGGGTCCAGGGGGTCCGGACCCCCCCACCCCCCTGCTCCCGGCAAAAAAAAAGAAAAAGAAGAAAATCTACAATACTCGAATAGTTGGATGACTTTTTTCGTGGCCTAGGTGTCAGGAAATCGCATCTGCGGTGATCTGGCATTTACAAATTTCCTGGGGGAGGACCCCCAGACCCCCCCGCCCCCCGACTTTACGATTTCGCACGCGCGGAGGTCAGGTACGCCAAATTTTACTTACAGACTCCACCCCCTTGCAATTATTTCTTTATCCGCGCCTGCTCATACATGCTGATATGCTGGTTGAAAACCATAAAAGGCATGCTCTTAGTTGGTGTCCATATTGCTGTAAAATGTTAGTTCAAAGAATAATTTATTTTTTTTCAGACTGGCAGCATCCGTAATGTTGAAGACACAAGGCCACAACAAGAAGACATCACTGAAACACCATGTTCCGAGTAACCGTGAGTACAAGAAATGTTCAAAGTAAAAGTCAAAGGTAAGAAAATATGAACAAATGTTCCTACTTTTTTATCATAAATTCCTACTTTTTCCTACTTTTTTCCTACTTTTTGCGAAAAAAATTCCTACTTTTTTTCCTACTTTTTCACAAAAGGTCACCAGAGAGCCTGTACATGTACATTTTGATCAGGAACTACGTACACTGCTTGCAAATGTAACTAGCATACAACATCCGATCATACATAAGACAATATATTTCTATTTAATCGTAATTTAATCTGTGTCAAGTAGATCCAGTAAACGGGATCAAGTTAGTTTTCTGCGAATTCTTATCTCCTTTCCGATAATAACCCGATTTCCAAATATCACTCGCAGGCTGGTGCACATCGACCTGTGTTAATTACTAACGCGTATTTCCATCGTGCAATTCGGGCACCCTGCTATGTGTTGGCACGATTTATGTGACACTCTTATGCAAATGATTACTGAATAGTGTAAACATGCCGCATGTTGCGGAAATTACGGTGTGCCGTTAAGGCCATCGTAATATCGCTAATGGGTCGATACTACAATAGTACGATACTACGATGACGATAGTACGATACTACGATGACGAAAGTACGATAACACGATGACGATAGTACGATACCACGATGACGATAACGCGAAACCACGATTATACGACACTACGATGACGACACTACGATATCATATCGTACTATCGTCATCGTAGTACGTCGTCACTAGTCATCGTACTGTCGTGATCTCATTGTATCGACCCGATAGCGATATTACGATGGCCTTAACAGAACACGGTTTATCGTTGTATCGTACTATCTGGCACATCATCTTTGGAAAATGCGTATCAATGGATATGGTAACGAGAGTTGTCAGAAGACAACGAAGCGCGCCTGGTGGTGCTTTAGTTTAACGAATATCAAGAAGCTGTGTGAAAGGAAGCAGAAATTAAAATAAATTTGCCCCACTGTTAAGTTCGCGAAAGCGCCAACATTTCTGCTTCATCATGTTTCATAGGGTAGTGAATGCACCGATTTTTCATAAATTTAGTCATAGAGTACTGCACATGAGAATCGCCTCCATATGGTTATCTGGTGCACTGCATTTATTAGAATCTTCTCATGAGAATCATAACACATGTGGTACCATTGTAATTCAATTTACTAGTGATAATATAATTATCCGCAATGTATGATTGCCGGTGCAGTGTGACTGCGACATGACGATCCGTTGATTACTTGTGTAAACGTTTTGGGACCATATCCCGGTAGGGTATCGTCACATTTTGTATTAGCTGCACAGGATGCACTATATGGCTACACCACGGTCAACAATTTTATTTACGTTCCGCGCACTAAAATATAGGGAAAACCTGCAGGGCGTTGACGTTCATAATTCGCTATATTGTTTTTGAGAAACAATTCTACAATATAACACAAAACTATTACCATAAACTTACCTAAGAAAGTGTGTATTAGCAAGATTGTTATGTCACTTTCCACGAAGTAGAAATGAAACAAACCCAAATTTGGAAGGACTACTCCGTCATAACGCTTATGTAATGCAGTGTAATTAAATTAAATTAGAGTTATGTACTCAGAACTAATAGTGTATGCGTGTTATCCCATTGCATATGTCTACATACACGTGTCTTATAGTGAAATAAAACTAAACTTATAATTAACTCTTAAACGGCCAAAACCGGAGAGTATCGTCTGCTTCGTAATTTTTCAGATATGTTTTAACAATGCACATGTTGGACAGCACATGATAATTGTCTACACTGGAGACAATTATCAGGTGCTTACAAACCAGGTTTTCATTACGTACAAGAAAATGTGGCCTGTCGGCACACGAATTCCACAGGGTGGCAGATATATTTTCGAAACAACAGCGAACTTGAGAAGGACGGACACAATGATACACAGTCCAAACACGATATGCCACCGGCTCTACCGAGACCGGTGTAAAACTAAAATTAAAAGGACGACAAAGAGGAATTCAGCATTGTAAGGGTTAGTCATGCATCCAGACATGATTAACCGCGCAGCATTTAATCCCGCCCCCATCGTTTTTACCGCGAATATTATGGAACATCTGATTGGCTGACTGAACGTATGAACCCATTAATTAGATAACCGACCCCGACTGGCACTATAATTTCGGCGGTATATCTCGCTTTCCGTTTTGACTGTGGAACACTGGATTTTACTCAGGCATGTATACGTTATTTAATTTTGCTTAGGGCCAACCCTACATACAAGTATTATGATAATCGTACCTACATGTATACATACTGTAAGGTGGACGTCACTTGCGCGTGATGAATTTCATATGGGTTCTATATTTAAGGGGAAATTCCTTTGTTAGTTGGGACTTTGTTTCTAGGTTTCACTGTTTCCGATCATGACTTGTGACGTAATGTTTGTCATACATGTATATAGTATGGTCACCTTTTAACTCGTTTACTTATATTTTCAGAGGATATGACACTACAGGAATACGTTAATCTATTTGATGGAACGAACGTTTTATATGATTCCTGATGCGTAAGGAAGACAAAAGATAGTTGGTAACGACACGTGTGCATACATGTGAATTAGAACACCATGTCCGACTGTTTAAGGTCGATTTCACTAAACTATTTTGCATGTATGTCTAGACAGTCGGCTTTATTGTGTATGCCCCACATGAAAATACAAGGTTTAGTGCTTATTCATTGTTTGCGTATAACCCCTGTATTTGCGGATGAGACTGAAAAAACGGGGCTTATGGGGTATGCCATCAGCGTAGTATGCACATCCGTGTAGTCTGATCATGGTCTACACCGTTCGCTATTCCATGAATGAAACGCCCGTCATGTTTCTAAAGCAACATACATTGTATATCGGTATTAGCCAAAATAGGTGTCATATTTGATCAGGAACTACACATAAATCGCATAAACCCAATGTTGCCTGTCACAGCCACATTTATTTCTGCTTACAATAGCTGTTTCAATCACTAACCAACTAACTAATATTTGACAAGAATGTTTAATACACGTGCAGCAGTTATGGTATAATTCAGAGAGTCCGTTAACTTGACATATTTTTGGAACATTAACATGTGACAATTAACCGTCAATAGGAACAATTAGTAAACCTAACTGCATTTTATGACCAAGTTCATAGTGACAAATGCTTGTTTCAGAACGATAATATTATGAACCTTTTCATATTGACCTCATTACATCACATTTTCCTAGCTACTAATGATTGTCAGAGAACGGAAATCTTATGCAAATTTTCATAGCGACTAATGTTTGTCTGAGAACGGGAATGTTAGGAAAATTTTCATAGCGGCTACAATATGCGGGAGCGATGGTACGTTTTATGAAAATTTTCATAGCGACTAACATTTGTCTGAAAGCAGTAATTTTCATAGCGACTTCAATATGTGAGAGTGATAGAACGGTTTATGAAAATTTTCATAGTGAGAGGTATATTACATTTTATTAAATTTGTCATAGTGAGAGTCATATTACGCTTTATGAAAATTTTCATAGCGAGAGGTATATTACATTTTATGAAAATTTTAATAGTGAGAGTGATATTAAGATTTATGAAAATTTTCATAAGGAGAGGTATATTACGCTTTATGAAAATTTTCATAGTTTGGTTTATGAAAATTTTCATAGCGAGAGTGATGGTACATATTATGAAAAATTGTTTGTCTCAGAACGGAATGTTATGAAAATTGTCATAGTAATTTCAAGGCAAAGGAGACCGCAGAGATAGTATGCTATGTCGTATACTGAATGTCTGTTCCTAATGTCTGTTCCTAGAATGTGGTGAAATATTATGATAATTTTCATAGTCAAGTGCAGTCTGAATTTTTCATAACCCTCCTTATGCATATGGGGTCGCTATTTTGAGCAACTGGATTTGCTCAAACAAAACTGGAGCCTGTTATTAGCCCTTTCAGTCTATAGATACAATATTATGCACTTGCTGGTCTGTATCTGCACTGAAACGTGCTTTGACGTATGTCAATTTTTGACACACTTATAACTGTATAATTATTGGTTGATACTGTTGAAAGATGAAGATGCGATAAATAGCCATAAATTATATTCTAATGAAATTCCAAGACACATTCATGATATTTACGGGGAGAAATACAAGAAAATATGATGAATTTTTGTCCGCTAGTTTTGAACTATTTATAGCCCATAAGTTTCCCAGCATACAAAGAGTTAACTAAACATTGTATGACTAAGAAGTTTGTAAGTGCATCTGACAGCGGGGCATTGGCTAATCTTTCATGAGTGTGCCAATGTTGATTATTATTGTGTATGTAGGTAGAAAATAGAAGTATCCAGGAACCACGTTGGTATGAGAGGAAAATTATTAAAATTTTCGTACAAACTTTTTCATCATACAAAGTTTAGTGAAACAGGCCCCAGATGACATTGATGTAGGTTCTGTATTGTTTTTACGTACCCAGATAAAAGTACTGTAAGTCGGATTGACTTGAAACTTCATTTGTCGGGTAACCTGCCCTGTATTGACCGAATACGTACTGACTAATAACATATTGTTGTATCAGGCATTGACCTGATATCAACATCCTGGTTACAACAAAGTGAAAACTGACGTTCCATTGGTCGGTTGACGTCACGTGACGTTACCGTATGACGTCAGTGTAAGGACGCAACGTAAACAAGTCCTCGTTCTGTTCATAGATAACGACGTCATCTGTGGTCATAAAACGTTACCTGATAAATAGAATACCAGACTAGTGTATTTTGTTATCAAGTTTATCAGGCTTGGCTCGGAAACGGTAGGAATTCCTCGCAAGCCTCGTAATTCCTACCTTTCCTAGCGTTTCCTAGCCTTGCCTGATAAACTTGATATCAAAAGACACTAGCCTGGTATTCTCTATATACAATGTCATTTGTCATCATCCACATTTTCATTCTATAGCCCACTCATGCGATGACCCCTGTGCTCGAGGTCAAAGTGATTTCTTGTTTTATTTATTTACAGGTGAACATTACATACAAATTCCAAATGGTGGATCCAATGCACAATGACATTGTTACGTGTGCTGATACCCTTTCACGTAACATTAATGCGGCGATTAATATATTTGTGTTGTCGCAAAATATCGCCGGTAATGATCAAACCTGCCCAGAACTTCATTGGATACCAGAGAGAGCCTTTGATGCGGGAAACAGTGATGAATGTTTTACTCCACGATACAAATCGCTTGACAATCAGAATCAATGCTGTAAGTATAAACTACTGTCTGTTTCCCAAAACCTGCCCAATATTACCACTATACCCACAATGCAATCACAATATTTTTTTGATACATTGGAACCTCTCTAAACCAGACACCAAGATAATATATGTGATCTCATTTTGAGAAGTTTCTTGGTAACGTATCTCAGATAATAACGCATGTTCATGATGGCAAAATATATCAGTATATCCAGACTGGTTTTATGCCTGATTTACAGTGGAACATCTCTAAACTGGACACCCTGGGGATCTCACAGGGTGTCCGGTTTAGAGAGGATTTACTGTCATATTAAATTGTTCCAACAACTAAAAATGAGCCTTCATTTTATTTTGTGACATTTGGTGAATTATTCAATTTATTACGAAAAATTTATTTCTCTATGGGAATTTTACATGGGGGTAAAAGGAGTCGAAAAAACAAAATATTTTGGAAATTGACTCTGAACCTGGTTAAATAGCTTGGAAATGATCTAAGAAAACAAGTTAAATTTTTACTTCGAAGTATTGTTTAAGAAATTTGCCGGAGTTTCTTAATTCTGTCATAATTTCTATATTCCTTGAAGGATTACTTTAATATTTCAGTACATCAAACTTGTGCACAAATGCCACATATCCATGCTATCCTGAATAAAAAGAAAATTGTGTCTCATCCGTCACAAGGTTAAAGTTTTTGTTTGAGCATGTATCTTCAATAGTATTAGGCCTACAGCCACCATACTTGCACACTATCATGAACCAGTGATGTGCACCGCAACCAACTTAGAATCAAATGACCTTTGTCTGATTTTGACCTACAATTGAAATATTTACATAGTTATTTGACCACTCATAAACTAATAACAACGTTAGTAAATTCTTGATTATTTTATTTTGTGGGTCTTCCTATTCTTTTTTTCACAATTTATGACCCATATAATCATATCAATTTGTGGAATCTATATGGCCACAGCAGCTCAACAATTTTGACAATACAAGGTGTGCCTCATTCATTCCAAATATATATCCCATAATAACGGCTGTAGTGATGCTGAAGAATCAGCCAGCGGACAGTACCCAACCGGTTAGCCGTGGAGAAGGACCACCCCTGTACCGAGACCTCACCATCACGTTTATGAGTCACACCAGTCATTGTCTGCTATAATTCCGCCACAGCAAATTTATCAAATTTGTCCCCCAATTATAGCACCATCAACCGAATGCCACACGTTTGATCGTTTAACCTCAAGAATATTAATGAGCAACGGAAAATTAAGCAATATGCTACCAGATAATGTTTTGATAATGTTACAATGTTACTTATTAAAGTATGCACGCCACAAACATCAATGCACTGACATACACCATTACGAGACCCACCAGACTCCGGTTAATATAATTATACCCTAATGGTCTCCTTATTTTCAAAAAATGTCGACACAGCCAATCTGTATCTGTCAATCAAAATCTTATTTCCCTCTGGAGTCAGGTGTGTCCCGCCATGTGAATTCAGTAAATGTTCTTTCAAACATTCAATATACGGATGCGTCATATTCCGACCCATTTCATGTTTTCCAGTAATCGTTCTAACCGCGCGATTAATTATTTTCGTTTGTTCTCCAATCGTGCAATACCACCAGGCTCACCCCCTCTCCATATTGATCGAGGCAAAATGTCAGACCATACAATTAGCGATGATGTGTATGTGCTAAATATGTACTCCATATCAGATTTTAACCTGTCCAAAAACACAGGGAATCCCCAACTATCCACACATCTGTAACATATCAAGATTCAAATATTATAAATGTATCACACAATATGAATTCCAGAAATAAGCTCAGTAATACTATTTATTATCAATCCTTTTTAGCCAGGTTTTTTTTTAAAAAAAATCCAGGCTATTGGATTGGCGAAAGCCGGGCGGGCGGGCGGCGTCCACAATCAATGTTAAGTTTTCGTGTTCGAGTCCATTTCTTTGTTACTGTACCACCTAGGACCACCAAACTTTCACAGCTTCATAATCAAGGGGTGCCCACCACATATCACTATCCAACATGTTACATTTTTTTTTAACTTGACCCATTTTTTTCCGCGCTGTCGACTTAGCCATTTTCAATGTTAAGTTTTCGCGTTTACAATGTTAAGTTTTCGTGTTTAAGTCCATTTCTTTGGTACTGTACCACCTAGGACCATCAAACTTTCACAGCTTCATAATCAAGGGGTGCCCACCACATATCACTATCCAACATGTTACTTTTTTTTTAACTTGACCCATTTTTTCCGCGCTGTCGACTTAGCCATTTTCAATGTTAAGTTTTCGCGTTTACAATGTTAAGTTTTCGTGTTAAAGTCCATTTCTTTGGTACTGTACCACCTAGGACCACCAAACTTTCACAGCTTCATAACCAAGGGGTGCCTACCACATACAACTATCCAACATGTGACCAATTTTTTACCTTCACCTATTATTTCTACGTAATTGACTTAGCCATTTTCAACGTTAACTTTTTAACGTAGGTTCTGGTTAAATTTTTTTGGTTAAAACTTTTTCGTTATACTATATCTCTGCAACTGCTTTCGCCCATTACCTTGAAACTTCACATGGGTGTTTTATATCATCATCCATATTTTCATTCTAACCCCCAACCGTGCGGCCCCTGTGCCCAATGTCAAGGTCAAATTACTTTGAATTTTTTTGTTAAAGTTTTTTTTTGTGTACTATATCTCTGCAACTGCTTCACCCATTACCTTGATACTTCACATGGGTGTCATCATTGTCGCACCCGCTTGCGGAAAGCGCGATATCGTCGGCATTTTCGCATACGTCCGTCCGTCCGTCCGTCCGTCCGTCCGTACATCCGTGTGTCCGGTTAAAGTTTTGTCTATATCTATTTTTTTAGTGTCCATGCCTCGCCCCAAGGCGCGACATGCAGGCCACGGCCATCTAGTCTACAAAAAGTGGGTATAATTATGTTATCCAAGTGTCCATGCTTGGAAAAAACCTGGCCTTCGTGGCTTTGCCTCGTTTCTTGTTTTTAACTTGACCCATTTTTTCCGCGCAGTCGACTTAGCCATTTTCAATGTTAAGTTTTCGCGTTTACAATGTTAAGTTTTCGTGTTCAAGTCCATTTCTTTGGTACTGTACCACCTAGGACCACCAAACTTTCACAGCTTCATAACCAATGAGTGCCTACCACATACAACTATCCAACATGTGACCATTTTTTAGCTCACCTGAGCAAAGCTCATGTGAGCTATTGTTATGGCAAAGTGTCCGTCGTCCGCCGTCCGTCCGGCCGTCCGTCCGTGAACATTTTCAATCATCTTCTTCTCCCGAACTGCTGAGCCGATATTGGTCAAACTTCACAGGGATGATATATGGGTGATGCCATTTCAGATTTGTTAAAATGGAGGTCGTCGACAATCCAAGATGGCCGCCATGGAAAAGTAGGTCAAATTCTTAAAAAATCTTCTTCTCACGAACCGCCAGGCCGATTTCGACGATACTTGGTATGAATGATCGATAGTTAGCGCTGTTTCAGATTTGTTCATATGGTGGCCCGTGGGTCAAAAATGGGCGTCGCCCGAGGGTCAAATAGGGTCAAATTTTATTTTTAACCGAATATAGTCATGTAATATATCAAATCGAAGGTATCGACGAGACAAACACTCTGGAACATTTTTTGTCTAAATCATATGATTACGTCATCCAAGATGGCCACCGATAGTTCAAATGGTCATTCTTTTACTAAAGATTTCAAACTCTTCTTTCTTGTAAACATGCTTGGCCGATATTGGCCAACCTTAACTGTAATGGTCTGTGGTTGAAGCCTGTTCATTTTTGTTAAAATGGAGGTCATCACCAAATCCAAGATGGCCTCCGTTGAGAAGTAGGTCAAATTCTTAAAAAATCTACTTCTCACGAACCGCCAGGCCGATTTCGACGATACTGGGTATGAATGATCGATAGTTAATACTGTTTCAGATTTGTTCATATGGTGGCCCCTGGGTCAAAAATGGGCGTGGCCTGAGGGGTCAACTAGGGGTCAAATTATATTTTCGCCCGAATATGGTCATATAATATATCAAATCGAAGGTATCGACTAGTCGATCACTCTGGACCATTTTTTGTCTAAATCAGATGATTTTGTCATCCAAGATGGCCACGAAAGGTAAAACAGTTGTTCTTTTACTAAAGATTTCAAACGTATTCTTCTTGTGAACTGCTTGGCCGATATTGGCCAAACTTAACTGTAATGGTCTGTGGGTGAAGCCGTCCATTTTTGTTAAAATGGAGGTCATCACCAAATGCAAGATGTCCGCCGTTGAAAAGTAGTCATTAATTGTCAACAAATCTTCTCTCACAAACCTCCAGGCCGATTTCGACGAAACTTGGTTGGTGAGAATTGATTGATAGTTAACGCTGTTTCAGATTTGTTCATATGGTGGCCCCTGGGTCAAAAATGGGCATGGTCAACAAGGGGTCAAATTATATTTTGCCCGAATATGGTTATATAATATATCAAATCGTAGGTATCGACTAGTCTATCACTCTGGACCATTTTTTGTCTAAATCAGATGATTTTGTCATCCAAGATGGCCACCGAAAGGTCAAAAAGTTTTTCTTTTACTAAAGATTTCAAACGTATTCTTCTTGTGAACTGCTTGGCCGATATTGGCCAAACTTAACTGTAATGGTCTGTGGGTGAAGCCGTCCATTTTTGTTAAAATGGAGGTCATCACCAAATCCAAGATGTCCGCCGTTGAAAAGTAGGTCAAATTGTCCAAAAAAATGTTCTTCTCACAAACCGCCAGGCCGATTTCGACAAAACTTTGTATGAATGATGGATAGTTAACGCTGATTCAGATTTGTTCATATGGTGGCCTCTGGGTCAAAAATGGTCATGGCCCGAGGGGTCAAATAGGGGTCAAATTTTATTTTTGACCGAATATGGTCATTTTATATATCAAATCGAAGGTATAGCAGTAAATCACATGCACATTTGCAATATATGTTAGATCAGAAGGTACCAACAAATTCTGTGGAACATTTAAAGTTGTAAGTGAAGTCTTTGTGAAATCAAGATGACCACTATGGAGGCTTTTAGGTGAGCGATACAGGCCCATTTGGGCCTCTTGTTTACCTTTACCTATTATTTCTTCGTAATTGACTTAGCCATTTTCAACGTTAACTTTTTAACGTACGTCTGGTTAAAGTTTTTTGGTTAAAACGTTTTTGTTATACTATATCTCTGCAACTGCTTCGCCCATTACTTTGAAACTTCACATGGGTGTTTATCATCATCCATATTTTCATTCTAACCCCCAACCGTGCGGCCCCTATGCCCAATGTCAAGGTCAAATTACTTTGAATTTTTTTGTTAAAGTTTTTTTGTGTACTATATCTCTGCAACTGCTTCACCCATTACCTTGATACTTCACATGGGTGTTTATCATCATTGTCGCACCCGCTTGCGGAAAGCGCGATATCGTCGGCATTTTGGCATACGTCCGTCCATACGTCCGTACGTCCGTACGTCCGTAACATCCGTGTGTCCGGTTTAAAGTTTTTTCGTTCGCTTAAATTTTTTTTTTTCCATCTACTATATCTATTTTTTTAGTGTCCATGCCTCGCCCCAAGGCGCGACATGCAGGCCACGGCCATCTAGTCTACAAAAAGTGGGTATAATTATGTTATCCAAGTGTCTATTCTTGGAAAAAACCTGGCCTTCGTGGCTTTGCCTCGTTTCTTGTTTTTAACTTGACCCATTTTTTCCGCGCAGTCGACTTAGTCATTTTCAATGTTAAGTTTTTGCGTTTACAATGTTAAGTTTTCGTGTTTGAGTCCATTTCTTTGTTACTGTACCACCTAGGACCACCAAACTTTCACAGCTTCATAATCAAGGGGTGCCCACCACATATTACTATCCAACATGTTACTTTTTTTTAACTTGACCCATTTTTTCCGCGCAGTCGACTTAGCCATTTTGAATGTTAAGAATTTTCGCGTTTACAATGTTAATGTTTTCGTTTTGAATGTTAATGTTTTTCGCGTTTACAATGTTAAGTTTTTCGTGTTAAGTCCATTTCTTTGGTACTGTACCACCTAGGACCAACCAAACTTTCACAGCTTCATAACCAAGGGGTGCCTACCACATACAACTATCCAACATGTGACCATTTTTTTACCTTCACCTATTATTTCTACGTAATTGACTTAGCCATTTTCAACGTTAACTTTTTAACGTACGTCTGGTTAGAGTTTTTTGGTTAAAACTTTTTTGTTATACTATATCTCTGCAACTGCTTCGCCCATTACCTTGAAACTTCACATGGGTGTTTATCATCATCCATATTTTCATTCTAACCCCCAACCGTGCGGCCCCGGCCCCTGTGCCCAATGTCAAGGTCAAATTACTTTGATTTTTTTTGTTAAAAGTTTTTCGTGTACTATATCTCTGCAACTGCTTCACCCAATACCTTGATACTTCACATGGGTGTTTATCATCATTGTCGCACCTGCTTGCGGAAAGCGCGATCCTGTGCCCAATGTCAAGGTCAAATTACTTTGAATTTT
This sequence comes from Conchocele bisecta, assembly GCA_029237695.1. NCBI lineage: Eukaryota > Metazoa > Mollusca > Bivalvia > Lucinida > Thyasiridae > Conchocele > Conchocele bisecta. Next base: position 22,091,124 of record CM055265.1, on the reverse strand, counting down.
TTTTGTTAAAGTTTTTTCGTGTACATATCTCTGCAACTGCTTCACCCAATACCTTGATACTTCACATGGGTGTTTATCATCATTGTCGCACCTGCTTGCGGAAAGCGCGATCCTGTGCCCAATGTCAAGGTCAAATTACTTTGAATTTTTTTTTTAAAGTTTTTTCGTGTACTATATCTCTGCAACTGCTTCACCCAATACCTTGATACTTCACATGGGTGTTTATCATCATTTGTCGCACCTGCTTGCGGAAAGCGCGATCCTGTGCCCAATGTCAAGGTCAAATTACTTTGAATTTTTTGTTAAAGTTTTTTCTGTGTACTATATCTCTGCAACTGCTTCACCCAATACCTTGATACTTCACATGGGTGTTTATCATCATTGTCGCACCTGCTTGCGGAAAGCGCGATCCTGTGGCCAATGTCAAGGTCAAATTACTTTGAATTTTTTTGGTTAAAGTTTTTTCGTGTACTATATCTCTGCAACTGCTTCACCCAATACCTTGATACTTCACATGGTGTTTATCATCATTGTTGCACCTACTTGCGGAAAGCGCGATCCTGTGCCCAATGACAAGGTCAAATTACTTGAATTTTTTTGTTAAAGTTTTTTGCGTGTACTATATCTCTGCAACTGCTTCACCCAATACCTTGATACTTCACATGGGTGTTTATCATCATTGTCGCACCTGCTTGCGGAAAGCGCGATCCTGTGCCCAATGTCAAGGTCAAATTACTTTGAATTTTTTTTTTTAAATTTTTTGTTTTTTCGTGTACTATATCTCTGCAAGTGCTTCACCCAATACCTTGATACTTCACAATGGTGTTTATCATCATTGTCGCACCTGCTTGCGGAAAGCGCGATCCTGTGCCCAATGTCAAGGTCAAATTACTTTGAATTTTTTTGTTAAAGTTTTTTCGTGGTACTATATCTCTGCAACTGCTTCACCCAACCCTACCTTGATACTTCATCATGGGTGCTTATCATCATTGTCGCACCTGCTTGCGGAAAGCGCGATCCTGTGCCCAATGTCAAGGTCAAATTACTTTGAATTTTTTTGTTAAAGTTTTTTCGTGTACTATATCTCTGCAACTGCTTCACCCAACACCTTAATACTTCACATGGGTGTTTATCATCATTGTTGCACCTGCTTGCGGAAAGCGCGATCCTGTGCCCAATGTCAAGGTCAGATTACTTTGAATTTTTTTGAAAGTTAAAGTTTTTCCGTGTACTATATCTCTGCAACTGCTTCACCCAATACCTTGATACTTCACATGGGTGTTTATCATCATTGTCGCACCTGCTTGCGGAAAGTGCGATCCTGTGCCCTATGTCAAGTTCAAATTACTTTGAATTTTTTTGTTAAAGTTTTTTCGTGTACTATATATCTGCAACTGCTTCACCCAATACCTTGATACTTCACATGGGTGTTTATCATCATTGTCACACCTGCTTGCGGAAAGCGCGATATCGTCAGCATTTTGGCATACGTCCGTCCGTTCGTCCGTGTGTCCGTTTAAAGTTTTTTGGTTAAATTTTTTCCATCTACTATATCTATTTTGTTAGTGTCCATGCCTCGCCCCAAGGCGCGACATGCAGGCCACGGCCATCTAGTCTACAAAAAGTGGGTATAATTATGTTATCCAAGTGTCTATGCTTGGAAAAAAACCTGGCCTTCGTGGCTTTGCCTCGTTTCTTGTTTTACCTTCACCTATTATTTCTACGTAATTGACTTAGCCATTTTCAATGTTAACTTTTTAACGTACGTCTGGTTAGAGTTTTTTGGTTAAAACTTTTTCGTTATACTATATCTTTGCAACTGCTTCGCCCATTACCTTGAAACTTTACATGGGTGTTTATCATCATCCATATTTTCATTCTAACCCCCAACCGTGCGGCCCCTGTGCCCAATGTCAAGGTCAAATTACTTTGAATTTTTTTGTTAAAGTTTTTTCGTGTACTATATCTCTGCAACTGCTTCACCCAATACCTTGATACTTCACATGGGTGTTTATCATCATTGTCGCACCTGCTTGCGGAAAGCGCGATCCTGTGGCCAATGTCAAGGTCAAATTACTTTGAATTTTTTTGTTAAAGTTTTTTCGTGTACTATATCTCTGCAACTGCTTCACCCAATACCTTGATACTTCACATTGGTGCTTATCATCATTTTCGCACCTGCTTGCGGAAAGCGCGATCCTGTGCCCAATGTCAAGGTCAAATTACTTTGAATTTTTTTTTTAAAGTTTTTTCGTGTACTATATCTCTGCAACTGCTTCACCCAATACCTTGATACTTCACATGGGTGTTTACCATCATTGTTGCACCTGCTTGCGGAAAGCGCGATCCTGTGCCCAATGTCAAGGTCAAATTACTTTGAATTGTTTTGTTAAAGTTTTTTCGTGTACTATACCTCTGCAACTGCTTCACCCAATACCTTGATACTTCACATTGGTGCTTATCATTGTCGCACCTGCTTGCGGAAAGCGCGATCCTGTGCCCAATGTCAAGGTCAAATTACTTTGAATTTTTTTTTTAAAGTTTTTTTCGTGTACTATATCTCTGCAACTGCTTCACCCAATACCTTGATACTTCACATGGGTGTTTATCATCATTGTCGCACCTGCTTGCGGAAAGCGCGATCCTGTGCCCTATGTCAAGTTCAAATTACTTGGAATTTTTTTGTTAAAGTTTTTTCGTGTACTATATCTCTGCAACTGCTTCACCCAATACCTTGATACTTCACATGGGTGTTTATCATCATTGTCACACCTGCTTGCGGAAAGCGCGATATCGTCAGCATTTTGGCATACGTCCGTCTGTTCGTCCGTGTGTCCGGTTAAAGTTTTTTGGTTAAAGTTTTTCCATCTACTATATCTATTTTTTTTAGTGTCCATGCCTCGCCCCAAGGCGCGACATGCAGGCCACGGCCATCTAGTCTACAAAAAGTGGGTATAATTATGTTATCCAAGTGTCTATGCTTGGAAAAAACCTGGTCTTCGTGGCTTTGCCTCGTTTCTTGTTTGTGTACTATATCTCTGCAACTGCTTCACCCATTACCTTGATACTTCACATGGGTGTTTATCATCATTGTTGCACCCGCTTGCAGAAAGCGCGATATCGTCGGCATTTTGGCATACGTCCGTCCGTACGTCCGTGTGTCCGGTTAAAGTTTTTACGTTAAAGTTTTTCCATCTACTATATCTATTTGCTTCGCTCACTCACCTGAGCGAAGCTCATGTGAGCTATTGTTACCGCAATGTGTCCGTCGTCCGTCGTCGTCGTCCGTGAACATTTTCAAACGTCTTCTCGGTAACCATTGGGCCTATAGTCACCAAACTTCATGGTCATGGTCCTTAGGTAGGGGGATTACAAAATTGTTAAAATGACGTCATTATGTAATCCAAGATGGCCGCCGTCTAAAAATAGCACAAATTCTTCAAAAATCTTCTTCTCAAGAACCGCCAACCGGATTTCGACAAAACTTGGTAGGAATGATCGATGTACAATGCTCTTTCAAAGTTGTTAAAATGGTGACACCGGGGTGAAAAATGGGCGTGGCCCGTGGGGTCAAATGGGGTCAAATTTTATTTTTGACCGAATATGGTCATGTCATATATCAAATTGAAGGTATCAATGAGGCGATCACTCTGGTGCATTTTTTGTCGAAATCGGATTGTTATGTCATCCAAGATGGCCGCTGAATGTGTCAAAAGGTTGTTCTTTTATTAGAGATTTCAAAATTCTTCTTCACATAACCGCTTGGCCCATGGTAGCCAAACTTAAAAGTTATGGTCCATGTGTGAAGCCTTTTCAGATTTGTTAAAATGGAGGTCATCGCTAATACAAGATGGCCGCCGTTTAAAAACAGCATAAATTCTTAAAAAATCTTCTTCTCATGAACCCCTAGCCGGATTTTGACTAAACTTCGTAGGAATGATCGATTTTCAATGCTCTTTCAAAGTTGTGAAAATGGTGACCCCGGGGTCAAAAATGGGCGTGGCCTGTGGGGTCAAATTGGGATCAAATTTTATTTTTGACCGAATATGCTCATGTCATATATCAAATTGAAGGTATAGATGAGGCGATTGCTCTGATGCAATATTTGTCGGAATCGGATAATTATGTCATCCATGATGGCCACCAAAAGGTCCATTTATTCTAGATTTTGAACGTATTTTTCTCAGGAACCACATGGCCAATGCTGGCCAAACTTCATAGGAAGTTCAGATCCTTGGGTGAAGCATTTTCAGATTTGGTAAAATGAGAGTCATCGCTTAATCCAAGATGACCGTCATCTAAAAATAGCACAATTTTTTTAAAACATGAACTCAATGTCACATTCTCGTCTGGTGTTCATGGAGTCAGGTGAGCGAATTAGGGCCATCATGGCCCTCTTGTTTAGTGTCCATGCCTCGCCCCAAGGCGCGACATGCAGGCCACGGCCATCTAGTCTACAAAAAGTGGGTATAATTATGTTACCCAAGTGTCTATGCTTGGAAAAAACCTGGCCTTCGTGGCTTTGCCTCGTTTCTTGTTTATCATTAAGCCAAAAAATTAGAGAGTTCACAGGTAATGCCAATTGTGTCCGGGCGTTACCCTAATCTCTAATTGTACCAGTATGAATTCCAGAAATAAGCTCCAGTAATACTATTTATGATCAATACTTGTTATTTAATTAAGCCAAAAATTAGAGAGTTCGCAGGCAATGCCAATTGTGTCCAGGCGTTACCCTAATCTCTAATTATCAATATTTTTTATGATTAATCCAAAAGTTAGAGAGTATGCAGGCCATGCCAAATTGTGCCATGGCTTTACCCTAATTTGTAATTGTGCCGGCCTATAAATTCCAGAAACATGCATGTAGTTTTATCGCAAAAATTAATGCGAATTACCGCCATATTTACTCACAATATGTTAAAGATATCTGTCTAACCTACACAATTATGATTATGTACCGAAACACTATTATGCCGTCTGTAAAAATGGAGAGAGGGTAAGCCCATATATCACCAGTAGTATATAGGGAGTCAAAATGATACCACCTAACGGTGGTATCATTTTCACCCCTATATACTACCACCACCACCCCCGATAAAACACCGTTTCGTCCAATAGCACAAACTGGTCACCAACACAAAAAACGTGGACAGTTGGTGTTATAATACATCATGTGTTTTTCACTGCCAATTGAACAGATAAATCTCATATGTTATAACAAAACATTATATACAAAATGGATAAAGTAATAGAATGGGAAGTGGAATTTTGTAATTACCTTGTTGACGAATTTTACTATAAAATGAAATCATTATGTAAAATAGATTACATGAAATATCAGCGTAATTTATTACGCGCCGATAAAAGAGTTGCATTTTCAATATTATCCCGAAAATTATGTAGAAATTATAAGAGCCAAATTCGCGAAATGAGGCGACTAAATAGGATCGACAAACGACTAGTTGAAGAGAATGGAGCTAATTTTATAAAACTGTTTAAAATCAACGATTCGTTTACGGATACGTTTTTCTACGAAGAAACGGAAGAAATTAGTGATTTATTTGAATCAAATCTTTCTTATGAAGAAATTTTTTATTCAGAGTTGTTTCTCCCCCAATAGGTCTAATTTAGCTTGAAGATCAGCAACTAACTCTACCAACTCTAGTCTACCACGTTCCCCCCTAGCCACAGGGCAGCGTAGTTGCTTATGTCTGCAAAGAGTTTGGGCACTAACGAACTTACAGGGGCATCTGGGGCATTGAAATTGTGGGGCGACACAAGGAAACTTTCTACGTCTCGATATATGTCTTCGTAGATAGTGTTTACAAGCAAAAGTCTTACAACAAGTAGCACACTCCATTTTTTTTGTATATATATGTATATGTTTATATTTAATTGGACATGAAAAAAACATCATGTGTAAATGTTTCATGTCCAATTGAACACATAAATCTCATAGGTTATACAAAAGAATATTACAGACAAATATGATAATGCTAGAACTAGAAAGTTTGAGAAGAGAAGCCGAATCTCTAGGGATTACTTATAGTAAACGGTTGAGAGTTAGGGGGTTGACAAATCTGATAAACTCCACAAAGAATGAGGCGTTTATGAAGCGATTTACCCGCGCCCACAAACGAGGAGCCTTTAATGATATATCCAAAGTGGAGGAAGTTGGTAACAGAATTCAAAAAGAAAGTATTGCGGGGTTAAGGGCTAGTGTAATCAAACCTTCAAGCACAAATAATTTGTCCCAAATTAGACACACAGGCAACCCAAATAATAAGAAAAAATCTATCGTTAGCGCGATAGTGGAGAAAGGTGAAGAAATATTGGGGGCTCACGATGAAACATTGGAAAAGGTAGAAAAGGGAAGACGGGTAGTTGCATTATCCTTTCGTAAAAACATTGACATTAACGAGTCTGAACGCATGTCCGATAAAATCGCTCCGTATCTAACAACAAATTTTTTATTTGAGATATTCATATTCTTACAAGCTAGAACATATGGAGGAAACTAAAAATGGAAAACCTAAAACTATAATATCACAAAAATCTCGGTGGTAGCGAACCACTATCATCAATGAAAACCGTTAAAAAATGGCTGTCAGATAAGGAGCAAACACGAATAATGTCCGATAAAATAGACAGACCGAATACAAAGTGGAAGTTTGTAAGATGGGTAGAGGTTTTTGTAAAGTTAATACAGGGTAGTAGGGTAATAGATTTGGGACTACAATCCAAAGAAGCGGCGGGAGGAGAACTTCCAGAATGGTTGAGGAATAGAAAAGGTATGTATTCTTTAGATAAGTATAATGACGACCTTTGTCTGTTCAGGTGTTTAGCTATGCGCCTTGATAAAAAGATCAGACCCGACAGATGTACGGAAAAAGCGAAAGAACTTAGTAAGCAATATTTCGGTAGTAATGTGGTTTCACCAATTCCTTTTTTTCGATCTGAAAAAGGTTGAAGAGTTTTTTAAAATCGGTATAGAAGTATATCACCCACCGAATGTGGCGTATGGTGGTTGAAAAAGGTACCAGCGCACTATGATGCGATAGGTAATAAACCAATGACAATAGGACTGTTTAATAATCACGCATTTCTGATAAAAAACCTTAAAAACCTATCTAAAATTTACGCCTGCAATAATTGCAAACAGAAATTCACGAAAGCGAGTAATATGAAGAGACACGGACCAACATGTATGAGAGGTGAGACAAAAGTAATATGCAATGGTAATTATTTAGAGCGCCCGCGTTCGTCGTTCGAGAAAGCGTTCTACCCAAAAGGTTCTAACAGTTATGGCGCGATCGATTGGATGTACTCTGTGGGAAAGCGGGAGGGAATTCACATTCACCACGAACAGTGCGGACACGGAGGTGAAAGACGGATTTTAGGAGCTCCGGTAGATGGATACTGTCCAGAAACCAATACCGTATATCAATATCACGGCTGTTACTGGCACGAGTGTGAGATTCATGCAAAGCATAAAAAAGAAGAACGCGCATCCACAATGAGAAGAGATAAAGTTATTAGAAAAAGCAAAGAATTCAACCTAGTAGTTATGTGGGAATGCGAATTTCGAAGAACGGGTAAAGATAGATCTGTTGCGACACTACTCTTTATCCGTATCAGATAGTATACGATTTTGAGGCGTATCTCCAGTCAGAAGTTGAAACTACCGGTAATAGTTTAGAGTACGAAGCTGAGCACGTTCCGGTAAGCGTTAGTATAGGAGATAATTTATCAGGAACGGTAACTCATATTTGTGATAAAGATCCCGCAAAACTTATAGAAAAATTCGCAGAAGATTGAAAGTCAGGGGAAAAGCTATAAGAGAAGAATATGGTCAAGATACGAATTTAATACGGAATATTTACGCGAAAAACAAATCGCCCAGATCGAACAGTGGATAGAGCAAGTACCGGTTATAGGTTTTAACAGCAGTACGATATAAACTTAATAAAGAAATATTTAGTAGGTGTACTGTCATCAACAACGAAGAAAGTAATGGTCGGAAAAAGGGCGAGCGCGACAATATTTCTATTTACTCCGGAGTTTAGATTTCTTGATGTAATACTTTACCTAGGACCCGGTGTAAGTTACGATAGTTGGATAAAAGCCTACGACTGCAAAGGACAGAAATCTTTCTTTCCTTACGAGTGGTTTGATTCTACAGACAAGCTGGATTACCCGGGACTACCGGATATAGAGAATTGGTATTCCAAACTATCTGGGAAAATGTTACTAGACGAAACGGAATTAAGTAAATGTCGTAGAATTTTCGAAGAAAATAATATGAAAACTTTCAGAGATTGGTTGAAATATTATAATGATTTAGATGTAGCACCGTTCCTAGAAGCTGTGGGAAAAATGTGTGAATTTTATAAACACAGGGGTTTAGATATCTTCAAAGACGCGGTAACACTACCGGGTGTGGCTATACAATATTTATTGAGAGGAACCATTAAAGAACAAAAATCTTCAAAGACGATTATACCGGAGGATGCTCTATGCGCTCCGAAAGAAAGAAGACTACAAAATGATGAAGACGCTCTAGTTGGTGGTCCATCAATAGTATTTACGCGATATGCGGAAGCCGGTGTTTCAAATATTAGAGTGGGTTCCAAACCTTGCGAGGCTGTTTTGGGGTACGACGCGAACGCGTTATATTTATCTACGTTAAATAAAGAGATGCCGTGTGGGAAAGAAACTATACATCATATAAATAACCCACATAATCCTAAACTTATTAAAAAGTTTAGTAAAAGAGTTTTATCCGGAGACTGGTTTGGGTTTGCGGAGGTGGATATAGAAGTTCCACGCGACTTAAAAGATAAGTTTCCGAAATGTCTCCACTTTTTATAAACAGAGAAGTAGAGGTTGATGAAGTTCCCGCACACATGTTAAAAAATATTTAAATGATACTGGCCGAACTAGAGGAAACGGAAGAAAATTGTGGGATCTATGTCGGCCACTAAAGTATTGCTGTACGCGCCACTGTTGAAATGGTATTTAAAACACGGCCTAGAAATAACGGGAGTTCATCGTGTTATAGATTATATTAGTGGTAAACCCTTCGAATGGTTCGCTAAAGAAGTTACAGCCGCAAGACGAACGGGGGATGTAGAACCGAATAAGAAAACCGGTGGCCGACATAATGAAATTATTAGGAAACTTGTGTTGCGGAAAAATGATAGAGGCAACGGAGAGACATTTAAATACGACATATACGCGAGACGAAACCTGTGTTGACAAAGCATTAAGATCCACGTATTTGATGATTTGGAAGAGAGATAGGAGATGCGTACGAAATATCTTCAAGAAAACCCCGGTGCTCAGTAAAGAGACCATTCCACTGCGGAATAGCGGTTTATCAACTAGCTAAATTGAGAATGTTTTGGAATTTTACTACGAATTTCTCTCGACAAATACGTAAAAAGAGAAGACTTCGAATTAATACAGATGGACACGGATAGTATGTATATAGGAGTTAGTGGAAAAACGATAGAGGAATTGATTAGACCTAACTTACTAGATGAGTTTGAAAAAGAAAAAAAGAAATGGTTGGCTTGGGATAAATGGAATAATAGAGAACCAGGACTTTTCAAATGGAATTTAGCGGAGATAGGGCGATAGCGTTATCTAGTAAGTGTTATTTCGTAGAAAAATTTAATTCAATTAATAAAAACTCCGCGAAAGGAATGTCCAAGAGAACTAACGATTTAAATTGGATAGATATAAACGAGTACTTAAGCGAAACTACAGAAGATGGAAAACACATTATAGATGTAGCGCAAAATAGAGGATTTAAAATGAAAGACGGCGTTATGAAAACGTACTGTCAACGAAAATTAGGACTCTCGGCGTACTATGATAAAAGACGCGTGTTATCGGACGGAATACATACGGAACCTCTCTAACGATCCGGGGGTAACTGGGTGTCAGAAGGCACCATAAGAAATTCTTCGCGAACAAACCCGCGAGATGGACCACCATCTAAATAGTAGAGCACGGGCTCATCGGGTTTGGTAATAGATCGATCTAGATGATATACAATTGAGAGACCACACGGATCAGTCGCGCGGTCGGCTGCCACCTTCGAGCTCTCCCGGTTGATAGAGGTACCGGACGCCAATATCCGACGGAAGTGCAATCGGTGATTGCTGCTCCTGTAAACCAACGGGTCGCCCGCGCGAGACGGCAGAGGGCTTGCTCGTCACCCTTTTAAACTTGATAGCATCTACAGGCTTCTTACCTATCAATCTGGTCACCTTTCCGTTCAGTGCGGAGACCACGGCGGGCAGTCTGGTCACCCACTCGGTCGATCGCGTATGAGGGTCTAACGAGTTCTTTGGCGTATTGGTGGGACCGAACAGTCTCTCAGCCAGGGTTCAATTGAAACGCTCCACGATTCCCTGGTCCCGGTGGATGTTGACGCGACCGCGTCTGACAGAAACTTTGTGTTTATATAATAGATGAGATACCGCGCCCATGAAACTCGCGGCCGGGATCGACCTGGAGAAGATTCGGCCATTTGAGAGGAACTCCTTTTATATATTCGGAAAGGGCCTCGGCCACCTCCTTAAGACTCTTTAGTGGTCAACGGCTCAGCCCCCTTATAGCGACTCGCTACGTCAACGATTGTCAGCGCGTACTTGTACGTCTTGCGACCGACGCGATCGTGAGGGAGAAACAGGAGATCCGCTTGGTGAACTTGGTTCGGCACCCGCACGTCGAATTTCGGGCGCGGAATATTGTGAGGCGCGGTAAATATATCTGCCAGATGGCCTGCTTCTTGAGTCATTCCTTGGTGGCGTTTTCTGAAACCTTGGTCGCCAGCCGCGAGGTTTCTTGATGGCCGCGAGTCCCTTCCAGTAGCCGCGTGGGCTATAGTACGTATTCGCCAGCTTGCGCGTTAGTTTGGTATCAAGTTCGCGCGTGTTCATCGTAATGCGAAGTATTATAATATATCAGACACGCAACACGCACTCGTCATATAAAAAAAAAAAAAAATATGTTGGTTGGTTGATCAGTAATTGTTCAGAATTTGATAAAAGAATTTGCAAAGCATTTGCTAAGAATTTTGCTAAGAATTTGCTAAGAATTTTGCTAAGAATTTGCTAAGAATTTTGCTAAGAATTTGCTTTATATAAGAGGTTGGTTGGTTGCTAAGAATTTGCTAAGAATTTTGCTAAGAATTTGCTAAGAATTTGCTAAGAATTTTGCTAAGAATTTGCTAAGAATTTTGCTAAGAATTTGCTAAGCATTTGCTTTATATAAGAGGTTGGTTGGTTGTTAAGAAATTGCTAAGAATTTGCTAAGAATTTTGCTAAGAATTTACTAAGAATTTTGCTAAGAATTTGCTAAGCATTTGCTTTATATAAGAGGTTGGTTGATCGGTAATTGTTTATTTTGTAAAAAATAATTAATTTAAATTTTCGATTGAATATAGTAGCCGACGAGACCACCACATTCCCATTCCTCGACGATGAACGCGATCCTCGCGGTCTTTTTGGGTCTCTGACGGTACATAGAAATCTGCAAATTGGGGCTCGGGATTCATTGGATCGAGACTTCTCTGCGGATATGCCAGCGCGTACTCTCGATTAGCTTCTTCAACGTTCTGGAAAGTTTGCGCGGCGTGATTCTCGCGGCGAAGCTCTTCGTTGACCCAGTCCAGATGTGTGGTTCGTTTTTTCGACCATACTGCGTCTGCACTCTTGAGTTGTTCTTCGGCTAAATCGTGACGCTCGCGCGTCTCATCCGCGTCCGAGCTTTTCAGTTTAGAGAAGAAATAGTTGCTACCGCTGAAAGCCAATGCGTTTACTAGCGCACCACCTATCATTATTGCGATCGAAGCAATTTTATTTCCATATATTAACGGGTAGAATTCCAGCTTTAACTAGATAATCTCGGGTCCAAACTGCGGCCGCTACATCTAAGGTCGCGAGCCCTACGTCTCTCACAGTAAAGTCCAATTTGGGAGCGGACCCTCCTAAGACCCTCTTTGATAGTTGAGCATACCCGATACTGAAACCCGATATCACCACGGCGTGATAAAGCGCATTCACTAACATTTTACCATCTTGTTCAGCCATTATTGATATATAAAAAAGGATCGCGTTTAATGTTTAAAATGGGGCGCATCCCTCAACAATTGGATTGGAACCCGCGTCCAACAGTGTTGGGGTTGTTTTTTTTTCAATTTCAGCCTTGTTGATGACCTGTTGTTGAAACGGTAAAGCACTACAGGGTGCCCACAACTGACAGACCACCAGCAACAACCCACGGGATCCAATCAGTTGGAGCAATCGTTCCAATCCAATAGCGATTGGGGGAGAAACAGCTGCCACCCGGGTGTTTTGTCGTCTCTGTCCCCGATTGCAACGACCGTTTGGCCTCATCGAAGCTCGGCGAGTATTTTATCTTGTTTAACTTTTCGTGTGGCAGCAGCCGATCTCCCAGCCGCCTGTCTTTTGGGATTTTTTGATATACGCTGAATGTCATCCAGTGGCGGAGTAACACTGGGTTCGATTGTGTTGGAGCAATCGGGTTCAACACCGTCACTCGCGGTGCGTCTTGTGTCATCATTATTAGGGCTTATAGTTCGTGGACATATATGTCCAAATTGACAGTACTTTACCGTGATCAACGCGGTTGTCAGCGGAGCTAAGTACATTCCAAACTTGTGATAAAATGACAGCAGGCTGTTCTAATAGTGTGTCCTATAAAAGGGTCGGTCCTCCAGATCGCCAATCAATCCCGCGGTTGTCTGGTATAGGAGAAGTAATAACGGTGGTAGCGTAAAAATAAAAAAATAAATAGCCGCCGATCCGAGAGTTTTTCGTCATCGCACACCTAATTTGGATTCGTATCGCGCGTACATTTTATCGACCTCCGCATCCGACATCTTATCCACCTGACAAACTGAGAGACTCCTACCGGGATAATGCTCCGATTGTCCCCCAGCAACCAGCGCAGCCAACCAACCGCTCACGTCGCGCCGCGTTTTCATTTTCTTTCGGGACCGTATCGGCAGCCGTGCTGACAGGTGTTCCTACAGTTTCAGTGTGTCGGCAGTCGGAGCGACTGTTTCTTCCATTAGCTGATCGAGAAGTTCGTCGCAGTTCATTTTTCTTAAAATTAATTTAATTATTCTTACGAGTCTCATAAGTCTAACATATTGCCCAAGCGCACCACCAGATACTTATGATCACCGTTATGCTCACAATAAAGCTCGCAGCGGAGCAACAATATTCTTAGCAATTGCTCAGCATTGTTAAGCATTTTCTCAGCATTGTTAAGTATTTGTTAAGCATTGTTCAACATTGTTCAGCAATGGCTCCAGCATTTATTCAGCAATTGTTTCAGTAATTGCTAATTACATTATATAAGCGCTTGGTTGGTTGATCAGTAATTGTTCAGAATTTGATAAGAATTTGCAAAGCATTTGCTTTATATAAGAGGTTGGTTGCTAAGAATTTGCTAAGAATTTTGCTAAGAATTTGCTAAGAATTTTGCTAAGAATTTTGCTAAGCATTTGCTTTATATAAGAGGTTGGTTGGTTGTTCAGAAATTGCTAAGAATTTGCTAAGAATTTTGCTAAGAATTTGCTAAGCATTTGCTTTATATAAGAGGTTGGTTGGTTGTTCAGAAATTGCTAAGAATTTGCTAAGAATTTTGCTAAGAATTTGCTAAGCATTTGCTTTATATAAGAGGTTGGTTGGTTGTTCAGAAATTGCTAAGAATTTGCTAAGAATTTTGCTAAGAATTTGCTAAGAATTTTGCTAAGAATTTGCTAAGCATTTGCTTTATATAAGAGGTTGGTTGATCAGTAATTGTTTTTGTCATTTGCTCAATTTATTAATTAATAATTGATAACTTCGTAAGCAGTCGGTTGATCGGTCTTTAACAGAAGCTTGGCGTGCTTAGTTTCCGAAAGCATCTGTCGAACCTCCAGGCGCTCCTCGCGCGTTGGGATAACGTACGTTCTCTCGAAGACAGTCATCGAACGAGTCTCGGTCCTTGCAGTGAAATAGGGCGACCCATTTCGTTTGCTCGCGCAGATCCTTTAGGACGGCGTTGTACTTCTGAGTGGAGATCCATACGCTTTGTCTCGCATGGCGGCCAGAAAATGCGAGCTTGGAGAGCATGTCCTTCTTTTTGGTCATCGCAGCCTTGGCCGAGCAATCGTCAATCACGTATAGGGTGAGCTCTCCCTGGAATATTTGATAGAAGACACGCAGCACAACCCGTAAGCCTGTCGCCGGGGTCAATAACGTATACCTCAGGGTCGGTCCATATCCAAGGGCGCCGCTGATAAGTCTCGTTTGTGCCGTACAGTGGGACACAGGATCACGATGTGACGAAAGGCATCGTGGTAAGAGCCCTCGAGTAAGTCGAGGATGAAAAACCGTTTTTTTTTTTTCCGCATCCTGTCTGCCCACATATTATAGCAGAGTGTGCATCTCCAATCGTGAATTGGTATGATTTTTAGTAGATCGCTGAGACGTATCGGCCATCTTCGATGTTGAGTTTGTGCGTCCGTAATTATATATAAGTACACGTTCAATGTGCCAGCTCCATCCGCCTCTTTGGTGCTATCTGGATCGTCACACCCTCGCTAGCGTTCTCAACTTGACGTCCGCTACCGTGCATTTGGTCGTCGTCGCTGGCTCACATGTCCAGCCATAACGCGTATTTTGGCAGTCAGGATATCCGCGAGGGAGACGTCCGAGAGCTGCAGGTCTTCGGCAACCGCGGCAACCTCCGGGGAACGCTTAGAGCCGGAAGCAAAATGTTTCCATTCTTTTACTTCTTCCCACTGTGTGCGCGCGAAGACCCGCGCTGTAGAGTTGATTGGGTAATCCCTCGATCGTCACCTCTACCTTCGTGATTTTGGGGTTATAAAATTTGTCGGATTTCTAGCACCGAGCGCAAACCGACCCTCCTCGAACAACATCAGTATACCTTTCATCGAGCGGGCGGGTACGTTGACATTAATATTCCACAAATGTGTCGCCTTTGTCTTTCGGCATCTTGCGATGGCGAAGAACTCGATCGTAAAGTATAGCAACGCGCCCGATATACTGGGTTCTGATCAATCGCGCGAGTTCGGGCATCGTGACCATGTCGTACTCCAGCGAAACATTGTCGATCGTATACTTCGATGTCATGTCAGTGGCTATGAGAACTCGGCCGTAGTCATTGAACGTTAGTTCGTATTCGAGGCGGTCAGCCAAAGCACTGATAGTAGGGCATGTGACTCTCCAGCAACTCAAAGTCGAGCGGGATGTGAATCGGTTGCCGTAAGCGGCCGCGACCGCGTTTGTCGCTCGCAATGTTATCTACCTTGTCACCAGCCCCGATTCTAAGTCTGGTTACGTTCCTATTTCGGCTGGTGTCAATACCTTGATATACCACATTTTCGCGCTCTTGTGCCATCTTCCACAGGTCCTGGTAGCAATGGTAGACGTCGCTGTCATCGATCGACATCACCTCATTACCAGAAATCTTTATCATAGTCTTCTTGACGATGGCGCGACCCAGGTTCTGAACGATGGTTCGGTCCGCGTCTGTCGATGTAAGCGAAATAGTGAAAGCGAGGCGAACAGTCCCTGGCGTAATGACGTCGCTAGCTCCGAGGTTGGGGAAGCGGACTAAGAGCTGCTGGTTCTGGTCGATCGTCGATGGGTTGTTCGTAATAACGACACTCTGTCTCACGCCTTTTGCCCCGAGGGGCTCCCGCAGTCTGCGGTATGGATTGAGCTTGCGACCGTATTGACTCGAAGACATAATCTATTAAACCTGTAAGGTTTTGTCTTTAATATAATAATAATTATTAAAGATGGCTGGTCTCGATATTGGCATGGACGATTTCGATCGCACTACGGGCGACCGAGACGATTACCTCGATGATGATGATGACGATGACTTCGACGAAACGACCTTCATAGATACACCAGGAACTTCAGCTGCTGGTGGTGTTAGCTATATGTGGGAGGCCCCACCCGAAACTCTGGCATGGGCGGGCGGTGCCGATATTCCTGCGGGGATCTCCGAGGGTGAGCTGGCGTCTCTCGAGGAAACGAATACTCTGGTGAAACGGTGGGAGAGTGAGGTGTCTAAACACGGCATCAAGGCCACGTTGGAGTTTCGCAGCACTAAAAGAGGAGACCTGTGGGTTAAATGGGGCAAGTACTGGAAGTTGCTGACGTTCAAGAACGACCCGAACCGGTTCCTCAGGGCCTCTTCAGTGAGCCGATATGGAGCAGACCTCGCTCGAGCTCTCGGATTGATCGGGGATCCGGTCGCGGGGTGCCTAAAAAAATGATAAAAACCATGCAGGATACCGACGAAACGCTGGCGAAGACGGCCGCCACTATAGAAACGATCGACCTCAGCGAGATACCTCGTGTAGCCACCGACGCTATTAACAGATTGAAACCACGGTCCAACGAAATAAACGGCACGAAGTTTGACCCACCGTTACCTCTTCGCGAACTCCGGGGACTCGATAAGGTTCTGCAAACAATTCGGGGCGAACTAGTCAATAACCTCTCCAAACTCTCAGCGCTGGACGAACATATCGCTCTAGAAGAAAGAAAATAAAAATAAAGGAAGCACGTGCGATAGAGAATCTACCGAGCGAATCAACAAACTCCTGCGGTCGTTGCGGGATGAAAGAGAAGCTCGCTTGGAGGCTGCCTCGACTAAACCGTGAGACCGCTTTCCGGTCAATTAAGTCGGCGCCTCGAAACAATCTCGAGGGTCCTGCACGAGGACACGACACTCGGTGAACGTCTTCGCACTCTGTTCAGAGAGAAGTGCTTCACAATAGTAACCATCCTCACAGCTTTCACCATGATTATATCGACCCTAATTCTATCTATATCGTCTCTAGTTCTATCTATCACGGGTGGTTCGCACCAGCACCAGCACCAGCGCCAGCACCACTCCATCCGGTGGAGCCAAAGAATGGATAAAAAAAACAACTAAAAGCCCTCGCCAATCTCTTGCTAAATTAGCAGGAAAGTTGGCTGCCCGCGCTGCCTGGGTTGATCGGGGTCTACTCTCCTTCTTGCTATCTATATTATCAAAACGGCTGGATGGCTCGCCAATAATGTTTGGGCTCTAATCGTGGCAATCGCCGGTCTACTTTTAGCCTCCCGAGAGTTCCTAAATCCAAAGCACAAATAGTCCGGCCGCCACGAGGGCTACGACGAGCCCTAATTTCTCCTCCTCGTGGGTTGTGGCACTATTTTCCCCCCAATCACGTTCAACAGTGTTGAGGGGGGAACTCAATTCGTGAATTGGGGGTCCTATTACAGAGGGTGAAACAGGAGCGGAACTCGGTGGAACACTGGGTTCAAATGAACTTGATTCGTGAATTGGGGGTGGTGCTTGCGGTTTTATGAAATCGCTTCCGCTGTTGGGGATGCGCTTGATGATATCCGTGTTCACGTTACCATTGTGACCGATTTTTTGATTGGTGGTGGCGATTACGATTTGATTATTGTAACCGTCAACCGGGTCGTCTCGTAGTATCATATTGCTCGGCGCCATATAAAGACCTATTCCAAATACATAGTCCACTGGGGTGCTGGCAGTCTGCAAAACGTCTTGATAATTCTCGATCGCCTTCTCCAGGTCCACCTTAGCTGAGATGGCGTCCTCAACAAGTGCCAAGAACTGTTTTTGTGCATCAAACGCCGTTCCGACTCCTATTATAGAACTGCGAGTTTGCTTCTGTGCGCCGAGGATGGCCCAGACGTATGTGCGAATGGAGTCGTTGAGGCGAGTAACACCGGCCTGCGTAAACCCTAGACCGTCGTCCAATATAAAGGTTTCTATACCCTTCTGCGCGTTTTCGTCTTGTAAAATATAATCGACGTGAGCTATTTTTGGTGCATTATACCAGCAGTAATCGTAATTACACTGTCTCTTTGTACTAACTTCAGACCCGAATGTCATTTTATTTACTACATAATCGGTGGCGGTCCAATTTCTATAACCTCTAACTGGTTTCACACACACGATTTGAATAGTAGAAACCAAAGGTTACATCTGGGGTGGCATACTTCGTGCTTGCACCGTAGTCTAGACCACTGAGATAAACAGTACCTAAACCTCCGGTGTCTGAAAATGTTTTCTGTCTCCAATCCGAATCTTTTGAAACTTTAAGTTCGTCACATATCCGTTCGAACGCCTTACGGTCGTATGTGTTGGAAATGGGGTTCCACCCATTGTCTTGAGGTAGTGGAGTACCTAGTTCTTTGAGAATCCTCCTAATTGTATAATACACATGAAAGTTGTAGACGCTACTGCTTAACATGCTGTTACTGTCTTTTATGTGGTCTCTGAAAGAGACGCCACACCCGGTTGTGGCACACCACACGGTAAAATATAGTTGGTTCTGCCAGAACTGCATATGATTATTTTTCCAGTTTGTTATGACATCCTGTGTAACGGTTTTAGGAAGTCTGTACTTTTCAAACATGTTATTGAAATTTGTGTCGAAACCCGTGCCCAAACTAGCTCTTATTGTGGGGTGCACAAGCTCACCAATGGTGTTCTTTTGAGTGTATACACCTCCGACCGCGTACTTTGCATTAGAGTTAAAGCTAAATGATTGGGTATCCATTGAAAGATATTATTATGTTTGCTTCTATCACTAATGTTCAAAATGAGAGTTGTGAACTTCAAAAGTCGATCGACAACTGCTGCGGAAAACGTAGGGTGGGTAGGTCTCAGATCAATCACCTTCACGGTTGGGTGGAAAAACATTGAACGGTTAGAGGGAATCTATTCCGGAGATGATATAGATCTAAAGAACTCCGATAATCCTGCAGAATTGCTTAAAACCCTTAGGGAATCAGTTGTCGCATTACATCCTGGCCTTTGGGGTTTCGGAGATGTCCAAGGTTTAATCGCGACGAATATACCTGGTTATGGCACTCTCACAGTCTCAAAAGCCACGGGACTCGCGACATTGTCCGTTGATAAAAAATTAAAGATCACTCCGGGGTTGGCCTCAATGTTAGGATTTAAATTTGCACCCCCTTACAACGAGGACGAAGGGATTCAGTTCCCGTTGAAATTTGTCTTCCCCGTGGGCGAGCACCGCGGCGATACCCCAGTGAACTTTGCCTTCACAAAAACTCTCGGGGTGCACCTGGATCGGGTGAACACATTGTACAACTTGGTAGACGGCGCTCCCAGCACATTACTAAAAACTGTGCCCGCCAGCGACTGTTTCTTTGGGGAGACTGTGACATTAGACTTCCCACACCCGGAGATGAAAGTTTTGGAATCGGGACACATCCACGAGTTGAAGATTTCTATTCTCGATGATCAAGCGAGAAAGTTGAATAACTATTACCCGATTTCGGTCGTTCTCGAAATAACCGATTAAATTATTATTAATATATACATATTAATCATGAGCATATTACGGTCCAGGTAGTTCCAACTTAGAACGGGACGTTCCCGTCGCGGCCGCATCAGCATACGATGAAGCCACAATAAGAAGGCTGGAGAGGGGCGTATCACAGTCCTACACAGTTTTAACTAGGGCGGTTGAACAAATTAGAACATTGCAAGCTAGCAAGCACGTCATAACAGTTTGTGCCGAGGAGCGGGGTTCACTAAGCGAGGGGGCCTACGAATATTCATTCGTTGCCAACGCGAGCAACAGATACGGGGGATACACCATGGCAGTGTCCGGGACGATTTTTCGAATGGCGGTCTGCTCGGTCAACTTTCGCGGACACGCCATTGGCGAAGTCCGAGTGAATGTCGTCCTGAATGGTGTAGAACAGAATATTGGCATCACCAAGCACGCGGGGCAGAGGTCAGGTTTACTATATTCGATGATGACACTACAATTAAAGTTTCGGCAGGTAGTGTGTTATTAACTTTGTTACAAAAATTGGCGACCAATCGGCTCCTCCTCCACTGCAGTGACACTGTTAATACAACTTGATTTATGATGAATGATGAGAAAACTATATCCACACTTACCTTGGGGACGGGACGGTCGACCCGGCATCCTTTAGGATGACCAGGATCGTCGAGATACAACATATTCTACAACACGAGGGAGAGACGCGGACGGGCTATGCGAAGAAATATAGACGGTCGGTCAATATATTAGAGGGGGTGAGCACCGCGTTAGCCTCAGATCCATTCCATAAGCGGGGTAAGGGGGTGGGCAATGTGTCTTTATTGTCAACAATCGTCGCTGCACCGGTCGCGGTGGCCTTGAGTGGTGTAGCGGCGGGGCGGGACTGTTTTTGCATGACGACCTGACTCGTGGGTCGAAAACTAGAGGCCAAGAGTCGAAAGCACGATCGAATAGCGGTTCTCGCGAGATCTAAGAAAAACAGTATCGACGTTATCGTGTCAAAAGCGATAGCCGACAACGATATATCAGATAGCGAGTTCAAAATGGTCGTCGAAGAGATGGTCAGATACCAGGAGTTAAAGGGTACTATCCGGTCCAAGGCTCGACCACAAATTCTCGCGGACGAAGATATAAAAAAAACTCGTTATGGAAGGGAGGGCCGACGAGAGAAAAAATCTCCTCGCCCGTCTCGGGACGTGATATGCTTATTCGCGTGTCTACAGTGACATCAGGATATTCCTCCACCATACATTCCAGCTGTTCCGACGGCCCCTCCATACGGAACATAAAAAAATAATAATTTAGGGCCCCGTTGCGATGACACCCACTGACCACCATTACATTTCATACCGCGTAACGACCCCACTGACCACCATACATTAACCGCGTATCGATTACTTTGTGGATTTCTTTACCCGATTTTTTAAAATTGTTTATAATTTTATTAAAATTAATTAATAAATTGTTTACTGCACCTATATAATAATAAAATATCACAACGGTGCTGTAACATTTCTTTACCCGATTTTATAAATTGTTTATAATTTTTACCCGATTTTTTAAATTGTTTATAATTTTTACCCCATTTTTTAAATTGTTCATAATTTTATTAAAATTAATTAATAAATTGTTTACTGCACCTATATAATAATAAAATATCACAACGGTGCTGTAACATTTCTTGACCCGATTTTTTAAATTGTTTATAATTTTTACCCGATTTTTTTTTAAATTGTTTATAATTTTTTGATTTTTTTTTAAATTGTTTATAATTTTTACCCGATTTTTTAAATTGTTTATAATTTTATTAAAATTAATAAATAAATTGTTTACTGCACCTATATAATAATAAAATAACGAACCATCCCGGAAATTCGTGAACCTCGCTAAGTGTTTATAAATAATTATACTTTGCGGTTTTTATCTGTTTTTTCTTATATTAATTAACTTTATAATTTTCTTAAAATTATTAAATTAATTAATAATAATTTTTACAAAACTAATTATCAAATTAATAAAATAACGAACCATCCCGGAAATTCGTGAACCTAGCTAAGTGTTTTATAAATAATTATAATTTGCGCACCATTTTTATGTTGTATAGGAAAGATGATGAGTATATATCGTTTGAAAGCCTTACAACAATTGGTCTCATCTCGTGTGTGCCATGTTGTTGATCCGGTATGACGTCCGTTCTCGTCTGTTTAATGGTAGCAGTCTCTAAATGTGTGTGTGTGAATTGGTGATGGAATTGTATAGCTCAAAGGTGCCGGCCTAAAAGATTTCTACCTAAGAGCTTGCAATTACATCACCAAATCACAAAATAGGCTCGCCTTACTTCGTCGGTTTCTCTGAATTGAGGAATTGGCAATGGGGTTAAGGCGACGCGTAAAATGAGACTGTGAGCCAACAGATGCGTGGGCTTAAGAAAGGTCCCAACACCCCAGCGGCTGGGTGCCGGCTAGAAATCTGCCCAGTCGCTGGGGTTGTGTACACGAGTGGAGGCTTTTGCTATTTTTTACAAATTTTTAATAATTTTTCGATATCGTAGAAATAAATTAGCTATAGTGGAGGAGGAAAATGCCGTGTTGAAAAATAAATATGACAACGGGATGAAAATAAATCCTTTTTATTACTATAGTTTTATCTGTTCAAATGGACGTTAAATGAACATGAGGTATTTATGACAACGAGACGAAAACAAATCGTTTTTATTACTATAGTTTTATCTGTTCAATTGGGAAAAACATGATGTATTTATGACACCAATTGTCACGTTTTTTGTGTTGGTAACCAGTTTGTGTTATTGGACGAAACGGTGTTTTATCGGGGGTGGTGGTGGTAGTATATAGGGGTGAAAATGATACCACCGTTAGGTTAGGTGGTATCATTTTGACTCCCTATATACTACTTCACCAGAAACTAACAATTAACACATGTACCCATACTATTCAAAGCACCCTAGGTTTCTACAAACAAATATAATTGGCATATGCCTGTGAACGCCACCGCCCTAAAATTTTATATTTTCACTACTCACACCCTGTTGACACAGTGTTGACGCCCTTCCGATCCTAAACGAGTGATTTTTATACCTTTCAACCGGCAAACCCAAATGTCGGATTGCTTTTGCAAGTGTCTAAGCGCGCCACAAAATTGGCTTCTTGTAACTACAGACTTGTTGGCGTGGCAAAATAACAAACTATCGCTGCTAGGTCTGATGCTTACAAAAACAACAGATATCTTTATGTATGCTACTTGATTCGCTTGAAGTTGTTTTTCAATCTTTATATCACTCAGTAATAATGGTCTATCTGCATATGATTGCGTTGTAAACACTATTTCCCCAACCCTGAGCAACCAAAATATGCTAACGTAAATGCTGCCTTACACAGAACCGTTTCATACTTAGCATAACATAAACACTTCAATTGAAATCGCTACAATATCTGCGCTTGTTCAAACCTAAATTATCAGGACTGTGCGAAAATGAAGCGGTGTTTTCGATGCTGGCTGACATAATTCTTAACCACAACTCTGAATTAATTTTTGACCATGGGGCTGGGTTAATGGCTTGCCGCAGACGAAATTGTTCATCATATGTTCGCCAACAAAAACTTGGATGACGCCCTGCCGCCTCCCTAATGATGGACATATACTGTATTAGGCCTCTTGCAGAATTATATTTTTGAATATGGATGCTCATAAATATGAGAAATGCATCAGACCATCTTTCAATGGTGTTTACCTTATCGTTGCACTTTTTGTGTGCCGTTACAACAAAACCGCCAGCGCCAATACGTAGAGCCCCACCACCTGAACAGAAATCTAACAACTTGACACTGCCCTTCAATAACAGTGCCAAGTTTATGTATTGGTTATTCCAAATATTTTCGCGAATTTGCATTGGCACATGGACTGCAAGGTCATCACTCGGGCACTTGCACATACCTGAACAATTGTCAGACATGGATAAAGGGAAACTTGTTGAATACAATATTGGCGATTCAGTTGCAATTGGCACTGATGTGCTTTGAGACGGCATGTCGGGGGGTAGTATTACGGAGGACGAAACAACTGGGGGCGATATGACATGGGACGAGGTCGACGAAGTCCGTGTCGCTGGTGACAAGGTCAATGGGGGAGAATTTTGAAAAACCTGGGGCACTGCATTATTGTGAGGGAGTATATCAGCGTTCATTAATATGCCGGCAAAGTCCACAAAGTGCCCCTCACCCTGACCTTCCTGTCCAGGATCGTCACCGTGCGAAATGAATGACACTGCCTCGACCGTTTCGCCACACCTTTTTGGCGCAACAGCATCCTCCCCGTCCTTTGTTGCTGCCCGCTTCAGAGCTCTCATCCGCCTAGCATCTCCCCTCGCTTTTCCACTTCCCGGCATGACAAATTGTTTGTTAGAATTTTTATTTTCTGAGAATTAAATTGCACAGTAGGCTACGTCTTATCAGTTTGGAGGTCAAATCGGAAAGGAACTGTCAGCTGTCTAAATATACACGCATGCACTGTGACCACATTACCGATTCGCCCTCTCATCGATTCGCCACAAACGTGCGCATATCAGCGGTATTTCGTATCGGAAGCGCACGTCTATCGATCCGTCTTTATTCGGGCAAATAAAAACGGCTATTGCTAAAATTTGGCAATAGCCGGACTTATTTCCCTTGGTTGAAGTTTTTGTTTAAGCTTGTTTGCAATCAAAGCAGTATGTGGTGCACATCATATTTTTCCCGAATATTACACACTTGGCACAAACACCAACACGGCAACATGTCAGTAGTGTCCAATAATTATCTTTCTTCTGCACAGAAGTATATGTGGTTACCACTCTGACTCATTTGAACCGTTTCACCGAGACGAATGAAGAAAACAGGATTTATTTTTTAGAAAATTTAGATACATGTGAATGGGTGTCTGATATGAAATTGGTTAAATGATGGTTAAATTGTTTCAGTGTTTTGCCCACTTGGCACAAACTCCAATGCTTTAACATGCCAGCAGTGTCCAATAGGCCGCTACAAGAGCGATGTGTTCAGCAATAAGTGTGAGGCATGTCCAGATGGCATGACAACGAGGTATGCCGGGTCTACAAGTGTCACTGATTGCATCGGTAAGTATACAGATTCACGACAATAAGCAACTTCATAGCTCCAGTAGCCTATTTCACCAACATTGCAAAGTATACTCATCTAGCAAAGTATACTCATCTAGCAAAGTATACTTTGAGGGAGAAATTTTCAATTTAAGGATAAACTTATTAATTTTTTTTATACTGAATTTATTACATTATCACAGCCATTTTGGCTGTGATAATGTAAAAAATTCAGTATAATAATTCCGCATCCTTTTAATAATCAAATATATGCAGTGGTTAGTTCTATATGAAATAATGCATTTTGGGGAAAATTAATGATTACTCCCTCAAAGTATACTTTGCTAGATAAGTACACTTTGCAATTTTCATGAAATCGGCTACAGATATGGTCCATGGCTGTAACTGGTGAAAAACTCCATATTTGTTGCTGTGAATGGAGAAATGGGACTTATGGAATTTGCGACTAGTGCAGATCCAGATCAGCCTGTGCATACAGATTCACCACAATAAGCAAATTCATAACTCCAGATAAACTCCATATTTGTGGTGGTGGCTGGAGAAATTGGGCTTGTGGGATTTGTGGCTAGTATAGCTCCTGATCAAATAGCACACTCCTGTATCTGGATAATATATGTGATCTCAATATAGGTTTCACAGCCACATTTGCGTAAATATGCAATTACAAAATGTATATACGCAATTAAAATTGACCGGTACATACTAAAAATCATTCAAACTGTTGGCTATGCAATGTTGCCTTAATATTTATTGTAATTTTAAACTTTTCAACCCCACAGGCCATACTTTCAATATTTATAAATACTGTTTATCCAAATGAGCCGGCTCATAACGAGCCGTCCCATCAAGATCTGCAATATTTGCTTTTTAAGATTTTTGTTACACACCCCTTTACGGATGAATGGAATAGTCTACTAATTAGAATAAAATGGTCGGTGTCGGGTATTTAGGTGTGAAAGAGTTAAAGCTTCTGTACAAGAAATGAACATGTACCTGAGAATCGACTAGTTAACCCATTTCATGCTGTCAGAGGATATGCCATTTTGATTGGGGAAAATCATAAATATTTTCATTAAATGTGCTTAGAAGTATATGTCGTGACCACCATTTGAACCGTCTCATCGAGACGGTTCAAATGTGTGGTCGCAACATATACTTTCATCGAGAAATAACAAAAAATAATATTGAAAATTCATACCCGTAAAGGTGTATTCCGCATGTAATGGGTTAACGGACACAAGTACGAGTCGTTTTTAACATGCCTGCACAAAGTGCAGGAAGAGCGAATGGCATACATACGTCCAACGTCGCCATCCATAAACTTCACTTTGTGGTAAATTTCTTATAAATTCTGTTTGCTTTGATAGAATGTATTGATACTTCACACATGCACTCCTCTGATTGTCCTCTATCTGTCGTGCTGTGATAAATCCATGACCCTCCGACCACCAGCAATCCCAAGATCCATCTTACTAGAGGACCGAGGTCAAACCTGTGAATAATGACCAGCCATGGGAAGAGAAAAATCTGATTTGTTGACACGTGGACTTTTTCACAGGTTTATTTATGTAGTGGTTGAATAATTGAGAAAACAAAAGCGTGGCTGCTATTGACAGGTAATTGTTAATCGTTATTTCTTAATAGAAGCATACATTGTTACCACCATTTGAACTCGTATACTTTACTGTAGAAATAAAGAAATCATTTATACTTTCCGTCAAAAAATGGTGAATATTCAGCATCAAATAGGTTACTACACCAATGTTTCTCGAAATTCGACTGCAGTAACGTATTTCAATGATTTCAATTTTCTAGCGAGTTGTCCGGCTGGCTCCTATTCAGCCAGCGGTTACCAGCCCTGTTTCAAGTGTTCCCTGGGTACCTATTCGGGTGAATCAGGCGCCACCTCGTGTGACAATTGCAATGGCCAAACTACGGCTAGTACCGGATCTACCAGTCAGAGCCAGTGTGTCGCTGCTGGCAGTATAAATGCAGGTTTGGTCTAGTGAGACATGACTTCAACGACTTCAACCCTACAGACCTCTATAGCGGCGTTTTTCAACAGTGTAGATCCAGATGAGCCGGCTCGCGATGAGCCGTCTCATTAGGATCTACACATTTTTGCAAGTAAGGGAAAAAAAACAATCTCTTTTTGTATGTGACATATTATGTATTCACTTTGTACAGGTGGGCAAGCTTTTTTCGGGCAGGCACAGCTCTACTTGACGGATCGTAACCAAATTTGGTACACATTTTTAGCTCGACTATTCGAAGAATAGTTAGAGCTTATGTAGTCACCCCGGCGTCGTTAACTCGACTATTCGAAGAATAGTTAGAGCTTATGTAGTCACCCCGGCGTCACCGTCAAAGCTTGTATATGGAATACTCCTGGCCCTACACCCACCATACTTGGACAATTTCATCTCCTAGTGATGTACATCAACAACCCCTGACCTATATTTGACCTTCACCTACATTTAACCTTGAATTGCTTAGTTAATTCCCCTTGGTTAAGGTTTTTAGTCAACCTTGGTTAAGGTTTTTAGTCAACCTTGGTTAAGGTTTTTAGTCAAGCTTGTACATGCAATACTATTGTGCATACAGACACCATACTTGGACAAACTTTTCTCATAGGGATGTACATCAACAACCCCTGACCTATATTTTACCTTGACCTACATTTAACCCCGAATTACTTAGTTAATTCCCCTTGGTTAAGGTTTTTAGTCAACCTTGGTTAAGGTTTTTAGTCAAGCTTGTACATGGAATACTATTGTGCATACAGACACCATACTTGGACAACCTTTTCTCATATGGATATTTGACCTTGACCTACATTTAACCTTGAATTACTTACTTAATTTCCCTTGGTTAAGTTTTTTAGTCAACCTTGGTTAAGGTTTTTATGTTTGTCAAGCTATGTGTACATCGACAACCCTCGTAGTCGAGCTATGCTGTTCTCCTACAGCTCTTGTATTTTACCCAATTAAAATTTTGAAATACCCAATTGCTTTAGAAATGATGGAGTGAAAATACTCAATTACTAATTCCTTATCTGGAGCCCTGTATACATGTTTATCAAGGCTCTGTATCATTACAATATCGCAAGTTCTACTTAATGGATCATACCCAAATTCAGTGTACATGTTTATCATGGCAAGATGAAGAACTCTGTTGATTCTCAAAAAATTCCAGTCACTTTTCTCCCCTTGACGGCTATATTTAATTTTTGCATTCTGTACACACAATAAATCAAGTACTACTTTATGGTTATTAGCTAAATGCGGTATACATGTTTATCACAGCAAGATGAACAACTCATAATGTTTTTGCTTGAACGCCTAGCTGTAAATTTTTCGATGACTTATCTCCCCTTGACAGCCATTTCTAATTTTCACAGTCTGTATCCTTGTCCATGCAATAACTAAAAGTTCTATTTGACGGATCATAACCAAATATGGTACATGTACACATGTTTATCATGGCAAGAGGAAGAACCCTATTGGATTTCAGTGAGTTATTTTCCCTTGTAGACTGGCCATGCCTCGACTGGCGTATATTGCACCTTTCGGCACTCTTGGTCTTTTTAGCTCACCTGAGCGAAGCTCATGTGAGCTATTGTTACCGCAATGTGTCCGTCGTCGTCCGTCAGCGTCGTCGTCGTCCGTGAACATTTGCAAACGTCTTCTCCTCGGTAACCATTTGCAAACGTCTTCTCCTCGGTAACCATTGGGCCTATAGTCACCAAATATGTCATGGTCATGGTCCTTAGGTAGGGGGATTACAAAATTGTTAAAATGACGTCATTATGTAATCCAAGATGGCCGCTGTCTAAAAATAGCACAAATTCTTCAAAAAATCTTCTCCAGAACCGCCAACCAGATTTCGACAAAACTTGGTAGGAATGATCGATGTACAATGCTCTTTCAAAGTTGTTAAAATGGTCATGTCGTATATCAAATCGAAGGTATCAACGAGGCGATTGCTCTGGTACATTGTTTGTCAAAATCGGATTGTTATGTCATCCAAGATGGCCGCCGGAAGGTCAAAAGGTCGTTCTTTTATTAGAGATTTCAAAATTCTTCTTCACATGAACCGCTTGGCCCATGGTAGCCAAACTACACAGTTATGGTCCATGTGTGAAGCCTTTTCAGATTTGTTAAAATGGAGGTCATCGCTAATCCAAGATGGCTGCCGTCTAAAAATAGCATAAATTCTTAAAAAAAATCTTCTTCTCATGAACCACCTGCCGGATTTCGACGAAACTTGGTAGGAATGATCGATGTACAATTCTCTTTCAAAGTTGTTAAAATGGTGACCCCGGGGTCAAAAATGAGCGTGGCCCATGGGGTCAAATTGGGGTCAAATTTTATTTTTGACCGAATATGGTCATGTCTGTATCAAATCGAAGGTATCAAAGAGGCGATCGCTCTGGTACATTATTTATCAAATTTTGATGGTCATATCATCCAAGATGGCCGCCGAAAGGTCAAAAGGTTGTTCTTTTATTACAGATTTAAAAATTCTTCTTCACACGAATTGCTTGGCCCATGGTGGCCAAACTTCATAGTTATGGTCCATGGGTAAAGCCTTTTCAGATTTGTTAAAACAGAGGTTGTCGCTAATCCAAGATGGCCGCCATCTAAAAATAGCAAAGATTCTTAAAATAATCTTCTTTTCATGAACCGCTAGCCAGATTTCGACGAAACTTGGTAGGAATAATCGTTGAACCATGCTCTTTCAAAGTTGTTAAAATGGTGACCCCGGGGTCAAAAATGGGCGTGGCCCGTGGGGTCAAATTGGGGTCAAATTTTATTTTTGACCGAATATGGTCATGTCTGTATCAAATCGAAGGTATCAAAGAGGCGATCGCTCTGGTACATTATTTATCGAATTTGGATGGTCATATCATCCAAGATGGCCGCCGAAAGGTCAAAAGGTTGTTCTTTTATTACAGATTTAAAAATTCTTCTTCACACGAATCGCTTGGCCCATGGTGGCCAAACTTCATAGTTATGGTCCATGGGTAAAGCCTTTTCAGATTTGTTAAAACAGAGGTCGTCGCTAATCCAAGATGGCCGCCATCTAAAAATAGCACAAATTCTTAAAATAATCTTCTTCTCCTGAACCGCCAGCCGGATTTCGACGAAACTTGGTAGGAATGATCGATGAACAATGCTCTTTCAAAGTTGTTAAAATGGTGACCCCGGGGTCAAAAATGGGCGTGGCCCGTGGGGTCAAATTGGTTTAAAATTTTATTTTTGACCGAATATGGTCATGTCTGTATCAAATCGAAGGTATCAAAGAGGCGATCGCTCTGGTACATTTTTTGTCGAAATTGAATGGTCATGTCATCCAAGATGGCCGCCGAAAGGTCAAAAGGTCATTCTTTTATTAGAGATTTCAAAATTCTTCTTCACACGAACCGCTTGGCCCATGGTGGCCAAACTTTACAGTTATGGTCCATGGGTGAAGCCTTTTCAGATTTGTTAAAACGGAGGTCGTCGCTAATCTAAGATGGCCGCCGTCTAAAAATAGCACAATTTCTTAAAAAATCTTCTCATGAACCGCCAGCCGGATTTCGACGTACACTTGGTAGGAATTATCGATGTAGAATGCTTTATCAAAGGTGTTAAAATGGTGACCCCGTGGTCAAAAATGGGCGTGGCCCGTGGGGTCAAATTGGGGTCAAATTTTATTTTTGACCGTATATGCTCATGTCATATATCAAATTGAAGGTATCGATAAGGCGATTGGTATGATGCAATATTTGTCGGAATCGGATGATTATGTCATCCATGATGGCCGCCAAAAGGTCCATTTATTCAAGATTTTGAACGTCTTTTTCTCAGGAACCACATGGCCGATGCTGGCCAAACTTCATAGTAAGTTAAGATCCTTGGGTGAAGCATTTTCAGATTTAGTAAAATGAGAGTCATCTCTTAATCCAAGATGACCGCCATCTAAAAATATCACAATTTTTTAACACATATGAACTCAATGTCACATTCTCCTCTGGTGTTCATGGAGTCAGGTGAGCGAATTAGGGCCATCATGGCCCTCTTGTTTATGGTCCAGTGTTCCAAGGGGCATACAGTCGTTTCTGTCAAAGTGTTCCAGTGTACAAAGTGTTGTGCGTTGCGTATCCGTGGAGTTTCCGTTAGTTGCGTTTCAAACCGTGTGTCGTCTACGTGTAATACGTTTTCGGCCATGCGTTGCGTTTCCCCACTATTGCGCATGCGCGAAAGTCGAACAAACCGTGTTCAACGCATTGAGTTTCAAAAGCGTGTAATCCGTGTACAACGGTTGTAAACGTATACAACGGTTGTAAACAACGCATTGAGTTTCAAAAGCGTGTAATCCGTGTACAATGGTTGTAAACGTGTACAACGGTTGTAAACGTATACAACGCTAAGGTAAACCGTTTAAACGATTTAACGTAGAATGCGCATGCTCAGATCGTTCTTCGTGTGTGTATATATACTTCTAGACTCAGCAGGGTTTCTAAAATTTTCAGTTTTCCGGTTCTGGACCGATTTTTGAACTATCGGACCGATTGAGATTTGAAAACAAGTCTTAAAAATCGGTCCGAGAAAAATTGCCAGTCGGCTGCTATTTCGCTATAAACCTTGTAAACTGACCGGTTTTGACCACCAAGTAATTTATGACACATATCCGCGGGCCATATCCGTGTTAAACCAGTGTGCAGCGTGCTGTGTATTCAGTTTCTTCAAATATCGATTTTTCTTAACACACGCATGGGACAGGTGTATAGCGGATTAGTGACTGAAACAGACTGGCTTCAGCGTAAAGATACGAGAGTTCCTAGACTCGCCATTTCTGAGGTCTATAAATACATTAAATATGCCTAAAAGCATCAATGAATGAAGAAAAAAAAAAAATTTTATATGGAGGGTGTAAAATAAAAAAAATGTTTTTTTTTTCTTCATTCATTGAAGCTTTTAGGCATATTTAATGTATTTATAGACCTCGGTCCGTTACTTCAACCTGTGATATTACACAGACGAGATTTGTCTGTTGCTTTGTGCAAAGAAATCGATAACACTCAACCGTGCTTATTGTATGACATCATTCAGGACGAAAAATGCGTCGTGACCACTCCTTTAGGCTATGTTTTGAAATGTTACTGATTGGTCAACACGCCTTTTGATGTTCCGCAGACGTCGTGAACGTGTGACTCATGGGGCAATCATGCAGTAACCCACTTCATGCTGAGGATACGATTATGTTTGCGGGAACATATTTTCCTTCTATGCACTCAGAAGTATATGCCGCGCGCACCATTTAAACCGTCTCGTCGAGACGGTTCAAATGAGTGGTCACAACGTATACTTTCATTGAGAAATAACAAAAATAAAAATAAATTATTTAATAATTTCATACCCGTAAATGTGTTCCGATTCCGAGATGGATTAAAAAAAAACACTGGATTATACTCAGATCTGTCGCCATATTTCGCCGATATTGATTTCGAAAAATATTTTCCGTAAATGGTGTTGAAAAGTTGACACAAAATTCAGAGTTCATGCGGAATTTTATTTTCGGTGGGATTATGCACGTATCAACAGCTAATCGTCCGCATGAATAGGCAGGACACGTGGCCATTATTTATTATCAATTAATCCTTTTAAGCGCCTGTTGATCGCGATCATTATACATTGTAATAAGCGTCTGTCTATCGCGAGCACTATACAACGTACCCCGACCATCGCGTTATAATGGAGCTGCAATGTATTGTTGTTTACACCCGTATAATTCATTTTCCATATCAGGGGCGAAATGAGTCTGCCTTACAATAATTCGCATGTGCGGAATGGAATGGTGGTACATGTAGGTGCGAAACGATCCCCTGTAAACGATCCGGGCCTAACAGGTACATGTATTCGCGATATTTTAAAAGTGACGAAACAAGGCCGCCTCGAAGCGATCGGGGCCGAACAGGTATTCGCGTTAAAACGTGTAACCAGTTTGTAACACGTTTCAACGCTTTCATATAGCTACACGCTTCCAGGTAAAGCGTTGTACACGTTTCAACGCTTTCACCTCGCTACATATGTATACGCCAAAGCGTGTTATACGCCTTGAAGCTAAACCTATTACACGCTTTAAAATGGGTTGACAATGTGTATTACAAGTGTACGAACCGTATTATACGTTTAAACAACGTATACAACGCTTTTAAACTAAACGGTTTTACAATGTGTATTACACGTGTACGAACCGTATCCGTATACGTTTAAACAACGTATACAACGGTTTTAAACTAAACGGTTTGACAATGTGTATTACACGTGTACGAAACGTATTATACGTTTAAACAACATATACAACGCTACAGCAAACCGTTGCGTTCGCGTTGCGTTCGCGTTGAGTTTGCAAGTGTTGTCTACGGTGGAACAAAAACGCAGACTGCACTGTACCCATGTTTCACAAATATAATCTCTAGTTTATGTTTGATAGTATTAGGTTACAGTGTGTATGCATATCACGTATCTCATGTCCCTTGTATCCACAGAGTTCTATTTTATGTTTATCATTAAAGACCAAAACTTGTAAGAATATACCTGTATATAATGTGGACTTTCAGACACGACGGCCCCGACGGTCAGCTGTCCGGAATCCATGACAATCACTCTGGCCACACTGGATGACATCGTGTCACTGACGATGGGCAGCCAGTTTACCGACATCGGTGGTGTGAACAGTGCCCAAACTACTTTCTCTCCACCGGCTATGACGTTCAATGCCAACAGCCTGTATGAATCTTACCAGGTCGAAATGACCGTGTACGACCTACGTGGAAATAGAAGAACTTGTGATTTTGATATCACTGTTTTGCGTAAGTATATTTGAAGGGGTCAGTGGAAGAAGGGGGTCTGAGTCCATCCCCCCCTGGCTCTTTAGTACAAACCTTCACAACCTTGGGGGCAAAGAAATGTTATGCACAAAGTGATGATGTCAATGTTTGGTTACTTCAATTACGACCTCAATTTTCTTGTATCGCAATAAAGGTATATTATGTACACACGTGTATTTCTACAACTGATTTCATATACATATTCGTGGCTGTGACTGGAGAAATGGGGCTTATGAGTTTTATGACCACTGTAGACCCAGATCAGCATGAGTCTGGCCAGGATATGCACAGTTCGCCATTCGATCAATGAAACGCCCGTCATGGCTCGAAAAATGTTCTTAGTGCAAATTTAGGATCTTCCGGAAATTTCAATTGATGGATTTACATTTATTGAGCATGCAGCCTATGCTCAATAAATGTAAATTCAATAATTGTTTACAAGAAAACATTGCTAATGTAAAATTTACAGAATATCATAATTTTGCACTTACAAACATTTAAACATTTTAGTCGTACAAAGTTTAGTGAAACAACCCCCTGTTCCTGATGTTCACTATATGTATTTGTAATTTCAGCACTGTCTTGTTCGCCGTTGTCGCTACCCACCCCTGTCAATGGAGGCAAGACTTGTTCGCAACTTTTGGGTGGCTACCAATGCATTGTAACATGCAATTCTGACTATGGATTTGACTTCACGGCCGAAACCAGCGTAATGCTCTCTTGTAATCATGGTGTGGCCTGGACCAGCGTGATTACTGCATGTGCTCAAAGTAAGATCATTGTTTGCCCCATAATGTTGTTGCTAGAACGCCCACCTGTAATAATGGTGTGGCCTGGGCCATCGTGATTACTGCTTGTACTCAAAGTAGGTTTATTCAAAGTAAGATCATTGTTTGCCCCATAATGTTGTTGCTAGAACGTCCACCTGTAATAATGGTATGGCCTGGACCAGCGTGATTACTGCATGTACTCGAAGTAAGATCATTGTTTGCCCCATAATGTTGTTGCTAGAACGCCCACCTGTAATAATGGTGTGGCCTGGGCCATCGTGATTACTGCTTGTACTCAAAGTAGGTTTATTCAAAGTAAGATCATTGTTTGCCCCATAATGTTGTTGCTAGAACGTCCACCTGTAATAATGGTATGGCCTGGACCAGCGTGATTACTGCATGTACTCGAAGTAAGATCATTGTTTGCCCCATAATGTTGTTGCTAGAACGCCCACCTGTAATAATGGTGTGGCCTGGGCCAGCATGATTACTGCTTGTACTCAAAGTAGGTTCATTGTTTGCACCATAATGTTGTTGCTAGAACTTCCACCTGCAATAATGGTATGGCCTGGACCAGCATGATTACTGCATGTACTCAAAGTAGGTTCACTGTTTGCACCATAATGTTGTTGCTAGAACTTCCACCTGTAATAATGGTATGGCCTGGACCAGCGTGATTACTGCATGTACTCAAAGTAGGTTCACTGCACCATAATGTTGTTGCTAGAACGTCCACCTGTAATAATGGTGTGGCCTGGACCAGCGTGATTACTGCATGTACTCAAAGTAGGTTCATTGTTTGCACCATAATGTTGTTGCTAGAACGTCCACCTGTAATAATGGTGTGGCCTGGACCAGCGTGATTACTGCATATACTCATAGTAAGTTCATTGTTTGAACCATAATGTTGTTGCTTGAACGTCCACCTGTAACAATGGTATGGCCTGGACCAGCGTGATTACTGCATGTACTCAAAGTAGGTTCATTGTTTGCCCCATAATGATGTTGCTTGAACGTCCACCTGTAACAATGGTATGGCCTGGACCAGCGTGATTACTGCATATACTCCAAGTAGGTTCATTGTTTGCACCATAATGTTGTTGCTAGAACGTCCACCTGTAACAATGGTGTGGCCTGGACCAGCGTGATTACTGCATGTACTCATAGTAAGTTCATTGTTTGCACCA
The DNA here is from genome assembly GCA_029237695.1 of Conchocele bisecta. Lineage (NCBI taxonomy): Eukaryota > Metazoa > Mollusca > Bivalvia > Lucinida > Thyasiridae > Conchocele > Conchocele bisecta. The sequence continues at coordinate 22,055,747 of CM055265.1, read as the reverse complement.
TAATGTTGTTGCTTGAACGTCCACCTGTAACAATGGTATGGCCTGGACCAGCGTGATTACTGCATGTACTCAAAGTAGGTTCATTGTTTGCCCCATAATGTTGTTGCTTGAACGCACACCTGTAATAATGGTGTTGCCTGGGTCATCGTGATTACTGCATGTACTCGTATTAAGTTCATTGTTTGCCCCATACTGTTGTTGCTTGAACGCCCACCTACTCAAAGGGTGGGTGGAAGGTGGGTGCAAGCGATGGGTAATTTAATGATCGGGGTTCATCCTTACCGGAATTCCGACTGGAGACCTGGTTTGGCCCTCACATACGTCTTTGGCATTTTGTATGTGACAGTTGAATCTGGTTATACCCCTTATAAGAGTAATCCTACCGGTATTACTTTTAAATAGGGGAAGGGGCCAAATGACTTTGGTGCGGTATGAACCTGGCACCAGGTCAGGTTATTCTAATTTCAGGGCTGAATATGTTGTATCTCGATGTAAATATTCCGTTCTGATTTTGGGATTTTCCCTCCAATGCAGCAGGTTAAAACGGGATCGAACCTGTTTGCCCGGCCTTACATGACCTTAGCTGTTGATAGGCCGTTAAACACCAATAAACAAACAAACAAACCTACTCAAAGTAAGTTTGTCTCATAATGTTGTTGCTTGAACGCTAACCTTTATTATTATTACATATGAGAAGTCCAGCCAATTTCACAGCAGCAACAACAACAAGTTAAACATAGATTTTTTGAAAACCGCAAGATTGTATTCGTGCACCATCGAACCATGGAGTTACGAATCGCGAATAATCGAGTTTGCCGGTTAATCGTCGCACCCTTAATTAGACTACGGAAACATTTGCAATAACATAAATTTAGCACAAAAGAAAGCCAACAAAACATCACACTGAAAAGGCGATCAAGCTAAGTTGTTAGAACTATTTTTTAAGGCGTAAAACCCGTGTTTTTAAAAGGTTCAACCCGCAAAATATGTGCTGTGACCGACATTAGCTCATTTGCATAAAAGCTGTAAGAGTCCGTGGGTGGCAGGTGGGAGCATGTGATGGGTAATTCAACGATCGGGGTTCATCCTTACCGGAATCCCGATTGGAGACCTGGTTTGGCCCTCACATACGTCTTTGGCATTTTGTATGTGACAGTTGAATCTGGTTATACCCCTTATGTGGGTATTATGATTATTCGTAATCCTATTTTAGGGGAAGGGGCCAAGTGACTTTGTGTGGTATTGACCTGGCACCAGGTCAGGTTATTCTAATTTCAGGGCTGAATATATATTTTCTCGATGTAAATATTCCACTCTGATTTTGGGATTTTCCCCCCATTACAACAGGTTAAAACGGGATTGAACCCATTTGCCCGGCCTTACATGACCTTCGCTGTTGATAGGCCGTTAAACACCAATAAACAAACAAACAAACTGTAAGAGTCGGTGTACACAATATTTATGGACCTTCCAACAGTCATATTCACCTCAGCCTTTGGCCTCGCTGAATATGACTTTTCTCAGGTCTGTAAATCTTGTGTGTACACCTCCTCAAAAGTTTGTAATTGTATCATTGTGTAAAGTGAATACTGTAATAACCCTAAGAGTTTGGACACAATTTATTCAGGGAAACACGTACAAATGAACTCTGGTCAAATGGCTACCTGCAGCCAAGGAAACTGCTGAAAACGTGTAAATAATTTAGTCGGAATTATAGGTAACAAAGTGGACAAAATAGCTCCTGCTTAGCTTGCTTCAGAATAACAGTCTGGTTTCTTGTGACACCTATGTACATTTTTGGCTCTCTGGTTCATGAGAGTTGAATCTGGTTATACCCATTATAAAAGTAGTAAGATTAGAACTAATTTACGTGGGATGTACATTTTGGATGTAGCCAAATTTCCCATATCTCTTGATCTGTTAGTCTGATCATTACCAAACTTCATCAATAAATAGCTTCCTCACATTAATAGCTATCCATCCTTCACCTTGGTGACCTGAAACTTTGTGGGATGTAAATTTTGAATGTAGTCAAATTTTTCGTATCTCTTGATCCGTCGGATGATTACCAAATTCCATCAATAGCTTTCTCACATTGATGGCATCCAACCAATGTCATTCGGGTGACCTTGACCTTCACCTTGGTGACCTTCACCTTGTGTCAATAATTTTGTACTTACATCCAAATGTTGAATACCTGATCCCATTGTCGGATCCTTTACCAAACTTCATAAATAGCTTCCTCACATTAATGGATATCCACCCAGTGTCTCATTCAGGTGACCATGACCATGGTGACCATGACCCTCAGGTCCATAATTTTGGACGTACGTTCAAACTGTGAATATCTCTTGATCTTGACAATTTTGGACATGTGTCCAAATGTTGAATATCTTCTAATTCGTTAGTCATATCATTACGAAATTTCATAAATAGCTTCCTCACATTGATAACTATCCATCCAGTGTCATTCTGGTGACCTTGACCATCACCATGTTGACCTTGACTTTTGGGTCAATACTTTTTTATGTAAGTCCAAACGTTGAATATCTCTTGAACTGTTAGTCGGATCATTACCAAACGTCACCAATAGCTTCCTTCCACACCTTGATGGCTATCACCCAATGTCATTTGTGTGACCATACCCTTGGTGACTGTGACCTTTCATATCAATAATTTTGGACTTCCTCATATTTAGTTTCTAGTCTTGGTGACCTTGACCTTCGTGGCGATCACCTTGTTTAGTGGGTGAGACACTCCCCGGCTATCGCCTTGTGATTTCTGTAAATATTCAGTTCTGTTTTTGTGATTTACCCCCCTTCACAACAGGTAACATATCGGATTCAATGCTGTTAACCCGGCCTAACCTGATCTGTTGACAGGCCATTAAACACCATTAAATCAAAATCTTATGTTTTCAGCCACTAACTGGGTGCCCACTATCTACGTCGGAAAGTATCTGTACTCATACATACCAGTAGACCAAACACAAGTGATACCCAATACGTGCCCCAATCACTATGTGAGCACACAAACTGATGTTTACGACCAGATGGCCGGACACATGTTGACTACTTGCGAAAATTTGATAAATTTGAATGGTAACCTGCAGATTCTATTCATCACTGACCAGACGTTTGTAGAGATCGTGGATGATGGAGACGGGAATTCTAGACAGGTAAGATGTGTGTGACTGGAGTAATGTGGCTTATGGGATTTGTGACCGGTGTAAATCCTGATCAAATAGCACACTCCTGTAGCCTGATAATGCTCTATATCGCTTGTTAGAAACATGATGGGTGTTCAGTGATGGCATGGTGAACAGTGCAGATCTGATCAGAGTGGGTGGATGCACAGGCTGATCTGGATCTACACTGGTCGCAAAACCTTTCAACCCCATTTCTCCAGTCACAGCCACAATTCAGGAAATTAATAATATGTATTAACCCTTTCAGTCTATAGATACAATGTTATGCACTTGCTGGTCTGGATCTGCACTGAAACGTGCTTTGACGTATGTCAATTTTTGACACACTTATAACTGTATAATTATTGGTTGATACCGTTGAAAGATGAAGATGCGATAAATAGGCATAAATTATATTCTAATGAAATTCCAAGACACATTCATGATATTTACGGGGAGAAATACAAGAAAATATGATGAATTTTTGTCCGCTAGTTTTGAACTATTTATAGCCCATAAGTTTCCCAGCATACAAAGAGTTAACTAAACATTGTATGACTAAGAAGTTTGTAAGTGCATCTGACAGCGGGCATTGGCTAATCTTTCATGAGTGTGCCAATGTTTGATTATATTGTGTATGTAGGTAGAAAATAGAAGTATCCAGGAACCACGTTGGTATGAGAGGAAAATTATTAAAATTTTCGTACAAACTTTTTCATCATACAAAGTTTAGTGAAACAGGCCCCAGATGACATTGATGTAGGTTCTGTATTGTTTTTTACGTACCCAGATAAAAGTACTGTAAGTCGGATTGACTTGAAACTTCATTTGTCAGGTAACCTGCCCTGTATTGACCGAATACGTACTGACTAATAACATATTGTTGTATCAGGCATTGACCTGATATCAACATCCGGGTTACAACAAAGTGAAAACTGACGTTCCATTGGTCGGTTGACGTCACGTGACGTTACCGAATGACGTCAGTGTAAGGACGCAACGTAAACAAGTCCTCGTTCTGTTCATAGATAACGACGTCATCTGTGGTCATAAAACGTTACCTGATAAATAGAATACCAGACTAGTGTATTTTGATATCAAGTTTATCAGGCTTGGCTCGGAAACGGTAGGAATTCCTCGACAAGCATCGTAATTCCTACGCGTTTTCTAGCCTTGCCTGATAAACTTGATATCAAAAGACACTAGCCTGGTATTCTCTATATACAATGTCATTTGTCATCATCCACATTTTCATTCTATAGCCCACTCATGCGACGACCCCTGTGCTCGAGGTCAAAGTGATTTCTTGTTTTATTTATTTACAGGTGAACATTACATACAAATTCCAAATGGAGGATCCAATGCACAATGACATTGTTACGTGTGCTGATACCCTTTCACGTAACATTAATGCGGCGATTAATATATTTGTGTTGTCGCAAAAATATCGCCGGTAATGATCAAACCTGCCCAGAACTTCATTGGATACCAGAGAGAGCCTTTGATGCGGGAAACAGTGATGAATGTTTTACTCCACGATACAAATCGCTTGACAATCAGAATCAATGCTGTAAGTATAAACTACTGTCTGTTTCCCAAAACCTGCCCAATATTACCACTATACCCACAATGCAATCACAATATTTTTTTGATACATTGGAACCTCTCTAAACCAGACACCGAGATATGATCTCATTTTGAGAAGTTTCTTGGTAACGTATCTCAGATAATAACGCATGTTCATGATGGCAACATATATCAGTATGTCCAGACTGGTTTTATGCCTGATTTACAGTGGAACATCTCTAAACTGGACATCCTGGGGATCTCACAGGGTGTCCGGTTTAGAGAGGATTTACTGTAATATTAAATTGTTCCAACAATTAAAAATGAGCCTTCATTTTATTTTGTGAATTATTCAATTTATTACGAAAAATTTATTTCTGTATGGGAATTTTACATGGGGGGAAAAGGAGGAGTCGAAAAAACAAAATATTTTGGAAATTGACTCTGAACCTGGTTAAATAGCTTGGAAATGATCTAAGAAAACAAGTTAAATTTTTACTTCGAAGTATTGTTTAAGAAATTTGCCAGAGTTTCTTAATTCTGTCATAATTTCTATATTCCTTGAAGGATTACTTTAATATTTCAGTACATCAAACTTGTGCACAAATGCCACATATCCATGCTATCCTGAATAAAAAGAAAATTGTGTCTCATCCGTCACAAGGTTAAAGTTTTTGTTTGAGCATGTATCTTCAATAGTATTAGGCCTACAGCCACCATACTTGCACACTATCATGAACCAGTGATGTGCACCGCAACCAACTTAGAATCAAATGACCTTTGTCTGATTTTGACCTACAATTGAAATATTTACATAGTTATTTCCGTTGGTTGAAGTTTTTGTTTAAGCTTGTTTGCAATCAAAGCAGTATGTGGTGCACATCATATTTTTCCCGAATATTACACACTTGGCACAAACACCAACACGGCAACATGTCAGTAGTGTCCAATAATTATCTTTCTTCTGCACAGAAGTATATTTGGTTACCACTCTGACTCATTTGAACCGTTTCACCGAGAAAATTTAGATACATGTGAATGGGTGTCTGATATGAAATTGGTTAAATGATGGTTAAATTGTTTCAGTATTTTGCCCACTTGGCACAAACTCCAATGCGGCAACATGCCAGCAGTGTCCAATAGGCCGCTACAAGAGCGATGTGTCCAGCAATAAGTGTGAGGCATGTCCAGATGGCATGACAACGAGGTATGCCGGGTCTACAAGTGTCACTGATTGCATCGGTAAGTACATTTTGTATACAGATTCACGACAATAAGCAACTTCATAGCTCCAGTAGCCTATTTCACCAACATTGCAAAGTATACTCATCTAGCAAAGTATACTCATCCAGCAAAGTATACTTTCAGGGACAATTTAAGGATAAACTTATTAATTTTTATTATACTGAATTTATTACATTATCACAGCCATTTTGGCTGTGATAATGTAAAAAATTCAGTATAATAATTCCGCATCCTTTTAATAATCAAATATATGCAGTGGTTAGTTCTATATGAAATAATGCATTTTGGGGAAAATTAATGATTACTCCCTCAAGTATACTTTGCTAGATAAGTACACTTTGCAATTTTCATGAAATCGGCTACAGATTATGGTCCATGGCTGTAACTGGTGAAAAACTCCATATTTGTTGCTGTGAATGGAGAAATGGGACTTTATGGAATTTGCGACTAGTGCAGATCCAGATCAGCCTGTGCATACAGATTTCACCACAATAAGCAAATTCATAACTCCAGATAAACTCCATATTTGTGGTGGTGGCTGGAGAAATTGGGCTTGTGGGATTTGTGGCTAGTATAGCTCCTGATCAAATAGCACACTCCTGTATCTGGATAATATATGTGATCTCAATATAGGTCTCACAGCCACATTTGCGTAAATATGCAATTACAAAATGTATATACGCAATTAAAATTAACCGGTACATACTAAAAATCATTCAAACCATGAGAAAGGGTCAGAAGTCAAAGCTGATTGAAAAACTAAAGTTTGTAGAACTTTCCATACAAGACCATCGCATTGATTGACATGGGGTTTCTTTGGCGGCTAGCCACTCCATCTGTTGAAGATAAAGATACCAGGGATGAGAATGTCTTTACATGGGGAAATTATGCTGAAAAGATATTCTCCTTGGCATGTGCTCGTCATCGAAATGCACACACTGTGGTGTTTGTTAACGACACTTACGATGTTCCAAACTTCACCAAGGACAGTGAACATGAACATAGATATGCGGGAGTTTCGAAGAACATCTACATGAAGAAAGAAGACAGGATTCCTTCGACACGAGAATTTAACGAGATGTTCAAGAATTCCAAAAACAAAATACGACTTCAGCAATTTCTGAAGAAAGAATTCAGAGATATCGCACAGAAGAAAGTAAATGTACAGTTCCTTTACTCAGTAAGAGATAAGTGCTGGGATCTCTCATCTGACAAAGAAGACACAAGAAAATATGGAGTTTGAGTGTCAACACCTGGAAGCCGACACAATACTGCTGTACATCTACTCTGCGATAAGGAAAGCAGGAGAAACAGATGTGGTTGTCATCGATGCTGAGGATACTGATGTGGTTGTTCTTTCAGCATATGTTGCCCACAAGATAGATGGAGATTTAGGAATCAAACGAAAGTCATCAGTCTATGACAGTAAGTTTCTATGCTCAGATTACGACTCCAACATTATTCTACCGCTTCACATTTTCACAGGCTCAGATGCTGCTACCGCATTCTTTGGTCATGGAAAGAAACTGTTTTTGATACAGTGAAAACAAGTAATGAAGCACACACGTTGTTGGAGACTTTGGGAAGCTCATGCCCATGTCCGAAAACAACTGTAGAAAGCATGACAGAGTTTACCGTGAAATATGTCTACAAAGACAAAGTCAGTAAAAACCCTCGCGGAGGCGAGAGCGACAAAGTGGAAGAATATAAAGAAGAAATCCACTCTCAGAATCCCACCAGATATAGATTCACACCGTTTGAAGGTTGAGAGAGCCAACTATCAGGTCTACACATTATTGAGATACGATTTACCAGACGCTCCACCTTCCCCCACTTGGACATTGGATGGCTAATGAATGGGGAAAAGTGTGAACCACTTCGTTATACCAAACCAGCACTTCCCCAAACATTAAATGACATGATTGCTGGAAGTAAATCTGTTGAACAAGCAGATGATACATCCTCTGACATTTCAACGGACTCGGACGGTGAAGAGGATGATATGTTCACAGATATTTAGAAACCTGAACCACCCATTGCCTTTCTTAAGTACAACATTTTTCAAGAATATGGCAGCCAGCTTGGATTTTCAAACTTGTAAATTTGCTAATTTTAACAAAGTATACAATATAATTACATTGTCCTCTTCAAAAACAGAAATTTAGGCTTCAAAACGGAATTCACTGCTATTTATTAAGCATGTAATTGAATATTTTGATGAAAAATGGTGGCCATCTTGGATTTTTCTGTCCTCTATGCAATTTTCATGTAAAATATTCTTTGCAGATATTTTCTCTTCATGTTAGCAGAGGTTCTAAACTAAAAAAACAACTTCAATTGGTCAAAAATAACCCTTCTGTAGCCGTTAATGAATAATTGGACTGAAAATGGCGGCCATCTTGGATTATTTCATCCTGTATGCATTTTTCAGACAAAATATTCTTTGCAGATACTTTCTGCTCATGGTAACAGAAGTTTTAGCCACAAAAACCAACTTCAATGATCAAAAGGAACCCACACATGGCCAATTCGACTGAAAATGGCGGCCATCTTGGATTTTGCCTCCTCACGGAAATTGCCAGCATTTTCGCGAGGGTCACCCCCGCTCATTTTTTTCGTAATTGAATGTAGATGTGGAAAATGTGCTCAAACCTTTGTCTCAGATAATTGGTCACGGATCTGTGTTAATTTGCCTCTACTATATGCAATGTTTCCTTAATATTTATTGTAATTTTAAACTTTTCAACCCCACAGGCCATACTTTCAATATTTATAAATACTGTTTATCCAAATGAGCCGGCTCATAACGAATCAAGATCTGCAGTATTTGCCTGTATTTTAAGATTTTTGTTACACACCCCTTTACGGATGAATGGAATAGTCTACTAATTAAAATAAAATGGTCGGTGTCAGGTATTTAGGTGTGAAAGAGTTAAAGCTTCTGTACAAGAAATGAACATGTACCTGAGAATCGACTAGTTAACAACCCATTTCATGCCATTTTGATTGGGGAAAATCATAAATATTTTCATAAATATTTTCATTAAATGTGCTTAGAAGTATATGTCGTGACCACCATTTGAACCGTCTCATCGAGACGTTTCAAATGTGTGGTCGCAACATATACTTTCATCGAGAAATAACAAAAAATAATATATTGAAAATTCATACCCGTAAAGGTGTATTCCGCATGTAATGGGTTAACGGACACAAGTACGAGTCGTTTTTAACACGCCTGCACAACGTCCAACGTCGCCATCCATAAACTTCACTTTGTGGTAAATTTCTTATAAATTCTGTTTGCTTTGATAGAATGTATTGATACTTCACACATGCACTCCTCTGATTGTCCTCTATCTGTCATGCTGTGACAAATCCATGACCCTCCGACCACCAGCAATCCCAAGATCCATCTTCGTTCGGCTCATATTTAAGGGTGGGAATTGGCTCGAACACCTTCCATACCCGGTAGATCCATCTTACTAGAGGATCGAGGTCAAACCTGTGAATAATGGCCAGCCATTGGAAGAGAAAAATCTGACTTGTTGACAGGTGGACTTTTTCACAGGTTTATTTATGTAGTGGTTGAATAATTGAGAAAACAAAAGCGTGGCTGCTATTGACAGGTAATTGTTAATCGTTATTTCTTAATAGAAGCATACATTGTTACCACCATTTGAACTCATATACTTTACTGTAGAAATAAAGAAATCATTTATACTTTCCGTCAAAAAATGGTGAATATTCAGCATCAAATAGGTTACTACACCAATGTTTCGCGAAATTCGACTGCAGTAACGTATTTCAATGTCTTCAATTTTCTAGCGAGTTGCCCGGCTGGCTCCTACTCAGCCAGCGGTTACCAGCCCTGCTTCAAGTGTTCCCTGGGTACCTATTCGGGTGAATCAGGCGCCACCTCGTGTGACAATTGCAATGGCCAAACTACGGCTAGTACCGGATCTACCAGTCAGAGCCAGTGTGTCGCTGCTGGCAGTATAAATGCAGGTTTGGTCTAGTGAGACACATGACTTCAACGATTTGAACCCTACAGACCTCTATAGCGGCGTTTTGCAACAGTGTAGATCCAGATGAGCCGGCTCGCGATGAGCCGTCTCATTAGGATCTACACTTTTTTGCAAGTAAGGGAAAAAAAACAATCTCTTTTTGTATGTGACATATTATGTACACTGCAGCTCCATTATAACGCGGTGGTCGGGGTCCAAGATTTCAAACCGCGATCGAATCCGACCGCGTTATAAAATTTCGGGACATAGTGCATTATGGAATGTAATGACGCTCGATTTTTGTGCCAAAATTGATTTTTTTGCAGTTTTGTTAACGATAGGGATTGAATTTACAGAAAAAAATAGGGGTTGAATTTTTTTGACAATTTTTGGGTGTATTTTAGGGCTTTTTAAGGGCGACAACCCCCATAAAATGACCAAATTAATATGGTAAGCGATGACGTTCGAGCTCTGTACCCAAATTACATTTCTTTGCAGTTTTGTCAACCACGCTGGGTAAATGAACAAAAAAAAAACAGGCAATACATTTTTTTTTACATGTTTTCGTGTACTTTTAGGGCTTTTAATGGGCGAAAACCCGCCAAAAATGGCAAAAATCATTATGGTATGTGATGACAATCGATTTTTGTACAACTCTTGATTTTTCTTTGCAGTTTTAAGCAATCATAACAGGTAAATTGACAGAAAAAAATAGCTGTGACGTTCTTTTGGCATTTTTTGGGTGTATTTTGAGGGCTTTTTTGGGGGGTTGACAAACCCCCGAAAATGGCAAAATCTATATCTCAGCTCATATACACGCTATCTCCATGATCTAGGTGTCTATAATGGGGTTTCTGCTGGCGCTGATATCGATTTTGATGGTTAGGACAAAGATTTGAGGTTAAGGTCATGGACTAACGGTCAACGCGGGGGTCATTATTGGTCACAAAGCGTGGAATATTACCGATTTATATAGTTTTTTCATGTTGAGAAATTACCAATGATAACGTTATTCACATGCGAGGTGACATTCAGGTTCAGGTTATAAAGGGCATGTTTAATAGCAATCACATACATAGTTTCTACATTTGTCTGAAACTCATACGGACGGGAGAATGAATTCCAATAAAATCCAAGAAAGCCCACAATACACTGCGTCCTTGTACATTGTGTCAACTTTACGCCGAACAGGCAGCATTCGGCATATTTGGAAGGTCAATTAATGATTAACTGGAATATTATCATGCCTGTTTATACTTCTTCATCGTCAACATCAACTGTGTCACGCTTGCTGTTTTGACATCCTTGGGCATGACACTTACAAAGGGGTGTGTGCATGGAGGTTGTTATTGGCACATGAACAGTTGCGTGCACAGGCAGACGATCGACAGCCGCATTTGATCAGCTCCAGAACAGCTTTTGGAGCAGGTAGCTCAAGACACCGCACTGGGAATATTGCACCATCGTCGAGAACCCAGCCACAGTCTTCCAATCTGGGCAGTACAGGATGTGTGCTTTGTTAACTGTACAAACAAAGTTCGTTCGTTGTATATGAGGCAACAGTGTTGCCCTCGTGGGTGGCAGCATCTCAGACTCCATGTTTTTCGACCTAAAGAGAAGTTTGGGAAGTGTTTGCGGGCCATTGGCAGAGTAGACGCGGCACACAAAGTGTTCCAGAGGTTGCATGTCCTTCGGAAGTTCTCCGTTGATCAGTTCCGTCGATGAGAGAGGATCATCTCCCAATCTTTGGAAGGCGTCGACGATCTGATCAGTTGGGCTCAGCTTGAAGTACTCTGTGATCCACCTCTTCTTTGTCACACCCACGAACTTACCGCCCCAGTCAGCACCGGAGAAGTTGTGTATCCCAATTAGACCTTGACAGTGAGGACGGCCAATGCTTCTTACTCTCTCCATGACATCTATCTTTCTGAACTTGTTGCCTTTTCCTGTGTGAAATTCTAGGGTGGTCAAACTCCCTAAACGTCCATGTGCTCCAAGGTCAAGGAGAAGGACCAAGACATCAGTATCCGGAGACGCAACTACAACATGTCTGAATGCACAGTCCTTGATGCAGTGAAGAACGTGAAGGGGGATCTTGTGAGTCGGCCTCCTCGTGTCCATGTGTTTGGAAGTCCTCTTCAAGTGTGTGGGGTGAGTTTATCTTGATATTAGTGTCATATGCGACGATAATCCGCAGATCGTGCCCCGCAAACTCCTGTAGAAGTCCATGTGCAAGAAGTCTTGCAAGCTGTCCCTTGGTCTTTGAGCAGGATAAAAGGTCCCGCAGGGAAACAGTTGTGATGTTCATCTCGTCATGGACCTCATACCCAGCACGTGAAGCTTCATCCGATGTAGCTCTCTTTGCCCTTGTCTTTTCCTTCAGACTAAGTGGAAGATATTGATCAAATAATATCCTAGCTTCAGTGTAGCCACCCTTATGTACACGCCTTTTGATGGTCTTGATAAAGGCGTGCTTCAAGTGCGTGATTTTCTTCATCCCAGGTGTTTTCTTCATCGCCTGCAGGAGCGCCATTGCATCGAGAATGTAAGTTGATGCGGTGGGATGGGAAACCGATTGTTCCGGTTCAGGGCTATGCGATGCAGAGGGTTGAGCCTCGACTGCATGCATGACGCTAGCCTTGTCCGTTGCTAAGAGGAGTGTCCCATCAGGTGCAAACATAGAACGGGGCATCACTGACATTTCGTGAGTGCCAATTGTCTCCTCGAGCTTTGGTAGGAGCATCGGCCTTGATTGACTGATAATTAGGCATCTCCCAATGAGCTCCCTATCCTCTCGCAGTTTGATCACCTTGTCACCAACCTTCAGTTTACTCTTTAGTTTCCAGTTGCTGAAGGTCTTGAACTTTGGCCTGGTCATTGGATCCCAAATTGATAGTTTGGATGTTATTAACAGGCGTTCGTCCACGAACTTCTGGTAGAGCTCTTGCCCCAGATTCGGATAGTTGAGAATATCAAACCTAGCCTTGTCTGGGATAACAGCAGATGACAAATGTTCTTCACAGTGTACCTACAATGTAAGGGTTTCCCTCACAGTGGAGAATGATGCTGTTCCTCAGTTTAAGAGCATTCTGACTCGATCTAACACATATATCTCCTGCCAGCTGGTAGTGTCTTCTTCTCTCCGGTCAAAGTCTTCGGAAAAGGCAGAAGATATTTCTGCACCAGTCGTGCAAGGTGAGGTGCTGTAGTGACAAACCTGTCGAGGGCAGCTTCATCCTGTGTGATGCCAGGGAGCGCACCGTGCTTTTTGAGAACTTTGATCTCCTGCTCCAACCCTTGGTCTGTGAAGAGGTTACAGAATGCTTGCATAGACTTCGTGACAACGAAGTCACCATTCTTGAGGGTTTCCCATGTTGTGGGATCATCCTCTTCCAATTGATACATCTGTGCCAAATGTAGAGGCATTAGTCTTGCGTAGTTGATTAAGCCATGGGAGTGGAAGTACTTTATGTTTTTCTCAATCGCAGCAAGGGAGCCTTTCCAATCTCTCGATCTCGCTGCTGCAATGATCTCGAGGAGAGCATCAACCTGATCGAGATAATTGTCAAAGAAGCGGCTCATTTCGTCACCATCTCCAATTGCAGCCTCTTCCATTTGGACATTATCTGAGTAGTAGCTTCCTATGTCTTCGTATATGGCTACCATTTCAGGGTCACGGTCATGGAGGGCTCTACGCAGCGCTACACATCGTCCCTTTATCGCTAGTGGAGGGGTTTCTCCGACGACTACGTCCAGTTTGACCAGGAGAATGGCAAGACCATTCATTATATGGTATTCCACGGCTCGTTTGTAGCTCTTTCCACTGTATATCCCTCTCAGTGCTGCAGAAGTATATACCTGTGTCCACTGCTATTGTGTCTTGGCCACTCCCCTCTGATGTTTTGCCAAGTCCATGGAGTACCGCAAATACGATGTGGAGAAGTCCAGCCCTCAGTACCCAATTCTCGTTTTTGACAGATTCCTTCAACTGAATTGCTCTTTGATAGAGGTCGAGGTCAAGAGTGATCAGAGTCCGTCTTTCAGGACCAATAACAACTGCCGATATGTCTTGTGCCAAGCATAGAACCGTGTATAGAGTAGCATAATCAGTGGGAGACGTTCGAAGTAGCGGTGCCACAACTTCCACATTTGTCTTTGTTGGTGACTGGTAGCCATCCTGGTTTTTCAATAGAAGATGCTGCGTTGCAGCCCAAGTCGGCATCACGTCACATTTCTTCAATCTCGTTTTCTTTTCCTTTCTTTCTGTTACTTCCAGTATCATCTCAGTTTTATCAACAGAAGCATCTATTGCATCTATATCTGCGGCGTCTCCAGTATTTTCGTCATCGCTGGCATGTTTAGATTCCGCATTGGCTGTGGCACCTCCGCTGTCTTTATTTTCAGATTCATCAGACAGAGGGGGACTTGTGAGGTTGGCTAATGCCCACGTGTGGGTGAACTTTGAGTATTGTGTGAGTAGGTCAGCTCCACGTCCGACAGAGTAACTGGGGAACCTAATTGGAGTCAGTTTGATCTCAGGCTCATCTCGGTAATTGATTTCCACCTGGTGTGGCTTCTCGGGGGGGCTTGGACGGGATTTGCAATGGTGTATTTATGAGTTTCCCATCCTCATCCCGCTGGAAGAGTACCAACAGCGTCCCGTGAAATGTGTTTTGCCCATACGCTGTGTTTTCAAGAAAGTCAATGTTGTCCGCAGCAAACCAGATTGGTACGTTTCGTTTGACAAAGTCAGGGAGGCAGTACCCTTCGGTTGACAACATCCGCTGCTGAACTGCGAACTCCACCCTCCTCTGAAGATTGAGTATGCGTTGGTAGTCACTTCCAATGTACACTGTGGACAGCATAGAAATTAGATTGTGATCTCGTACTCGAGAGTGGATTGCGAGTGGGACGCCAATAGAAAGGGGAGTTTCCACTCTTCTTGAACCCACGAGACGTCTTTAGTTTGACTTATCTCTGACTTCTTGAGCTCTGTACAATCAGCTGGCAGGACAACATCAACATTCTTCTTCACTTCTGCTTCTCGTTGTCCTGAGATTTGTCTAGCTTCACAGCCATACATGATGCGAGCTATAAGAAACTCTAACATCGGGGGGTTTTCGAAATCGTTAAACTCACCTGTGAATTTCCAATCTCTTGCACCGAGAACCTCCTGTCTCAAGGCACGAGCTAAATCTATGAGAGCACGGGGATCTGTATCTGTAGTGGCAAACTCAACGGCTTGTCCTACTGATTGCTTCCTCATAACCCTGTGGCTGTGAATAGGATTTGGAGGCTGAACAAATTCAACATCTGGTACATGCTGTTCAATCAACTCTTTCAGGTATTTCTTGTGGTTGTCACTTTCATTGTTATTAATGTGCCTCTCCTTCAAAAGGTCGATGTAATATGAATTTAACTCGTTCATGCTGAGGACGCAGCCTTCTACACTAAGAGAATCTCTCACATGTACAATAAGCTCAGCATCACACACACTTCTTACATGTCTATATGCATCACTATCACCCGGTTCCTTGCAGTGTCTGTCTGCAACCCTGAGACAGTCTCTATGGTAGTATTTTTCTAATGCTGCTGCATCTCCAGGTTCCAATATTTCAGCTATACTCAATCTGACTAAGTCGTCATTAGTAGACCCTTTGATAGCTAGAAGATGCTGACCTATAGAATCCGATACTACCTTGTGCAACTCTTGTGACAATTTTGGACAAAAGGAGCATGTGTGGAACATACATTTCTTTTCCTTCGGAAAAACATTACCACCTTTCTTTCTAAGTAGAGGGGTCGCTGTCTTAGATGTCTCTATCTTGTGTGGACGCCCACGTTTCGGCGCCGACGACGGCACTTCAGAAGTAGATGGTGCATCAGAAAACATTGGCGTTAGGGAACGAGCACGTTTTCTACACATCTCTAAGTTTGCCTTGTTTACAAGAGGCTTGCGACATCCGCTGTGATAACAGACATCACGCAAATCTGACTCGGACAAACTACTGAAATGACCAGCCAGCGATTTGAGGTGCACATCCCCTAGACTAGCCCGCTCGAGAACCCTTTCTTTCAGGTCTTTCAGAAGTGATGTCAGTTGTATCAACAAGTTTATTATTGATAGAGTCACCCTCTTTACAAATGATGCAAGACCTCGAATCTGTCGATTTTCGTTTCGACATTGCCGAAACTCCTCAAATCTTTACGGATTATTTTGTGTTTGTGTTGTTTCTTGTACAGAATAGCAAAGTCGATGCACACTGTAACGACATTCAAAAAGAATGTGCATGATTACAAAACCACAGCGTTGGTAATATAGGGCCAATCATGCTTTACAACCAGATGTGCGAAGATCACAGCGTCGTTAATATAGTGACACTATTTAACAACGCTGCGATCTTTTCACAACTAATCAGACAAATTGTTGTTGTTGTTGTTATATCTTGGAGACCAGCCGCTGTATTTTCGGGCGCAACGTCTTTCGACATATTTCAACGTAGAAACGTAGATAAAACATGTGTATGACATTCAAACGCATACGCAGGATTATATGGAATATGCAACTGTCTGGCGCAACAGACGTTTATGGCTTATGTGACCAGCCTAGTATCCGGTCTACTGCAAACTCGCGCAACTTGATCATTTGGGCGACTCATCTGATCGAACTTAGCAGGTACATATGTAAAGAACTTGCCGAAATGGATTTTACCATTGAATTCTCCGGCTCCAAATTGCACATGCCCTACATGTACATAAATTCCCATACAAACTGGCCCGTATACGAGTTCAGCTACTTTGACCGAGTTCATCCTCTGTGTCCATTGGTGACCTCGTGGTGACCTCGTGGTGACCTCGTGGTGACCTTTACTTTATGACATTGACCTCAAATCATGTCGGGACCATCATAATCGAGCTCAGCGCCCGCAAAACCATATCTTGGACACCAAGATCATGAAAATAGAGAGTATGTGAGTCGAGATACAGATTTTGTCATTTTTTGGGGATTGTCGCCCCTGAAAAGCCCTCAAATACAGAAAAAAAGGTAAAAAAAATGTTTAATTACCTATTTTCGAATTCATTCACCCGTTATGGTTCATAAAACTGCAGAAAAAAACAAGTTTGGCACAAAAATCGAGCGTCATCACATACCATAATAATTTTGCCATTTTCTGGGGAATGGTCACCCCTAAAAAGTCCCAAATACACCAAAAAAATGGTTGAGAAAATTCAACCCCTATTTTTTTCATTAACGTACTTCCTATTGTTGACAAAACTGCAAAAAAATCAATTTTGGCACGAAAATCGAGCGTCATCCCATTATCTTACTCTTCCATAATGTACTAACATGCACGGGTACTGGTACTGCACGGGTTACTGGTATCATTCACATTTCGGTTACCAACTATTGCGGGAATTCCATTAGCAATGGACCCATATAAAATCATGTCATTTGAACAGAAGTTAAAGTAATTATTAATAATGCCTATGACATACAAACTTGTATGTATTAATGTATTAAACATATGAGTTATTTATAAAATCATGCTTATTACGTTGTATAGTGCTCGCAATAGACAGACGCTTATTGCAATGTATACTACTCGCGATCAACAGACGCTTAAATGGATTAATTGATAATAAATAATGCCTATGGTCACGTGTCCTGCCTATTCATGCGGTTGATACATGCATAATCTCAGGATGTGGGGTCACGTGATCTATTGTTTACGCTGCAAGTCATATTGATGAATGAAATTTACGATTAAAGCGAGATTGCCGTGGGCTGCAGTGTAAACAATAGACCACGTGATCCCATCCCAGATAATGCTGAAACACCAGTCTATTTATAGAACGCTAAATATTACACCTGGGAGTAAAGAAAAAGTAAGGCGATCGAACATGCAACCATTTATTAGCGACAATTATGTGTAATTGAATTGATTAATAAATATGCCTATTAACATGATTACCTGATTAAAGGTACATGTACATGTATTACATTTGCTAACATACTAATAATAATCCTTTCATGGACTTTGAACTTCGTTGTTTGAATAAACTTGCAGAAATCACGAATCAACTAATTACACGATGACTACGACGTCCGACGATTTTGTTTTTCTTTGTTTTTTTTGTGGTTTTTTTTCTCGATTTTTTTTACAAAAATTTGGGATCCACGAGAAAGCCGCGTTATAATGGAGATCGCACTATACGCGAACGCGTTATAATGGAGCTGCAGTGTATTCACTTTGTACAGGTGGGCAAGCTTTTTTCAGGCAGGCACAGCTCTACTTGACGGATCGTAACCAAATTTGGTACACATTTTTAGCTCGACTATTCGAAGAATAGTTAGAGCTTATGTAGTCACCCCGGCGTCGTTAACTCGACTATTCGAAGAATAGTTAGAGCTTATGTAGTCACCCCGGTGTCGGCGTCACCGTCACGCCTTGGTTAAGGTTTTTATTCAAGCTTGTATATGGAATTCTCCTAGTATATGGAATTCATTTCCTAGTGATGTACATCCACAACCCCTGACCTATATTTGACCTTCACCTCATTTAACCTTGAATTGCTTAGTTAATTCCCCTTGGTTAAGATTTTTAGTCAACCTTGGTTAAGGTTTTTAGTCAAGCTTGTACATGGAATACTATTGTGCATACAGACACCATACTTGGACAACCTTTTCTCATAGGGATGTACATCAACAACCCCTGACCTATATTTTACCTTGACCTACTTAGTTAATTCCCCTTGGTTAAGGTTTTTAGTCAACCTTGGTTAAGGTTTTTAATCAAGCTTGTACATGGAATACTATTGTGCATACAGACACCATACTTGGACAACTTTTTCTCATAGGGATATTTGACCTTCACCTACATTTAACCTTGAATTACTTACTTAATTTCCCTTGGTTAAGGTTTTTAGTCAACCTTGGTTAAGGTTTTTATGCAGGCCGCGGCCACCTTGTTTGTCAAGCTATGTGTACATCAACAACCCTCGTAGTCGAGCTATGCTGTTCTCCTACAGCTCTTGTTTATGTCTTTGTTCCACATAAACACACAGTTTCTTGTAATTTCTGTTTCCTAACGTGGAATGCTTTCATATTTGGCTGATGACTTACTAACTTCATCCTGCAACATTCTATGTGAATCATCCCACCCTACCTTCGCCCCAAGGTCAAAGTCATTGACTTATATCTTTGTTTTCCGATGTCTGTTACACATAAACTTAACATTTTCTTGTAATTTCTGTTTCCTTGCATGGAATGCTTTCATATTTGGTTGATATTTTACTAACATCATCCTGCACCATTTTGTGTAAACTGCTCCACCTATAAGGCCTGCATGCCCAAGGTCAAATGACTTAGAAAAGATTTAGTGGGCGGACCAGGTGGCGGCCGGGGGTATCCGTGAGCCACTGTTCACTTGCCCTAGTTTTTCACGATAGCAAGAGGCAAGCTCAATTGCGAACTCAAAATATTGTACACACTGTTTGCATACATTTCATAGTTTCTCAACACTATGTATATACCCTATCTGCAGCGGACCCCCGGCAATGTAGAGCCAAAGACCTGTGTGAGGACTTGCAGTGTGATCACGGCCAGTGTAGGGACAATCGGTGTTGGTGTGATCCCGGCTACGATGGCTACTACTGCCAACACAACATAGACGACTGTGCCTCATCTCCGTGCCTCCATGGATCATGTACCGACGCTACCGATGCCTTTATCTGTCGGTGTGATGATGGATTCACAGGTGACGACTATAGATACCTCACATATGAGACATGCCATGTGATCACTTTGACAGTATTTCACGATATACAGCTCACCTGGTTGAATAAATAGTATTTAGCTTCACTCTTCGCATGCTAGCGGTGAAAATACTTTAATAGCATCCAACAATTAAAATTATGGCCCTGTGGTTGAAAATCAGTCCGCCGTCCGAAATCTGCGTTAATGTTTTTAAATACCTTATATCTCTGCTGTCCTAAGTCACATTGACTTGAAACTTCATATGCTTATTAGTCATGATCCATATATTCATGCTGTATCCCACTCATGCGGCCCCTGTGTCCAAGGTCAAGGTCAAATGACTTAGAAGTTTGCGTTCCGAAATCTGCGTTAAAGTTTTTAAATACCTTATATCTGTGATGTATATACAATGATTTATCAAATTATAAGTCCTGTAAAGGAACAGTATTGTTTCATTGTCGCGCCTGCTTTAGCGTCGTCGTCGTCCGCGTCGTCCTGTTTTTTTGTAAGCCAAATGCGTTAAAGTTATTGTTTTTTTCACAATATCTCTTTAACCCCTTGCCAGACATTGATAATATTTCACATCAATGTTTATCTAGGGATGATGCTTCAGTACACACACCCCCACATCCAAATTTTGATTGTCAAGGTCATTTATTTCCTTGTAATGTTCACCGGTTTTGTAACAGAAATGCGTTAAAGTTATTGTTTTTTCACAATATCTCTTTAACCCCTTGCCAGACATTGATAATATTTCACATCAATGTTTGTCTAGGGATGATGCTTCATTACGCACACCCCCACATCCAAATTATGAAGGTCAAGGTCATTTATTTACTTCTAATGTTCACTGGTTTTGTAACAGAAATACGTTAAAGTTATTGTTTTTTCACAATATCTCTTTAACCCGTTGCCTGACTTTGATAATATTTCACATCAATGTTTGTCTAGGGTTGATGCTTCATTACGCACACCCCCACATCCAAATTCTCAAGGTCAAGGTCATTTATTTACTTGTAATGTTCACCGGTTTTGTAACAGAAATGCGTTAAAGTTATTGTTTTTTCACAATATCTCTTTAACCCCTTGCCAGACATTGATAATATTTCATATCAATGTTTATCTAGGGATGATGATTCAATACGCACACCCCCACATCCAAAGTCTGAAGGTCAAGGTCATTTATTTACTTGTAATGTTCACTGGTTTTGTAACAGAAATGCGTTAAAAGTTATTGTTTTTTCACAATACCTCTTTAACCCCTTGCCAGACTTTGATAATATTTCACATCAATGTTTGTCTAGGAATGATGCTTCATTACGCACACCCCACATCCAAAAATTTTGGTCAAGGTCATTTATTTACTTGTAATGTTCACCGGATTTGTAACAGAAATGCTTTAAAGTTATTGTTTTTCCACAATATCTCTTTAACCCCTTTCCAGACATTGATAATATTTCACATCAATGTTTGTCTACGGATGATGCTTCATCATACACCCCCACATCCAAATTCTGAAGGTCAAGGTAATTTATTTACTTGTAATGTTCACGGTCAAATGCCTTGGCAGGCGCGACACCGCTTCCGTGGCGGAATTCTTGTTAGCCCAGGTATAGACTGCTCCGGACATCAGCTGAGCGACCCATTTGGACTTCTTGTTGTGTAAATATTCAGTTCTGATTTTTAGCCAGGTTTTTTGAAAAAAAATCCAGGCTATTGGATTGGCGAAAGCCGTGCGGGCGGGTCGTGCGTCGCGGGCGGGCGGGCGGGCCGGCGGGCGGCGTCCACAATCAATGTTAAGTTTTCGTGTTTCAGTCCATTTCTTTGTTACTGTACCACCTAGGACCACCAAACTTTCACAGCTTCATAATCAAGGGGTGCCCACCACATATCACTATCCAACATGTTACTTTTTTTTAACTTCACCCATTTTTCCGCGCAATCGACTTAGCCATTTTTCAATGTTAAGTTTTCGCGTTTTCAATGTTAAGTTTTCGTGTTTAAATCCATTTCTTTGGTACTGTACCACCTAGGACCACCAAACTTTCACAGCTTCATAATCAAGGGGTGCCCACCACATATCACTATCCAACATGTTACTTTTTTTTTAACTTCACCCATTTTTTCCGCGCAGTCGACTTAGCCATTTTCAATGTTAACTTTTTCGCGTTTACAATGTTAAGTTTTCGTGTTTAAGTCCATTTCTTTGGTACTGTACCACCTAGGACCACCAAACTTTCACAGCTTCATAACCAAGGGTGCCTACCACATACAACTATCCAACATGTGACCATTTTTTTAACTTCACCTATTATTTCTACGTAATTGACTTTGGTTAAAACATTTTTGTTATTCTATATCTCTGCAACTGCTTCGCCCATTACCTTGAAACTTCACATGGCTGTTTATCATCGTCCATATTTTCACTCTAACCCCCAACCGTGCGGCCCCTGTGCGCAATGTCAAGGTCAAATTACTTTGAATTTATTTGTTAAAGTTTTTTCGTGTACTATATCTCTGCAACTGCTTCACCCATTACCTTGGTACTTCACATGGGTGTTTATCATCATTGTCGTACCCGCTTGCGGAAAGCGCAATATCGTCGGCATTTTGGCATACGTCCGTACGTCCGTGTGTCCGGTTAAAGTTTTTTCGTTAAAGTTTTTTCGTTAAAGTTTTTTCATCTACTATATCTATTTTTTTAGTGTCCATGCCTCGCCCCAAGGCGCGACATGCAGGCCACGGCCATCTAGTCTACAAAAAGTGGGTATAATTATGTTATCCAAGTGTCTATGCTTGGAAAAAACCTGGCCTTCGTGGCTTTGCCTCGTTTCTTGTTGTTTTATAATGACAGGACCTGCATTTGACTGGGGGAATGTTTATAGTAATGGGACAAGTGTTTAACTAGGGGAATATTTATAATGACAGGACGTGTGTTTTATAAGGAGAATGTTTATAATAACGGGACATGTACTTGACTAGGGGAATGTTTATAATGACTGAACCTGTGTTTTATTAGGGGAATGTTTATAATAACGGGACCTGTGTTTGACTAGGGGAATGTTTCTAATAATTGGACCTGCGTTTTATTAAGGGAATGTTTATAATGACTGGACCTGCGTTTTATTAGGGTAATATTTATAATAACTGGACCTGTGTTTGACTAGTGGAATGTTTATAATAACGGGACCTGTGTTTTTGTCGCGCCTGCTTTAGCAGAGGCGCGACTATAGTCGGCGCTTTTTCCGTCCGCGTCGTCGTCCGCGTCGTCGTCCGCGTCGTCCGCGTCGTCCGCGTCGTCCGTATTTTTGTAAGGCAAATACGTTAAAAGTTATTGTTTTTTCGCAATATCTCTTTAACCCCTTGTCAGACTTTGATAATATTTCATATCAGTGTTTGTCATGGGATGATGCTTCCTTACGCACACCCCCACATCCAAATTCTCAAGGTCAAGGTTATTTATTTACTTGTAATGTTCACCGGTTTTGTAACAGAAATGCGTTAAACTTATTGTTTTTTCACAATATCTCTTTAACCCCTTGCCAGACTTTGATAATATTTCACATCAATGTTTGTCTAGGGATTATGCTTCATTACGCACACCCCCACATCCAAATTCTGAAGGTCAATGTCATTTATTTACTTGTAATGTTCACCGGTTTTGTAACAGAAATGCGTTAAAGTTATTGTTTTTTCACAATATCTCTTTATACCTTGCCAGACTTTGATAATATTTCACATCAATGTTTGTCTAGGGATGATGCTTCATTACGCATACCCCCACATCCAAATTCTCAAGGTCAAGGTCATTTATTTACTTGTAATGTTCACCGGTTTTGTAACAGAAATGCGTTAAAGTTATTGTTTTTTCACAATATCTCTTTAACCCCTTGCCAGACTTTGATAATAGTTCACATCAATGTTTGTCTAGGGATGATGCTTCATTACGCACACCCCCACATCCAAATTATCAAGGTCAACGTCATTTATTTACTTGTAATGTTCACCGGTTTTGTTACAGAAATGCGTTAAACTTATTGTTTTTTCACAATATGTCTTTAACCCTTGCCAGACTTTGATAATATTTCACATCAATGTTTGTCTATGGATTATGCTTCATTACACACACCCCCACATCCAAATTCTGAAGGTCAAGGTCATATATTTACTTGTAATGTTCACCGGTTTTGTAACAGAAATGCGTTAAACTTATTGTTTTTTTCACAATATCTCTTTAACCCCTTGCCAGACTTTGATAATATTTCACATCAATGTTTGTCTAGGGATGACGCTTCATTATGCACACCCCCACATCCAAATTTTGAAGATCAATGTCATTTATTTACTTGTAATGTTCACCGGTTTTGTAACAGGAATGCGTTAAAGTTATTGTTTTTTCACAATATCTCTTTAACCCCTTGCCAGACTTTGATAATATTTCACATCAATGTTTGTCTAGGGATGATGCTTCATTACGCACACCCCCACATCCAAATTCTGAAGGTCAAGGTCATTTATTTACTTGTAATGTTCACGGTCAAATGCCTCGGCAGGCGCGACACCGCTTCCGTGGCGGAATTCTTGTATTAAGGGAATGTTTATAATGACTTGACCTGCGTTTTATTAGGGGAATGTTTATAATAACGGGACCTGTGTTTGACTATGGGAATGTTTATAATAATGGGACCTGCGTTTTATTAAGGGAATGTTTATAATGACTGGACCTGCGTTTTATTAGGGGAATATTTATAATAACGGGACCTGCGTTTTATTAGGGAAATGTTTATAATAATGCGATCTGTGTTTGACTAGGGGAATGTTTATAATAACGGGACCTGTGTTTGACTAGGGGAATGTTTATAATATGGGACCTGGGTTTCACTAGGGGAATGTTTATAATAATGGGACCTGTGTTTTGACTAGTGGAATGTTTATAATAACGGGACCTGTGTTTGACTATGGTAATGTTTATAATAACGGGACCTATGTTTTGACTAGTGGAATGTTTATAATAACGGGACCTGTGTTTGACTAGGGGAATGTTTATAATAACGGGACCTGGGTTGACTAGGGGAATGTTTATAATAACGGGACCTGTGTTTGACTATGGGAATGTTTATAATAACGGGACCTGTGTTTTGACTAGTGGAATGTTTATAATAACGGGACCTGTGTTTGACTAGGGGAATGTTTATAATAACGGGACCTGGGTTTGACTAGGGGAATGTTTATAATAACGGGACCTGTGTTTGACTATGGGAATGTTTATAATAACGGGACCTGTGTTTTGACTAGTGGAATGTTTATAATAACGGGACCTGTGTTTGACTAGGGGAATGTTTATAATAATGGGACCTGTGTTTGACTAGGGGAATGTTTATAATAATGGGATCTGTGTTTGACTAGGGGAATGTTTATAACAATGGGATCTGTGTTTGACTAGGGGAATGTTTATAATAACGGGACATATGTTTGACTAGTGGAATGTTTATAATAATGGGATCTGTGTTTGACTAGGGGAATGTTTACAATAACGAGACCAGTGTTTGACTAGGGGAATGTTTATAATAATGGGACCTGTGTTTGACTAGGGGAATGTTTATAATAATGGGACCAGTGTTTGACTAGGGGAATGTTTATAATAACAGGACCAGTGTTTGGCTAGGGGAATGTTTTCTATTAACGGGACCAGTGTTTGACTAGGGGAATGTTTATAATAATGGGACCAGTGTTTGACTAGGGGAATGTTTATAATAACGGGACCAGTGTTTGGCTAGGGGAATGTTTCTATTAACGGGACCAGTGTTTGACTAGGGGAATGTTTATAATAATGGGACCAGTGTTTGACTAGGGGAATGTTTATAATAACGGGACCTGTGTTTGACTAGGGGAATGTTTATAATAACGGGACCTGTGTTTGACTAGGGGAATGTTTATAATAATGGGATCTTGTGTTTGACTAGGGGAATGTTTATAATAACGGGACCAGTTTTTGGCTAGGGGAATGTTTATATTAACAGGACCAGGTGTTTGACTAGGGGAATGTTTCATAATGGGGACCTGTGTTTTGGACTAGGGGAAATGTTTATAATAATGGGACCAGTGTTTGACTAAGGGAATGTTTATAATAACGACCTGTGTTTGACAAGGGGAACGTTTATAAAACTGGACCTGTGTTTTACTAAGGGAATGCTTATAATAGCGGAAGCTGTGTTTGACTAGGATAATGCTTATAATAGCGGGATCTGTGTTTGACTAGGGGATTGTTTATAATAACGATACCTGTATTTGACTAGGGGAATCCTTATAATATAGGCACCTGTGTTTGACTTGTGCTAGGGGAATGCTTATAATAACGGGACCTGTGCTAGGGGAATGCTTATAATAGTGGGACCTGTGTTTGACTAGGGGAATGCTTATAATAACGGGACCAGGTTTGACTAGGGGAAGGCTTATAATAGGACAGCTGTGTTTGACTAGGGGAATGTTTATAATAACAGAACCTGTATTTGACTAGGGGAATGCTTATAATAGGGCAGCTATGTTTGACTAGGGGAATGTTTATAATAGGACAGCTGTGTTTGACTAGGGGAATGTTTATAATAACAGAACCTGTATTTGACTAGGGGAATGCTTATAATAGGGCAGCTATGTTTGACTAGGGGAATGTTTATAATAACGGGACCTGTGTTTGAGTAGGGGAATGCTTATAATAACGGGGACATGTGTTTAACTACGGTAATGCTTATAATAGTGGGACCTGTGTTTTTGATTAGGGGAATGCTTATAATAGTGGACCTGTATTTGACTAGGGGAATGCTTATAATAGGGCAGCTATGTTTGACTAGGGGAATGTTTATAATAACGGGACCTGTGTTTGAGTAGGGGAATGCTTATAATAACGGGACATGTGTTTAACTACGGTAATGCTTATAATAGTGGGACCTGTGTTTTTGATTAGGGGAATGCTTATAATAGTGGACCTGTGTTTGACTAGGGGAATTCTTATAAATAGCGGAACCTGTGTTTGAGTAGAGGGGGGAGGGAATGCTTATAATAGTGGAACCTGTGTTTGACTAGGGGAATGTTTATAATAGCGGAACCTGTGTTTGACTAGAGGAATGTTTATAATAGCAGAACCTGTATTTGACTAGGGGAATGCTTATAATAGCGGAACCTGTGTTTGACTAGAGGAATGTTTATAATAGCAGAACCTGTCTTTGACTAGGGGAATGTTTATAATAGCGGAAACTGTGTTTGACTAGGGGACATGTGTGAGAAGGACGTGATTGACTGCACGGAGGAGTTGTGTGACCGCGAGGGATCCAGCATCTACCTGCCGTGTACAGACCTTAACCAGGGATTCCACTGCAACTGCAAGGATGGCTACGTCGGAACATACTGCAACGTGAGTTTTGTCTGAATACTACTGTTGCTGGAAACAAATGTTTGTCTACAGTTTCTTCATATGTAGCTGTGACTTGAGAAATGGGGCTCATGTGTTTTGTGACCAGTTTAGTTCCTGATCAAATAGTACACTTCTGTAGCCAGATAAGGATGATATTTCTTGTTAAAAGGATGATAGGTGTTTCGGTGATGGAATGACAAACAGTGCAGAGTCTGATCTGGATCTGCACTGGTTGCAAATTTCTCATTTCTCCAGTCACAGCCACATATTAGTAGTGTGGGTACCTAATTTTATATGAGGAAATCTACCGTATTTAGCCGTGTATTGCGCGCATTTTTTCAGCCCCATTTTTAGCTCGCCTGCACAAAGTGCAGAAGAGCTTATGTCATACCCCCGTCGGCATTGGCGTCGGCGTCAGCGTCATCCACAAACTTAACATTGGGTAAATGTCTTATAACTTCTGTTTTCTTTCACGGAACACCTTGTTATTTCATACATGCATTCCTCAGATGACCCTCTATCCTGCTGTAGCAAATCCATGACCCACCACCTAGCCCTTACCCAAGGTCAAGGTCACAAACTTGGCACATTCATAAACTTAACGTTGGGTAAATGTCTTATAACTTCTGTTCCCTTTCATGGAACACCTTGTTATTTCATACATGCATTCCTCAATGAATGGGTCTATCATGCTGTAGCAAATCCATGACCCCCTCCACCATCCAGCCCTTACCCCAAGGTCAAGGTCACAAACTTGGCAACATTCATAAACTTAACGTTGGGTAAATGTCTTATAACTTCTGTTTCCTTTCATGTAACACCTTGTTATTTCATACATGCATTCCTCAGATGACCCTCTATCATGCTGTAGCAAATCCATGACCCACCACCCAGCCCTTACCCCAAGGTCAAGGTCACAAACTTGGCTTCATTCATAAACTTAACGTTGGGTAAATGTCTTATACTTCTGTTTCCTTTCACGGAACACCTTGTTATTTCTCACATGCATTCCTCAGATGACCCTCTATCATGCTGTAGCAAATCCATGACCCACCACCCAGCCCTTACCCCAAGGTCAAGGTCACAAACTTGGCACATTCATAAACTTAAGAGTGGGTAAATGTCTTATACTTCTGTTTCCTTCATGGAATGCCTTGATATTTCAAATATGCATTCATCTGATGATACTCTATCATGCTATAGCAAATCCATGACCCACCACCCATCCCTTACCCCAAGGTCAAGGTCACAAACTTAGTACATTCATAAACTTAACGTTGGGGTAAATGTCTGTTTCCTTTCATGGAACGCCTTGCTATTTTATACATTCCTCAGATGACCCTCTATCATGCTGTAGCAAATACACAACCCACCACCCAACCCTTACCCAAAAGTCAAGGTCACAAACATAGCATGTTCATAAACTTAACATTGGGGTAAATGTTGTGTAACGTCTGTTTCTTTACACTTTGAACACCTTGATATTTCATACATGCATTCATCTGATGATACTCTATCATGCTATAGCAAATCCATGACCAACCCCCACCCCTTTCCCCAAGGTCACGGTCACAAACTTAGCACATTCATAAACTTAACGTTGGGGTAAATGTCTGTTTCCTTTCATGGAACGCCTTGCTATTTCATACATTCCTCAGATGACCCTCTATCATGCTGTAGCAAATACACAACCCACCACCCAACCCTTATCCAAAAGTCAAGGTCACAAACATAGCATGTTCATAAACTTAACATTGGGGTAAATGTTGTGTAACTTCTGTTTCTTTACACTTTGAACACCTTGATATTTCATACATGCATTCATCTGATGATACTCTATCATGCTATAGCAAATCCATGACCAACCCCCACCCCTTTCCCCAAGGTCACGGTCACAAACTTAGCACATTCATAAACTTAACGTTGGGGTAAATGTCTTATAACATCTGTTTCCTTTCATGGAACGCCTTGATATTTCATATACGCATTCATTTGATGATACTCTATCGTGCTATAGCAATTCCATGACCCACCGCCCACCCCTTACCCCAAGGTCAAGGTCACAAACTTGACACATTCATAAACTTAACGTTCGGGTAAATGTCTGATAACAACTGTTTCCTTTGATGGAACGCCTTGATATTTCATACATATATTCCTCAGATGACCCTCTATCATGCTGTAGCAAATCCACAACCCACCACCCAACCCTTACCCCAAGGTCAAGGTCACAAACTTAGCATGTTCATAAACTTTACATTGGGTAAATGTTGTGTAACGTCTGTTTCTTTACACTTTGAACGCTTTGATATTTCATACATGCATTCATCCGATGATCCTCTATTGTGCTACAGCAAATCCATGACCCACCCCACCCCTTTCCCCAAGATCAACATCATAAACTTAACGTTGGAGTAAATGTCTTTTTATAACTTCTGTTTCTTTACAGGGAACACCTTCATATTTCATACATGCATTCATCTGATAATACTCTATTGTGCTACAGCAAATCCATGACCCACCCCCCCCCCCCCACCCCTTTTGCCAAGGCCAAGGTCACAAACTTAGCACATTTATACATGCATTCCTCATGTGGATAGCTATTATGCTGTAGAAAATCACCAACTTAGTGTGTTCATAAACTTAACGCTGGGTTAACTTTTGTTTTCCTTCTCATTTCAGGGAGCGCATTGATATTTCATACATGCATTCATCTTAATATGCTATATCATGCTATATCAAATCCACGATACACCTTCCACCACTGACCTCAATGTCAAGGTCCACCGCACACCCCTTATCCCAAGGTCAAGTTATATAATATTCATGTTTTTTATACAACTGTGACAAGTTTGAATGAAGGCTGCCAACAGGCGAGCTTCGTTGTCTTCTGACAACTCTTGTTAATCCAGAAGTCACCCTGCGCGTTATAAGTAGGAACATAAATTTCGAACATTTTTTCCCACTGATTTCTGCCAGTTTTACTCAAACAAAACAAGCCCGGATGATAGAACAAGCTTTATGTAGTTGATCGTACTGTTGCTATGCTGATGTCACAAGTTTGGTCAGGATGTCACGCGACCTAATGGTGAAATTTTTTGTACAAACTCTACATCATCACTAGTAGAGCAATATTTAAAGTATCCATTTCATTTTACAACTCGTATATTTACGCTTAATACTGTAATAATATCCCTTATATCAAATTACAGCCGACTCACGTTTTACCGACACAGTGCGGCACCGGCTTTGCCATCATAACGAATCTGCCATAAACGCATTTTTTCATAATTTTCAACCTACATTCTGCCGGTAACTGGTAACACCGAGTACTGGAATGAATGAACTACACTTGTGTCAAGTGCCGATTAACCAATATTTATTAATAAACTGAGAACGCTATGCTGAGTTGAGTTTTCAATTGTAATTTTTGGTATAATCAATGCTGTATTAATTCAAATGTATTATAATTTCTAGCATTAAAATTTTGATTCTGCAAAAATCTGTTTGTTGGTCGCAGATCCACTTGTTTCTATGTGTGGACGGTTGGTTGGAAGCATGAGACGAGTATTTTAATGATGGGGTTCATCCTTGCCGAATCCTGAGATCCCTGGTGCATTTTTTACATTCTGTTACGTGAGAGTTGAATCTGGTTATACTCGTGATGAAAGTAGTAAGAATATTACTGATCCTATTACTTTTAGCGAGTAGGGCTAAGTGACTCTGGTGTGGTGAGGACCTGGCAACAGGTCAGGTTTTTCTAATTTCAGGGCTGAATATTTTTTCTGTCAATATTCAGTTCAGGAGCCGATTTCATCAAAATTACAAAATATACTTATCTAGCAAAGTATACTTTGAGGGAGTAATCATTTATTTTTTCCAAAATGTATTCAAAATTACAAAATATACTTATCTAGCAAAGTATACTTTGAGGGAGTAATCATTTATTTTTTCCAAACTATTATTTCATATAGAACTAACAACTGCATATATTTGATGATTAAAAGTAATTATTATACTTAATTTATTACATTATCACAGCCAAAATGGCTGGGATAATGTAATAAATTCAGTATAAATTTTTTTAATAAATTTATCCTTAATTGGAAAATTTCTCCCTCAAAGTATACTTTGCTAGATAAGTATACTTTGCAATGTTGGTGAAGTGGGCTACTGATTTTGGGATTTTCCCCCAATCTGTACTGTTTGTTGAACTACGGGTTTCTACCCCATTAACCCGGCCTGAAATGACCTTAGTTAATGGCAGACAATTAACAATTAATCACCATCACATACATAAAACTATTGCATAAAATAGGCTTCTGCAGTACAATAACACAGTGTATTAAAAATCATAATACACTAGTGTAATAAATATTTATGAAACTTGTTGACTGATTTCATAGCCTCATTTCTTATGAAATCAGTAAACTTGTTTTATAAATATCATATTAAATCATGTAAGATCCTCTATAAATATATTATTTCTAGGTGACACGTAATGAATGCGACTTTTGGCAACCTTGCCAGCACGGTGGGACTTGCATTGATGGGCCAAACTCGTTCACCTGCAACTGTACTGATGGTTGGACTGGCGAAGTGTGTAGTGAAATGACTAACCACTGTGAGCCCGAGAACCCATGTGAAAACGACGGCCATTGCATCACTGCTTCCAACGGTTTCTACTGCGTGTAAGTGCAGGGCGTCTGATTATGACACCTGTAAGAACATATGCAGGTTTTTTAATATATTTTGTTGGGTTTCAATTGTGAGTTTAACAATAGAAATTGCTACTACACCCTGAGCCGGCTCATAACGAGTCATCGCATCAGGATCTGCAATATTTATGAATTAGTTTTTTATCTTTTAAAATATGCCCCTTTTTCTGATTAATGGAATTATCCATTGTACAAAACAAGCATAGAAATCATTACGCAAACACGTCTTATTTGGAATTAATAAATCTGTGAACTACTTTCGGCAAGGGAGATAGATAATCAATATCACGCGAACTATTTTCATACGAGCCATGTTGTTTCAATAGCGTATCTCTGTAACATAAGGTATCGTTGTAGATGGAGTTGCAAATAATTTAATAATTATTACGTTCAAATGGTTGTGTAATACTGATAGCACTTCTGTATAAATATAATCGTCGTAAATGGCGCAATAGTCACGAGGTTAAGGTCGCCAACTTCTGTGATTTAATTACCGATTTCCGAAAGGGTCGGTGGTTCAAACCTCGACTTGGTATAAAAAAAAATTCTCCATATATATTATTTTTGTGATTTTAATATATTCACAATTTTATGATTTTAATAAAAATAGCTATAAATATGTTGTTTTTTTTAAGTTTGAGGTACTGTCTATACCATATAATTTTTTACTGTCCCAAAATCTATTTTTTTGACTGTCACAATTAATTAATTTTCGGACAGCAAACATTTTTTTTATGAATTTGAAATAATTATTGTCCTCCATCTGATCACAACACTGTTTGGACTGTGCATGTGGCTACCATGACCAGAATTCACTGGCCGTAAATACAGTAGAATTCGGCGTCTATTTATTAAATTATTATTTTTTATTTTATTTGAATTCCGCGTGAGCGCTGAATTTTGTGTCAACACCATTTACAGAAAATATTGGTGATTTTCTAAACGAATATTGGAGAAATGCGGCTATATATTTTGTGTCAATTTTCAACACCATTTACGGAAAAAAAATACTGATTTTTTTAAAACAATATCGGCACAACTAAATACGGTGATAGAATTTTTGTCGACTTTTCAACACCATTTACGGAAATTATTACTGATTTTCTAAAAACAATATCGGCGAAGGTGTACTGAACTACTTTTTTTTTTAAATAACCAGCCGTCTAATAGATCTGTGAAAAATCAAGAGTATACCGTTAATTGTCATGTTGTCTCCGACAGTGAGGTGTTGCGGCACACATCAAAACGACACGTCAATTTCAAAACATTGCCTAAGGGTCAGTCAACATTTACAGCTGTGTGGTGTCATCAGATCAACACCTCGTCACACGCGACTGCGCATTATCGATTTTTTTCCACACAAAGCGACGTGTATTTACAACTAGATCTGTGTAATGTGTCGGGTGTAGCCAAAGACCATACATAAATTCGTAATTAGTCACAGATGTAGCCAATTATATAATCGATTTCCTTAAATTACGTCCGCAAGTTGACAGATATTTCAGAGCAGACGTCATCGTAATTTGCCGTTATTTATTTATTCTGTAAATGGCGTTGAAAGTTGACAATAAATTAAGACCAGATCAGTACGTTAAATCACTATAGACGACAACTGACGATCCGATGAGAGAGAGTATAACTGTTTACACGTATCCAATGTTAAATATACATCGTTATTTTTTTATGACTTTCGTAGTTTTTACCGAGAAATTCAAACCGTTTCTATTATTGGGGAACATATCATGATTAGCACACCGTTTCACTAAGCTGGGGCTACTCAGGGAATGGGATCACACGGTCTATTGTTTACACTGGATTAATGGCGGCCCCCATGAGGTATCAGGTAAATCTTATTTTTCAATAATACGACTGTGGTTTCTTCCTTTTAGTGATGACCATGTTCCAGCCGTTAACACTTATTTAGCAGCATTACTTATGTAG
The DNA here is from genome assembly GCA_029237695.1 of Conchocele bisecta. Classification (NCBI taxonomy): domain Eukaryota; kingdom Metazoa; phylum Mollusca; class Bivalvia; order Lucinida; family Thyasiridae; genus Conchocele; species Conchocele bisecta. The sequence goes on along the minus strand of CM055265.1, from coordinate 22,021,921 downwards.
TTAGTCCTGAACATTCTGCAGAGAAATTTGAATTGGACGGAATCGAGCGTTGTTTAAACTTATTAGTCCGGTTCATAAGCACAGGTCAAAATATGAACTGAAAATGGCGCTTTGTGTGACAGAAATCCATACGCGGACGAATAAACAAAATATTTTGTTATAAATATCACATATAGCGAAACAGCGATAGCATCTACTGTTTTAATAATATGCATACATATTGTAATTAATGTTTAATAGTGATATACTTATGAATAATATACGATAATATGGTTTATACTCCAGCACTATGTTTTAAGGCTGTGTGATTTGCCTCAATATAAGCTGGATTAAATAATACTTATATTCATGCGCTTCATGAGAACATCAATACATTTAAAATATACAAATATTACTTAAAGGGGTACCGATATGATACATTTTAATAATATAAATATTGAAAATACACATTACAATCGCTTACAACATAAGTTATTGATCGAAAATAGTCACTGCATCGTGACTATTTGACCGCATTACCTATTGCGCGGGTACCTCATCCATCCCCTGTTTACATAGGTAACTGGGGGTATAGTGAGGTACGCTCGCTGTCACAGGTTTGGTCGACATGATTGATCGGAGCTACACAACACACCGGAGCACAGTGAACAACATAACGATAGTGGACATACAATAATTTATCCTTGTAGTAAAATCAGTACATGTAATAATGTCACGTGATATACACAAACAGCTCTAAGATTGTGTCCTTTTATACTAGTGATATAATGTCATTTCTTCTCTCGATCACAAGTAATGATGCGTAATGATTCTCATACATAGCGATGTACATAGCGACGACCAGCGGAAATGAGTAACATACATGTCTAGTTCTTCAATAGCACATTATTGGAATTGATGTCACACAGACGATATTTCGACGAACGTCACACAGACAAGATATCAATGAATGTCACACAGACAAGCTATAATTGGATGTCACACAGACGAGCTCTAATTGGTTGTCACACAGACAAGCTCTAATTGGATGTCACACAGACGGGATATTTATGTATGTCACATAGACCATAGACAGTGAATGATGTCACACAGACATGTGATTTCACACAGACATGTGTAGCGGCATGCGGCTACTATCATCTTCACATTCCACATGATCAACTCGCATGTTGAGAGTACATCAGAATCGTTGTTACGAATACATATTCCCCCAAGAGTTCAGAATACGGGTCGGGAATGGAGCTCTCTCAGACGGGTTTCCCCATGGTAACTATCCTCGTAGATACGGTACAACTGTTAAGACCACCGTAACCGCCTCGAAGGGACCACTGCCAAAGGGACCTTAAACATACGAGAGGAAAAAAACGCACTAAGTACTCGTATAAAATATAAGTTCTAAGAAAATAAATACGGGCATCGGCTCGTCATTCAAGAGAAAATTCAATTCACCTATCTCCAATATATACATAAAGAGACTTCAACCGTATCATTCACGATATGCACGTGTAATGAATTACAACGTGAATGATGAAATATACATTCTTGAATATTTCATCACAACTCGAGCCCAAATTTACTAAGTCCAAAAAAATATGGGAAAGAAAATTCTATTCAATCAAATTATATGAACACTACTTCAAACAATGCACAAATATAATTCAAATACAATCGACAAAATAAAATGGGAGTTAAAACCACTTACAATATGGACTGGCCTTCACAACTGCTATCAACTTCAATACTACTATACAATCTGTACAACTGCTAACGAGCAAGGTGTTGTCACGTCAAAGGCATCTCAACAACTGACCACTTCTCAGCCAAACTGCATAGGCCCAACTGAATCTATATTTAGCACCAGCCAAACCAGTTCTACCAATATGGGCATACTACAGGAATGGTAATCCTCAATACCAACCACCTGCTAGACTGTTGGGTACAACAAGAAAGATAACTCCTGATACCCTCTGCTCCCAATATATTGAGGTTGTTTCCCTTGACCAGCCAGCTGCAAGTTTCACTCACATTGTTAATACAAGAAAATTTTGTGACACACATTGCCAGAGAAAAATATCTAGAAATTTTTTCTACGTGGAAGTGTTCACTCACAAAATTAGACAAGCTAAAATTATTTACAATACATACAACTACAAATAAAACATAAATCGAGATCACACTGTTCTACGGTTTACTGTTCACTAACCGTTTACTGCGACCTTGACCTTTAACTGACCTTTGACCTTGTCAAATCACACGACCTTAAATGTTCTCCTGCTGCTGAGATAGTCAGCTCCTACATTTTCACTGCCTTTTATAGCAATTATCCGGAATCTGTACTGCTGTAGAGCCAATGCCCAACGCATTATCCTCGCATTTGCGACCTTGGCCCTGTTAATGTACACTAACGGTTGATGGTCGGTCTCCAAAATGAATTCTCTGCCATATAAAAATACATGGAACTTGGAAATTCCCACACCAGACCCAAACATTCTTTCTCAATGGTAGAATATCGTACTTCACGATCTAACAGTTTTTTGCTTGCATATGCGATTGGGAATTTGACACCATCGACCTCCTGTAACAATACTGCACCCAGACCATAGTTGCTAGCATCGGTTCGGAGAATGAACATGTCCTCAAACTTTGGCAATCTCAAAACAACTGGTGAAGTGAGGATATTAATCAATGTACGGAATGATTTTTCTTGTGGATCCCCCCATATCACCTTGTTTGGCTCGCCTTTCTTTGTCAGGTCGGTAAGAGGTGCAGCTATCGTGCTGAAGTTTGGTACAAACCTGCGGAAGTACCCACCCCGACCAATCCGAGAAAGATGACCTCACCTGCGTCTTCGTTTTTGGGTGTAGGGCTGTTTTGGATACATTCAACCTTGCTGGGTTTTGGCTGTATCTTACCTTCTCCAACCACATGGCCTAAGAACTCGAGATGAAAGTGCCCGACCATACATTTTGATGGCCTCGCTGTCAGATTAGCTTTTCTGAGACGGCTGAACAGTTCTCTCAGTGCCAGTATGTGACTACACCAAGTTTCGGAGAAAATGATGATATCGTCTACAAAATTGTCGATATCCTTCATGCCACTTAGAAGCTTCCTCATCATGCGGCAAAATGAAGCACCTGAGTTTATCATCCCAAATGGTAATCTCAAAAATGGTATAGGCCCTCTCAGAACATGAAAATGCTGTGTATTTCCTACACTCTTTGTTTACAGAAATTTGAAAATAACCTTTACTCAAATCAATCTCTTCGTCAAGAATTTTGCATTGGTGAGTCGTGCAAAAATATCATCAGGGTTTCCAATTGGTTCTGCATCAAATTTCTGTGATACGATTTAATTTCCGGAAATCTATGCAGAATCTATTGCTTCCATCGGTTTTTTTGACTATGACTATAGGTGACGAGTAATTTGACTCTGAGGCTCAATAATACCAAGTTTTAACATGGATTCTATCTCTTGTTTGATACCTTCCTTCAGCGCATGCGAACGGGATATGGCTTCAACCGCACGGGCTCGTCAGATGTCAGTCTTACCTCATGTTCTACAACCGGTACTCCCTGGAATGTCATTTAACACGTCAGAATATTCTTCTATAATTTATTTACCTCATCTTGTTGTTCATGGCTCAGATCTTTGTTAACGTCAACATCTTTGTATGTCTCCTTCTGATACAAACTTGGCAAGCCTTCCTTCAAAACCTTGGTACACAAATAGTCGTCGTCATTGTCCTCATATCCATCTGGCTCTACGACTGCTGAACATACCTTGTCTATCATACTGCTTGCACCATCAGTTTGTCGACTTTGATCCCTCTCGATGTACAGCTTCAGTAGATTAGCATGGTACAACTTTACCTTTCCTCGGACCTCAACTTTATAATCAAATGCGTTTAGTTTCGATACAACATTGTAAGGACCTTGCCACTGCATCAGCAACTTGTTTTTATCTGTTGGTAAGAGTAGTAACACTTTGTCACCTACCTGAAATTTTCTGTCTCTACACCTCTGATCGGCATACTTCTTGTACCTCACCTGATTCTTTGCCAGCTCCGTCCGGGCTAGTTCACACGTCTGTTCCAACCGATTCCGTAAATCGACAACGTACTGATAGGTTGTCTTTATCTCGGGTACATCCATTTCCTTAGTCCATAGCTCTTTCAGGATTACCATTGGACCACGTACGGTTCGTCCATACAACAGCTCAAATGGACTGAATCCTAAACTTTCCTGAGTAGCTTCACGATATGCGAAAAGTAGAGGTGCTATATACCTGTCCCATTGCTTCGGTTCCTCTGAAACACATTTTCTAAGCATACCTTTGAGAGTTCCGTTGAATCGTTCGCGAAAGCCCATTACACTTCGGATTGTAACAGGTCATTGTGAGCTGTTTAAGAGATAACAAATGGCTTACCTCTCTCATCAAGTCCGAAGTGAACTGGGTACCTAGATCCGACAATATTTCATTTGGTATACCTATTAAAAACTTATCTCTACCAACGCCTCTGCTACAGTCTCCGTATCTATGTTTTTCAATGGTGTCGCTTCTGGGTAACGTGTTGCATAGTCCACTAATGTTAAAATGAAACGCTGACCTTGTCTGTGGGATGGATAGGCCCGATGAGATCCACGGCTACTCGTGAAAATGGGGTCTCTATCAATGGCATAGTTCCGATCGGCAACTTAGACACCTTACCTCTTGGATATGTCTTTTGGCACAAATCACAGGATCTGCAATATCGCACGATGTCACTCTTCACACCAGGCCAATAAAACTCGGATAAAATCTTGTCCGTCATCTTCCGCACACCTAAATGACCAGCTAAAATGGTGTCGTGAGCTAACTTCATCACCTGTGTTCTCAGAACTTTTGGAACCAATACTTGACAAAATAACTTACCATTATCAACCTTTTCCGATTGAAATTTCCGGTATAGTACACCAGACCTGATTTCTGCCCACTCTACATTTCCATTTTTAGAAACAATCTTCTCAGATTTCTCAGCTAGATCCTTCCATTTGTGTAGACTATCATCACCATTTTGTCCATCTCGCAAATCACTTACCCCAATTTCAGCAATTTCTTTTGGTACTTTCAGTACTTTGGTCTTACCTTCATTTTGCCTTCTGTTTGCGTGTTTGTACAGCACATGTATCCTCGGAGTCGTCGGTAGCTGTGCGATTTCCTGTATTATCAATCCAATCAAGATTTGGGTCATTCGGACCTCGAACCCCAGGTATATTCCCCAAAATCAAGTCGTACAAAGGATTTTCCATGCACAAAGCTTCAACTTCACCAACGAAAAATGGAGTGTTTACAGTGATTTTCGCAACCTCGACCTTCCGAGCTGTACCGTCAATTAGGACACAAATTCTATATTGCCCTGTCAACTGGTTATCGTGAACGAGAGACCGCCTCACAACTGCTGAGCTACAACCACTATCCCTCAACACATTGACTAACTGGTTACCCATATATCCATGCAAAACTGGCATATCTCTCTCGGAACCAATCGTCAATGGACTGTCATCATTGCAAATTGCACCAATGAATGGGAAAGTGTGACCACACTTATATTGTATCTGATCACCTAGAATACAACATTTTGGAAAATTGGTTTCGACCATACAGTTGGCTACTGTTTTAACTTGGGTTTCATCCTCTGACATTGCCATTGCCCTATCCACGTCTCTGCCTCTACCATACCCACGACCGCGACCTCGACCTCTGTCGTACCCTCGACCACGACCTCTATCGTAACCTCGACCGCGACCTCTATCATACCCTCGACCGCGACCTCTGTAACCCTGACTATAATCACCCTGATAGTTATAATTGTCTGTATCATCTAAACCAGCGGCTCGTTGCGACGGATTTTTGTTATACCTTCTGGGACAATCTTTAGCTTCATGATCAGCCTTTGAACAGATATAACACCGACGGACACCAGGGACCTTGGAATCATAGGGAAACTTCGACCTATCAGATTGGGGTACATGGTTTTTTCCTGACTGGTGGGGTAGCTGCTTTTGAGTTTCTAAACTCCGCCATATGGGCCTCATTATATTGATCGGCCAACTGAGCCATTTCAGTTATAGACGTGGGTTTTTTCCTTTCCCTCAAAAATAGGGCCAAAATTTTTCCCCAGAAGACTGAATAAACTGTTCCCTCAGAATTATGTCTTTTAACCCATCATAATTAGCTTCAGCCCCCGCCAAATCCATCCATCGAGTTAAATAACTCAATAACCTAACTGCGAATTGACTGGCCGTTTCCCCCGGTTCAAGCTTACCATCCCGCAATTTTTGCCTAAACCCTTCCTCAGTTAACTGATATCTCTTCAACAACGCATCACGTAGCACGGTATTGTCTAATGACTCACTCGCAGACAATCTAGAGTAAACATCCAGAGCCTTACCTTGCAACAACGCACTCAAATTAGATGCCCATCTATCTTCCTGCCAACCTGCATTCTCAGCGAATCGCTCAAATCTCTTCAAATATGCGTCCATACTGTCCCTATCCTCATTAAACGGTGGTAACTTTGGCATTTTTGCTGTGCAATCAGACAAATTTTTATGGGAGAATGAAGTTTCCGCTGTACCTTTACGGATACTTTCAAGCTCTATCTCTTTCTCAACTAGTCTCTCTTTTTGCTCTCTTTGTTCTTTCAACATGTGAAATTCTAACTCTGACCTCTTATCATCTCGTACCATCTCGTCACGTTTCAAATCTCTCTCTAAACTTCTCTCCTCTCTCTTAAACTTTTCTCTCTCTTCCTCTCTCAAGACGTTCTGTCTTTTATCAACAAACTCTGTTAATTTGTCTCCTTCAAGGCCCATAGCCTTCCCTATCTCTACAATTTCTTTCAACATCTCCATAGCTTATGAATATGTATCATGCAACAGCACCATGTATCATGTTATCCTCAATGAACACTAAAGTCTTTTACTCACAATGCCCAGATTGCGTTGTGTATTTCGCCCACGTTAGATCAATCCTGCCGGGATCGCCATTTGTCACAGGTTTGGTCGACATGATTGATCGGAGCTACACAACACACCGGAGCACAGTGAAAACAACATAACGATAGTGGACATACAATAATTTATCCTTGTAGTAAAATCAGTACATGTAATAATGTCACGTGATATACACAAACAGCTCTAGATTGTGTCCTTTTATACTAGTGATATAATGTCATTTCTTCTCTCGATCACAAGTAATGAGCGTAATGATTCTCATACATAGCGATGTACATAGCGACGACCAGCGGAAATGAGTAACATACATGTCTAGTTCTTCAATAGCACATTATTGGAATTGATGTCACACAGACGATATTTCGACGAACGTCACACAAGACAAGATATCAATGAATGTCACACAGACAAGCTATAATTGGATGTCACACAGACGAGCTCTAATTGGTTGTCACACAGACAAGCTCTAATTATGGATCACACAGACGGATATTTATGTATGTCACATAGACCATAGACAGTGAATGATGTCACACAGACATGTGAAATTTCACACAGACATGTGTAGCGGCATGCGGCTACTATCATCTTCACATTCCACATGATCAACTCGCATGTTGAGAGTACATCAGAATCGTTGTTACGAATACATATTCCCCCAAGAGTTCAGAATACGGGTCGGGAATGGAGCTCTCTCAGACGGGTTTCCCCATGGTAACTATCCTCGTAGATACACCGGTACAACTGTTAAGACCACCGTAACCGCGCCTCGAATGGGACCACTGCCAAAAGGGACCTTAAACATACGAGAGGAAAAAAACGCACTAAGTACTCGTATAAAATATAAGTTCTAAGAAAATAAATACGGCATCGGCTCGTCATTCAAAAGAAAATTCAATTCACCTATCTCAAATATATACATAAAGAGACTTCAACAACCGTATATTCACGATTATGCACGTGTAATGAATTACAACGTGAATGATGAAATATTACATTGAATATTTCATCACAACTCGAGCCCAAATTTACTAAGTCAAAAAATGGAAAGAAAATTCTATTCAATCAAATTATATGAACACTACTTCAAACAATGCACAAATATAATTCAAATACAATCGACAAAATAAAATGGGAGTTAAAACCACTTACAATATGGACTGGCCTTCACAACTGCTATCAACTTCAATACTACTATACAACTGTACAACTGCTAACGAGCAAGGGTGTTGTCACGTCAAAGGCATCTCAACAACTGACCACTTCTCAGCCAAACTGCATAGGCCCAACTGAATCTATATTTAGCACCAGCCAAACCAGTTCTACCAATATGGGCATACTACAGGAATGGTAACTCCTCAATACCAACCACCTGCTAGACTGTTGGGTACAACAAGAAAGATAACTCCTGATACCCTCCTGCTCCCAATATATTGAGGTTGTTTCCCTTGACCAGCCAGCTGCAAGTTTCACTCAAAACATTGTAATACAAGAAAATTTTGTGACACTCGCTAATACAATGTTTGCGTAATGTCCTAGTAGGTTCTTTAGAGGTGAAAGGGATAATATATTATTATGTGGCTGTGACTGGAGAAATGGCGGCTTGTGAGTTTTGTAACCAGTGTAGATCCACGTCAGCCCGTGCATTTGGGGCTTGAAATGCAAAACTGACCCATTTTTTTAGCTGTGATCCGTTAACTGCTCAGGGACTGTACATATTTTGAGACAACCTGATTTAAATGACTTTATGAACTTGCAGACAAATTTTGATAGAACTTGGTATATATAATTGACAGTCCGTGTCGTTTTTGATTTACTAAATTTTTAATGGGGATAATAATTTCAGGTGAGCGATACTGGCCCATTTGGGCCTCTTGTTTTAATTTTAAATTTATTTTTTTGAGGTGTTCGTGATTTTTGTTCACGTCGCCAGATGCATATATTTTCTATAATGTTACTATAACGTCTTTAGACATGCAAAATAACCATATTTTTGTCAGACATGATTGGATTTAACATTTAAAATATTTGTTCACGGTTGTGTTTTGGCGAATTTGCAGTACGCTTTTATTTCTCCATGACATTTCTGACTCGGGGATATCTGAGAACCAAAGTACTTTTTTTATGGCCTAACGTCAGACAAATTCACCAAATGTCAACATCCATGATGTCACGCAAGTTGTTTCATCAAAGTCAATTACAGTACATACTCATATTCTCAAAGTCCAGGGGTCCTTACGACTAAGATATTCGTACATGCAAAATTATGATAGTCTGTAAATTTCCCATCAACAATGTGTTTTTGTAAACACTTATTGGATTTACATTTATTGAGCATAGGCTGCATATGTAAATCCATCAATTGAAATTTACAGACGATCCTAAATCTGCACTTACAAGCATTTTAGTTGTACGAAGTTTAGTGAAACGGCCCTCAGGGGATTGAGGGAAATACTTTGAGTTAATGAAAATTTGAGTTAATGAAAATTTGAGTTAATGAGGGTCAGTATATATAGGGTCATTAGATAGGAAAACATGTACTTGGGACCAAGAATTTGACTTGAGTTATCAGTAATTTTGCTGAAGAGAGTTTGAGGTAACGAGTGTAGACTACTTGTGACTTTTCAAGTTCAGTAACATATTTGAGACACGCCATGTGATTTTGCACCTTCGGACATCTGCGTAATTTCATTAAATACGTTTAAATAAGTTTACACAATTTTATAATTCCGCATGTCCTCTGAAAAGTTTGTCAACTTTTGACTCCATCTACGGAAATATTGTCAATTTTGTAAACAAAAATCACATGCCATGTCTCATTTATAAGACTGTTCCACATATTGTCCATGTCCAGGTGTGCGCCGGGCACGCAGGGTGACACATGCACATCTGCGGTGGATATTTGTGACATCGTAGACCCGTGTGGAGACGGATACGGCACCTGTGTATCTAAACTGACGGCCACCTGTAGCTGCTCTGATGCTTGTAAGTCATTTTACCTTATAAATGATTTACTATATATTGCAATACTGGGGAATATATAGTAAATATATGGTTAGTGCCGTCAAATATAAAAAAATATATCGTTGAGCCTTAGACAGCTTTATTGGGGCGAGCTTTAGCGAGCCCCTGTAAAGTTGTCGGGGCGAAACCGAATATTTTTTATATTTGACTGCACCAATCATATATTTAATTTATGCCGCATACTGAACTTCATTGTTTGAACGTGCATGACGTCATGTTTTGACGTCATTCCCTCGTCATACGTCACAAATCTAGCGACGTAATTCAAAGCAAAATGGCGGCGTTCACGCTAGGTAGATTCGGTATTGTATCTGATTAAATCTCTGATTTGATTTATTTACGATGAGCTTCAATATTGGCTGGCTTCAGACTACACAGTTGTAAAAAAAAGGCATTACAGTCATGATGTACATGTCCGTGCCATTGGTTACATCGCATATACTGTAAGAATGGACAGCGATTTAGATTTTAAAATCCACTGCCATCTTGATTTTGCTGTTGAGACTGACACAATCAGAGGCCGCGAATAGGGATCAAAGGTGAAAACATAACGGCACTTCATGTATATTAGGCTACTTCAGGTATATTAGGTTACAATGTACGTCAAATATAAACAGCATTTATTCAACCATCTTTATTATGCTACATGGAGCAATTGTTGGGGTATAAAATAATTTATTGGTCCTGTGTTTACGCCCATTATTTTAATGCCGTTGATCACTGAAGTTGTTTGATTTGCATAATTTGTTTAGCATTTGCTCTAAAGTCTGTGTCAAACTTTCCGATAATACTTGCAGAAATTACGTGCATGTTCCATTAAAACTGCTTATTATACCCCCGGCATACAAAGTAAGTCGGGGGGCTATATAGTTTTCATAATCCCGTCACGTATAACCGCCGCCCGCCCGCCCAATCGCCCGTCCACCCACCCGCCCGTAAGATTTGCGTTAAAAAATGTATTTGTCGGTCCAGGTGGCAGCTGGGAGTATCCGTGAGCCTCTGCTCACTTGCCCTAGTTTATAATTGAAGGGGTCAGTGGAAGGAGAAGGTTACATCCGTCCCTAATGGACTTATTATTATGGGTCTTAATATCATTCTTCCATTGACCTTTCAATTGCAAGCCTTATGCTGTGTATGACCATCTTATGTTGTTTGCCATTCAGTGAATCACATAGCTTTGTGACATCAGCAAAATAGCTAGATCTTGCTCCTACTATGCGACTGCAAATGATCGGGATATACATTTGGTATCCCCTCCCCGACAGGCAAGAGGGGATACAGCGTTAGTCCATGTATGTGTGTCACTTATGAACCACTTCACTGATATTGATCATATTTGACCATAATGTGAGTCTAGGGATGGTGCCACGTCTGATCGCCCAAGCTCAAGGTCACCGACTACTTATGTTCACGATTTGTAAGGCGTTGGCCATTTCTTTTTAGTATTACACTGCAGCTCCATTATAACGCGATCGCGTATAGTGCGATCTCCATTATAATGCGGGTCTCTCGTGGATAAAAAAAAATAGAGAAAAAATAGAGAAAAAAGAAGAAACGCAATGTTTGTGACAGTCATCAAAGTACAACTACCGCGCATGTCATACCGGGTTTAGAAGGTTCTTGAACCAGTTCCCACATTTAAATATAAGATAACTACCGCTTTTTGTCACCAAGTAATGTCAATGTTATGAGACATATATCCGTGTTAACACATAATTGTCGCTAATAAATGGTTGCGTGTTCGGTCGCCTTTCTCTATTTTACTCGACAGGTGTAATATTTAGCGTTCTATAAATAGACTGGTGTTTGTGTGCAATCTGAAACAATTATACATTCAGCATTATCTGGGTATGGAATCACGTGGTCTATTGTTTACACTGCAGCCCACGACAATCATGATGTCTCGCGTAAATCGTAAATTTAATTCATCAATATGACTGTTGCAGTGTAAACAATAGATCACGTGACCCCACATCCTGAGATTATGCACGTATCAACAGCTAATCATCCGCATGAATAGGCAGGACACGAGACCATTATTTATTATCAATTAATCCTTTTAAGCGCCTGTTGATCGCGAGCAGTATACATTGTAATAAGCGTCTGTCTATCGCGAGCACTATACAACGTAATAAGCATCATTTTTATAAATGATTACTTTAACTTCTGTTCAAATGACATGATTTTATATGGGTCCGTTGCTAATGGAATTCCCGCAATAGTTGGTAACCGAAATGCGGATGATACCAGTACCCGTGCATGTCCCGAAATTGTATAACGCGATCGGATTCAATCGCGATTTGAAATCTTGGACCCCGACCATCGCGTTATAATGGAGCTGTTGTGCATTATTATCAAGGCTGCCAGTGAAGAGATTAGCTTCATAACGATGCCTTTGTTACAAATAGTGTTACGTAAGGTCCCAGCAGAGCTCCAGATAAGTTTTGTATCTAAAGAGTATTAAACGGTGTCTTCCTCATTCCCCCAAGTTTATAAAAAATGGTCATTTTGTACTTGGGGTAATCAGGAATTTGTCCAGTTAGGGGATTAGTATTAACATAGCCTTAGGGTGTGAAAACATTATATTCTGTTTCAACTTATAAATTGCAAACATTATTGGAAACTGTTGTAAACTTGTGAAACTTAATTTTTTTAAAGATGAGAGGAAATAAATACAATAGAAAGTCAATGATAGATGGTTTGTCGTCCTGGGACCCTCCGTGGCAAAGTGGTTCCATACGCCCGTGACGTCCACTGGTAGATCCTCATTCCCGATGTCCTCTAACGCCTTGAACCACACGTCCTCAAAGTCGTCTTCCGGCACAAGAGGAAGAACAGAAGCCCGTCTCACGAGTGTGTGCACACTGTCAACCTCCTTGTACGTGTTGGCCAGTCCAGTAGCTTGCACCTTACGCCAAATGCACTGTGTGTAGTGGAAGAAACAAGCCTTCACTACAGTGTTGGGGAGCACTCGCAGAACTACGTTACGTGACACCATCTCGTGGTCCAGAAACACTGCGTCGGGTTGGAGATGTAGGCCGTATCCCTCACATTTGTCTTGTAGTTGACGGAGGAATGTCTCGTAGACGTCGGTTGACTTGCCCGGCAGAAAGGCGAACACTAGAGGGTACATCGCACCGTCGATGAATCCATGGAATGTGAATAGTTGATGGAAAAATCTAGGGCAGGTGTAAAATGTCCCATCGCCATATATTACAGGGGCGGCACAGAGATGTTGAAGAGCTGATCTGGTTGCGAAAACGAGCATTCTCTGGTTGGTTCCGACGTCGACTTGTAGAAATTTCTCACCGGATGTTGTCTGCGTCCATTCTTCTTCTAACGATATTGGCGGCGGATGATGGTAAATTGGGACGTTAGCTTGCTTCACTCCCTGTACAGTGACGTCTTACATCTCTGGAATGTTGGGATGTTCTTGGCCATATTTGCCGTGTCGTGGTTCCATTCTTTGGCATGAATACTGGCAATTGCCTCTTCATATAACGTCGGAATCGGCGTCAACTCGTCCCGACAGCGTTTGCGAATGTTCTCCATGACGTATCTCACGTCGACGTCGGTGTGGTCGGTTGGATGAGTGTGATTTCCGGTATTTCGTGCGAATATGCCGTCAACAGTGGTAACCTTCGCCTGGCATGGTTTTACAGCGCATTCCCAGTAGATCCTATCCGCCCAGCGAGTTTTGATCTGAAACCATAATTAAATCAAAGTTAATTAACGTATTTGAGTGGTCCCTTCCATGTACAAATTCACACCAATTCATTCGAAAAGTACACAATTACGCGATTACTCATTTGAGATATATATTTGAGATACAGTCCAACCTTCGCAAACGGTCACCTCTCTTTTTATCGAATTGCGCACCTTAAATTTAGCTCTGATTGCTATATGATTTACCTATCTACAACAGCCAGTCATCCGGTGGCTGGCTGTTGTAGAGAGGTTGCACTGTACATCCATACATACCGTAAATCTGCAGCCGCCGAGAATAAGACTTTGTCCACCCTGCTTGTTGCGGACATACTGAATTTCAACTTGTGCATTAGCCATAATACACTGAACCATACAGTTATGTAGATATGCACATATACTATTCTATTCTATTCGGCTCATATTTAAGGGTGGGAATTGGCTCGAACACCTTCCATACCCTTCCATACGTTCGTTCGGCTCATATTTAAGGGTGGGAATTGGCTCGAACACCTTCCATACCCGGGATATATAGCCCAGTAAAGAAGCAGGCCGATGGTCGTCTGTCTGGTTTATATTTCCGAATTTTGATAAATGTTGCATTTATAATTCAGGCTCCAAAAATGTGCGTTAAATATAGGAGAATCTATGTAGGTATGGTAACCTATAATTTGAGGCCTCCTATGCACCCATCAGCTTATATGTGTGTGATATAGTATGGCTGGGTATCGATTATAGATGATTGAGGGGAACCCATACTAGTTTACGTGATTTGTGCGTTTTGAGTGGCACACAGACTGGTCAAATGAAATTAAGTGGCGAGTATACTATCTGAGTCACTAATGTCGAGCAAGTGTGCTCTACGTAATTAACTTATTGTCACATTTAGTCCCAATCCTACCTAATCACCATCGAGAAGAGAAGAGAAGAGAAGAAGAAAGTGATTTCTGACGGTATGGTATTTGACGTGTCACCCTCACCCTATGTTAGTGTGCTGTATCAGAATGCTATATTAACCTGTCATGATAACCGTGGTTGCTGATTTTGTGTTGTTAATTGGGTTTTATATAAATATATTTGTCTTTGTTATTTACTAGCATTTATTTTAATTTTAGTTTAGTTTTGAGTCACCTACCACACCGTCAGATTTGGCCGAAATAGACTAATACATTAAATCGTTTTATTTTTGTCTATATTGGAGTATGCAGATTGTCAATTTCGACATAAAAAGCAATTACTCCTGGTGGAGGAAACCTCCAGTTTCCCCGGTAGCTCCGGAGTCCCTGTAGTAAAGCTCCAAAAAAAAACCTCAAAAGGAGGCGATTTTGCACAACTACTCTCAACCAGCTGACTACCTCACCCCACTGACTCACTCAATCACTTAGCCCAATTCCATTGAATTAGTGGACCACATCAACCCATCCATACACCCGCCAACCACACACCACATCACTTAGCCCAGCCCCCATTCAATCAATCACACACACGCACGCACGCACGCACGCACGCACACGCACGCACGCACGCACGCACAGCACGCACACTCACACTCACACACGCACGCAGGCACACACAGACGTACATACACATATTACAAATGTACACACACATATATACCCATACACACATATACACACATACATATATATATATGCATACACACATCCACACACACACACATACATATATATATATATACACACACACACACACACACACACGCATATATATACATATATACACACATACATATATATACACATATACATACACACATACATACACATACATACACACATACACATATATATACGTACCACCTCAAAGACCCCTCGGCATCACGGCGTTCCATTGTTCTGTAAAGTGACGGGAGATGGACATGCATGGTTAGTGACAAAATGGGTCCCCCCCAGTCAGTATCGGGTCATTTGTAAGTTGTCACTGGTCATGTCGTTTACGTCTACGAGTCGTGTTGCCCTGTCAATATTGTCAGTGGTTGGCCACTGTTATTGGTCTTTATTATTAAAAGTAGATTTTAGGAAGATGCAAATAAAAATAGGTAAATGATTTGTGCAGATTTGCATGTATGGTTATCCCCACCCGCTAAAATACCGGCCCCCGCATGTAAGCAGTCACTACTTTATAATTTAATAGATAGAGCACTATGTGTCCGGTGGTGAGCAGACGGATCGTTCGTTTCCCAGCGGGGGTCCCTGATTGGGCATTCCCTACCTGAAAGATCCCTTGGGTTAGTACCAGTCAGGCCCACCCGCCCGGACATTTCATAACGCTATAGATTTCGTAACTGCTCTACTTTAGACCTGATCACGAGCAGACTGTAATGCGCAATGCTGTTAACTTCATGAGTGCTCATCATTGGAGGCCGGACGTTAATAGTTGTTAGCTGATTATAGGCTTAATTGTGCATATACAAATTTGTATATGCTAGGATATGACTACGGGCTGGCAATATGTTCGTTAGGGTGCACTCTGGGCCTGCCTCGGGAGAAGAACCCGCCAAATATATTGGAACTCGGGTAAATTCGGACATTCCCGTTGAAGTTATATATTGCCAGCATTTCGCCACACCCCGCATATACTTTATGATTGTATTATGTTTGATATGATTTGATATTTATCTTATTATGTTGTTAGTAATGGTCAGTCAGTGTGTGGTACTGCTCCCCATACGCCGTTCACCATGTAATCACCGTAAGTCGTTACGATACAACATATGTACAACCTATCGTGATATTACTTAATTATATCTGGACGAAGCCTACATGGTCCAATGTAACCTCTGTCACTTAGTTGGCCCACTTCGTTGACTGTATACCCTCTGCCATTCCTCAGTTACTACCTCTATATCTTGGTCTTTAGGTTATCAGTTTGAATTTAAAACTATACTGTTGTTTTTGGAGCAGCGGTATTTACATTTTACCCCAGTATCCTGTTTCCTTTATGTACTCTAATAAAGCTAGATGCATTTCGGCTTCACATTCCTTAGGAGGGAATACTATATGATAATGTGAAGGTGTAATGTTGTGTTTAAGGCAAGACGCTTTTAGATCTTCTCGCGATGTGCTATGGGCGGGGCAATTGAAGAAATAATGCCAAGGATCTTCAATTTCGTCCTCGTCACAATTTGAACAATTCATTTTATCTTCACTACTATTATCATGATGGTATAGATTAGATTTTATGCCATTTCTGCCTAGCCTTAGTCTGGATATAATTATGTCTGCTCTCCTATCTTTACTATACAATTTACATTTTGTAGGGATGGTGGGGCACATTGCTTGCAAAATATGTCCACCATTTTTGCCTAAGTGTTCATTATTCCACCATGTTTGCCACTTTGACCTACATTTTTGTTTGATGAGAGAACATATTTCATGATGTGTTGGTAATGTTGCTTCATTGTTTCCTATTAAATGCGCTGTGCCTGCAGCCCTATCAGCGTCTTCGTTACCGGGTATTCCAATATGGGAAGGGACCCAATCTATGTTTATTAGCTTGCCTTTAGATATTGTATTGCTTATTAATGTTTTGATGATGTATTTTGTCAGGTCTTGTTTTAGAAGTACCTGAGTTGATTGCTTGGACGGAGCTTAGTGAATCAGTTAAGATGACTGTATCCTTATAATTATCTAATGTTAGGTTATAAATGAGGGCCTTCTCGATTGCTATTAATTCTGATGTGAATACTGTTAGTGTGGAAGTCAGCTTGTATTGTTCTACGTAATTTAAATGTGGTATCACGAAAGCTGCGGATGTGATGCCTTGTTCGATATTTTTGCTACCGTCCGTGTAAATTTGCAGGCTATCTTTCCATTTTTTGTTTATGTGGTCTGTTGCTAGTTTTAGGTTAATAATTGGATCCATTGTCCTTATTTTTTATTATTTCTGTTAGATCTGATTGTGCAGTTATTTCGAAAGGATAGTAAGGTATATGGTCTGATACGGCTGCATTTCACAATCATTCAGTCCATATTCTTGAGTTAGTATTTGTGCATTCATAGCGTAACATGTTTGTAATTTCCTACCTGTGGATTTTGCTTTTTTAATTTCGTTTGCTTCTTTATCGTTATGTTTTGTTTTTATACTTTGATTATTTTCTTTTATGGTTGCTTCTTTTTTAAGTCTTATTCTGTTATATTTGTATACCCGCCTAGGTCGTATTTGTTCGTTAACTGGCAGTTTACACCATGTGGCTGGGTGCGCGCCCAATATTTGATTAGATTTCCTTCACGCCTCAGATCTAATGGTTCTACTACGGTTTCTACCTCGACTGCAGCGGCTCTAGTTGATTTATATGCACCTGTTGCCACTTTGAGGGCCGCTCTTTGAATTAGTTCTAGTTTAGCTAAGTGTTCCGCTGCAGCGTCTTTATATGGCATGCTAATAGTCCATTTTTGATAATAATAGAGCTTTGTACAACAATAGAAGGGATAGTTTATCCGCTCCATATGACGTACCCGATACTAGTTTCATTAAGTTGAGATCTTTTCTACAGCGTTGGACTATGTTATTTATATGTGTTCCCCAGGTAAGTCGATCATCCAAATACATACCCAGGAATTTTACACATTTTGTGTATGGTATTGCTTGATTGTTTACCATTAGATCTTTAATTTTATAAGTTTGTTCTCTTATGTATGCATACCGCTGCTCCTCATTTTTATAGCAGAGTAATCCACCGCCATGAAATATGACTGCCTCAGTTTTAAGCGGGGAGATTTTAAAGCCGCATTTGTTTTGCCAAATTGTTATTTTATCTAGTGCTGTCTGTATTACCCCAGGGCTACTCTGAGATCTGTATGCTCTTTCCAGATCACGCCGTCGTCGGCAAATTGTGACAGGCCTGGTTTTATGTTTGTACTCATACTGTTTAATTCTGTATATAATGTATCTATCATGACATTAAATAGTGTCGGGCTTATGACACTACCCTGGGGGCTGCCATTATCAATACTTTGAAATTCTGAATGCTCTGTGCCTATTCTTACTCTAATCTGCCCGTCAGAAAGTTATCTAACCATAGCAACATTCTGTTGTTTACGCCCTTCCCGATTAGTTGTTCTATTGCTCCCTTTGTCCACATTAGGTCAAAGGCTTTTTCTAAGTCTAGAAATACAGCTACGACTAGTTTTTTTTCCATTTGTGCTGTTTTAATGATTGTTTCTAATCGAGCTAGTTGATCCATCGTGGATCTATGATTTCTAAATCCTGACTGGGTTGGGCCAATTTTCTGATTAGATTCAAAATGATGTTTTAGTCTGATGGCCACCATAGTATCCATTAATTTACATATTACAGATGTTAGTGAAATGGGTCTGTATGAGGCTGGTAGAGTTGCATCCTTGTTTGGTTTTGATTATTGGGATAATGGTAGCCTCTTTCCAAGCGTCAGGCAGGGAGGCCTTCGGCCCAGGATTTATTTATTAGCAGGAGCAGTTGTTCCATTGATTCATGTGGTAATTGTTTAAGTATATTATAATGTATTTTATCTGCTCCTGGTGCTGTACTTTTTTTTAGTTTTAAGGGCAGCTTTAAGTTCCGACATTATAAATGACCTATTGAGGCAGTCAGTATTCAGGTCTGGTGTCAGAGTATGGTTGTCTATCTTAGCTTGTATTTTCGGGTCTCTTTATCTTTTTCTATTCTGAATTCTGATGTTAAATTATTGTTGCTAGACATATTATTGTAATGATCTGTGAGCACCTCTGCTTTTTTGTTTTTCATCGCATATTAATGTATTATCATGTGATAATGGGGGCATTTGTTGTGTTGGTTTACCTCTTACTCGATTAAATAAATTCCAGACTTCTTTACTTGTTTTATCTTTCGTAATTGCTGATATAAAATTCGCCCAACCTTTCTCTTTTGCTGTTTTAATGGTTTCAGACGCCAGGCTCTTGGCTTCCAAGTATTCCTCTCGCCTTCTTTGTTTTAGTTGTACATGATATTTATAGGCTTGTTTCCATCTTCGCAGACAGTTTTCCCTGTTTTTAAATAAGGCTTCTGTGCAAGCGGGTGTCCACCAGGGATTGGTAGGGCGATTATGTGCTTTACCACTTGTCTGTGGTATGCTTTCTTTACTTATTCCGTAGAGTGTGCTCACAAATTCATCGTGATAGTCTTTTGTATCTAAATTCGCATCGATATGTAACCTAGTGGTGCATAGTTGATGGAAGAGTTCCCAGTTTGCATGACCTAACTTCCATTTGGGAATTGTTGCGGGAGTTCTCTTGTGATAATGGGTACAGACTTTAGTAATAATCGGATAGTGATCGCTGCCTAGTGTTGAGTTGTGGATGGTCCACGAGGCCAAGGAAGCTAGAGCTGGTGTAGCTAATGTGATGTCTGGTGCAGATCCTATACTTTTAGCCCTTGGTAGATGGGATGAGTGGTAATGTTTCTGAGCCATTATTTAGTATAACGTAATTAGTATTATCTAGGAATGTTATAATTTCATCACCTATTTTGTTTACTTTATTAAAATAATGAATGTCCCAAAGTGGATTATGTCCGTTAAAGTCACCCAATATCAGTGTTTTGTTACTAACTTGTTTTATTACCTTGTATAAGTTTTGTAGAAGGTTTTCGGTTTTATGAATACTCGGACTTATGTAGATATTCAGAATGTCAATGTTACCTTTACTGCTTAATATCTTAACTCCCGAGTATAGGATATTATTATTTTCTTTAAGATGACTTGTTTTAAATTCTATGCTTGATATACCATTTTTCACGAATATGCCTACACCGCTTCCTTTGGTTGAGTTCGTTGAGTGAGATTTCAGATTATACCCTGGCAATGTTGTAGGTTTTGGCATTTCCTGTAGACATAATACATCGGGTGACATGATGTCGTTTTCTATTGCATTCACCAGCTCACTTTTTTGTTTTGACAAATCCCCGGCAGTTCCATTGAAGGACTGTCAGGGTCTGGTTGGTTTTAGTTCCGTTTCTACCCATACTATTCTTTTATTTTTTTTTATTAAATATGTTTATGTTTTATTGTATATCAGGAAGTCTTAGTCCGTGACGCTTAGTCGCTATTATTTCACTTAGCGGTGTCATATTTGATTCCATTTCTGGCTCATTTAGTTGCACTGGTCTCCTATTTATGGTGATATTTTGCCTTGTCTTATAAGAGTTATTTTTGGTATATTGTTCTTGTTTTGTTTCTGCTGCGAGTCTTTGTCTGTCTTTATTATTGGTCCATGTTTTTGTTGCCATACGTTGCCTTTTTTATTTTATTGCTTCGTCTCTACCTTTAGACGCTTTATTGGTCTTTGGAAGATTCACAGTGTTAGGGGCTAACTTTCGTCTATTAAGTGTTATTTTGTGTACTGTTTTTACTGGACTTGCCGCTGGGCTAACATTGGGTGTGGATGTTGTGACCTTATTGTTTGTTTCATTTTTGTTTTTATTTTTAGCAGTGATCGTCTGGCAATTTTGAACGTCGCTCATATTTTTAGGGTTAATGTTATCGCTTGAACTATTGTTAGATATGTCAGACAGTCCAAGCCCAGAACCCGGTGAGTCGGGGGTATCCGGCATGGGCTTGTGACGATTTTGGTGATTTGGTTGTCAGGAGTGAGTCCATACTTGGAGGATTAGAAGGCATCTCTTCTTCACAGATACCTATGCCTAAGTCTATTATCTCATCCACACTATCTATAATTTTATTTTGATTTTCCACTACTGTTTGCTATTGCTGGATGCGGGTGGTTGTTATCTGATATGTAAGTGCTAAATAGGCTTTTCGCCGCTGTTGTGTCGCAACTATTCTTTCTTATTTTTGTGGGTGGGTAGTAGGTAGATATATCCTTCCTTACTGTTTCAATGATTATGTCATCACCGGTATCGGTGGCAACATTATTATGTACGTTGGAGGGCTCTGTATTTAAATGTGAGCTGGTTATCTGACCTATAATTCCATCAGTTTGGATACCTAATTGTCTTTCGAGTGCTAGTTCGATTGCTATCACGAGATCAAAAACTTGCTGTTTAGTAATATAGTCCTTCATTGATTGTTTGTTAATGTTTTTTTTGGGAGTTTGGTAATCTTTGTAAGATGTTCATGGGCTCTCTTTCGTTTATTAGTTTTAGGTGTAGCTGGTATATGAGTTTTTCTCTGGCGTTCGCTTGTTATAGTCTGTTTGCGGAAACTTATTCTTAATTTGTTCCTGATTCACGTTAATATTTGGGGTTTGAAGTTGTTCTTTTAGTGCGTTTCTAGTGAGCTGTCTAGTGTTGTTTTTTTGGGCGAGTTGTTCTTTGTATCTGAGAAACATAGGACAGTACGGATCACTAGCCCTATGTCCACATTCATGTTGTTGAGCCACGTAGCAGTTGTTGCAAAATTCTTGAGCTCGTGTATTGTTGTATGTGCACGCCGTGTAAGTGTGTGAGTACCACAGATGGGACATACTGTTTTATTGTTTTTTTTTGCAATTGTTTTGCTTATGACCGAATTGTTGGCATTTGTTACATCTAATGGGACGTGATATCGTGATGCCTATGTTGATGTCATTTCCGCAATTGATGTAGCTAGCAGGTGTTATGGTGAATGGTAGAGTGGGTGAGTTAAATTTAATTAGAAGTGTTGACTTGTTTTTGCCTATGTGATGTGCTTCAGTTATTTTGTTTTTTTCCAGCGTCTAGTGCTGTCATTAGTTCTTCTTTGTTAAGTCGCGTGAAGTCTGGATGATCTGCAATCCCCAGAGTGACTGTTTGGTTTGGTTGTTGTTTAGTGGGAGGGTGTTTGTCTGTTTGTGTTTTGGTGCGACAAGTGTCTGAACTCAACTCCGGTCATGCCAACTGGGGTTGTGAAGTTTTTCCTTTGTTAGTGTAGCGATTCGGTAGTTTAATTTTGAAGATGTCTGGTGCATCCATGCCACAGCTGATTTCGGCTTGACTTATATTGCCTCCTACATAGGACAGGAAAGCCAGAACAAATTGTGGAATAGTTACTGACCTACGCCTGGGGCCCTCTATTTTGAAATGTAGAGTGTCCGTCCAGGTTCCTAATTGGTTTGCCTGTCTGCTCTGTGTGTATTGCTGTGTCTGCCGGGTGGTGGTGTGGGTGAATTATGTGCTCGTCTGTTGTTGGCTAATTTAGCTTCGGGTGATTTGCTATCAGTGACAATGTCGAGTTGTCTTCCCTGGCGCGTTTTCTTGTGCTTTGGAGATGGGAGTAGACATTTCAGCCATGTTTAATTTTTTGTTTTTGTTTTGTTGTTGTTTTAGTTTTAGTTGTTGTTGTTGGTTTGGTTTTGGGGTTTTTTATTTATATTTACTGAGAAGGAAACAGAAACAGTCAACAATATTATATTTATATAGTATATCTTATTGTTATTTTTATTTTTTATTATGTTTTATCTCCGTTTTCTATTTTAAGTACTATAACAAGTGTTAAATACCTGATTTGTTACTGTCAACAAAAACTTCTATGTTCTGTAGCTGTATGCTGCTGGCTTCACCGTTCTTTAACCGTTCTTTACCGTTCTTTACCGTTTGTCACGAAAATATCACGAAAATGTCCGTATATGGAAAACTGATTTAATGGTTAACTTAACTTAACTTAAGGCATGTGACGTAACGTAATGAAGTTATAAATTTAATTTAGAGTATTGTTTGTTACGACTGTATCTTAAATCGGTTGATTATGAGATGATATAGCCGGTTTCGGTGTAAGATTTCCAAGTGATTTATGTTTAGAAGGCTTTTGGAAGGAAGACTTTTTGTTTTACTTTTTACTTTCTTTTTTTTTTTACAACAGACCCTAGTCTAAGTCAAGATGCGATATATTGTGTAAAGTTTATTTTCAATACAGCATACAACACTACACACACCAGTCGAGAGTACGAGTTTATTGAATGCTTTACACAAATACATATACTCATTGAATCAATCTATACATCCCGTGACTGACCAATAATTATTTGTATTGTACTCTGCAGGAGGTGTGATAATTCTGTATAATACGTCTATTCAAATGTTTGTACAGTACATTAAGTCGCTAATAAGAATGAGTTTAATGGTATTCTACACCAGTATAGAGAGTTGTTTTCCAACTTTGACTTCTTTTGATCTGCACTGTCTGGTCTCTCTTTGATGGGAACTGGAATAATACTATAGTACAGTGTAGTATAGAGTGCGATAAGCTATCAACCTAATATACAGGATATATTAGCTTAAATGTAATGTAACGCAACGCTTGCATAACAATGGAAATCCTAATTTTCGATGAAAAACAATGCAGAAATTTCAGTTATTTTAGATGATATATAGCAAAATGTTTACCTGGTTTTCCAGTGGACTCCGGTAGACTCAGCTCGTTGTCAGTATCTTCACAATACACAACATAAATACTTACTAATACTTACTAATACTACACAAATACTTACTAACTTGATGTAAGAGTGAAATATGATATCTAATCTCAGTGATATTGTTATGGTCAGAGCAAATATTATAATACGTCCATTCACCTTGAGTGTCCAGTCGATTATGAATTCCATACAACTGAATGTCTCTATATATATATATGTATATGCAAATTGGAATTTGATTTTGATTAACGTAATAATATCCCAATTAATCATCAATCACCTATTTGAACTTTCTTTATTCATTATTACTCAAGGGTTCCTTTTGGAAATATCAAATATGGCAATATATATAATTAATTGATTTGAATTAACACACACTTCACAAATTACATAATTATATTTCTTCAATCATATATTTTATTTTGTTCTGGAACTGTAAACAAATAATTATACATCAAATCACTTAAATAGTTGGTTTGTATGATAATTGACATTCACCAAAGAACCGTAATTTCTTGAAACAGATTATAGTTTTGGGTCTCGCCTTTTCTAATTTACCTGTAAAACTGACTGGGTAATCAGGAATTCTGGAGATTAAATTTGGGGGAATGAGGAATAAACCTATTAAACCCCCATATTTCAAATTCAATGCTTGTTTTACTTTTACAAATGTATTATTGATTTTCTTCCCTATTAAATTATGAACAAATAATAAAAAAGTAAAACAAATTAAATTGGGCTTTCACAGTTTAATAATAATACAGTGTATTAAAACTTGTAATACACCAGTGTAGTAAATATGCAAGTGAGCCCACTGCAGAGAACCTGTTAGGTAATCATGATGTTAGGTAATCAAGTGAGCCCACTGCAGAGAACATGTTAGGTAATCAGTACAGCTGAGCCCACTGCAGAGAACATGTTAGGTAATCAGTACAGCTTCAAATCATGATGATGTGCATATGCAATAAATAGAATAGCATAGCCTTTTTTTTATGAAATCAGTAAACTCATTTAATAAATATTATATTAAGTCAGCACTCATTTAAGACCCTGGCACCAGGTCAGCTTATTCTAATTTCAGGGCTGAATATATTTTTTCTAGATGTAAATATTCTGTTCTGATTTTGGGATTTTCTCCCCAGTGCAGCAGGTTAAAACGGGATCGAACCCGTTTGCCCGACCTTACATGACCGTAGCTGTTGATAGGCCGTTAAACACCAATAAATAAACAAACAAACAAACTGGTGAGTGGATGTAAGACCCCAAGTAATCAAACTGACACATATGTAGCTGTGACTGGAGAAATTTAGCTTATGGGTTTTGCGACCAGTGTAGATCCAGATCAGCCTGTGCAGTCTGATCAGGATCTTCTTTGGTCGCCATTCCATTAACAAAACAAGCTAACATGGAATACAGGTTGTTGTCAGGCTACAAGAATGTGCTATTTGATCAGGAGCTACACTGGTCACAAATCCCGTAATCTATGACACATATATTGCCTGTTTCAGCGTTTACCGGCAAGTCGTGTGAGCTGCTGATTGATCCTTGTGCGGAGACCAAGGATGTCCCGGTGTGCCGGAATGGTGGCTCCTGCACCACGTGTACCACGGCAACCAGTGGCTACAAGTGCACATGTCATCCCGGTAAGGACACAGATACACTATAGGCTGCACTCATCATCTCAATATATGTCCATCCATTGCTTGAAATCAAGCAACTTGATTGGTTGAGCCTGATCTGTTCTACACCTCGGGCTCAGTCAATTAAATTGCTTGAATCAAGCAACTTTATTCGCTGATCCTGATATAGTGCTTCAGGTATTTGTTTCAGCGCAATAAAAAATGTTGTCTCTGCCACTATTTTGGAAGAAATGTTTATCAAATATTGATTTATATTTATTTAACTCTTTGGATGCTGGGAAACTTGTGGGCTATTAATAGTTCAAAAATAGCATACAATAATCATCATATTTTCTTTTATTTCTCCTTGTAAATACCATGATAATGTCTTGAGTCCTGAGGACTCGATTCTAATGAAAGTCCAAGACATATTTACAGAGAGAAATAAAAAATATACAGTCCCACCTCTCCTAACGGCCATCTCCAACCAACGGCCAGTTTGAACCCCCCCCCTTATATTTTAGCGTTATTTAACCTCTGGACAGCGGTACCTCCCTACTCCATTTCAGCAAAAACAGTCATGAACGGCCAACATGTTTTCGCCAACGGTCACGTGAATTAAAAAAAAAAAAAACGGCCATAAACCTCTCTGAATGAACGATCAACAACATTATTTTTTGCCAACGGCCATGTCGATTAAAGGAAACAGCCATACGGTCAACATAATTAATCTCGCCAACGGTCGCGTTTATTTAAAAAAAAAAAAAGCCTTAAACCTCTGAACGGTCAACATAATGTCGCCAACGGCCACGTCAAGTTCAACAAAAGCAGCCAAAAACATCTGTACGGTCACTATATTAAATTGACATTTGAATCGTGTCGAAACAATATTCCAATATAGCCGAGGGGTATGAAATCAAGCGCGCCGCATAGCGTGTAGTGGCAATCGGTTACCTTCGGCGATAATCGGTCGATAAATGATGTGTAAACAAAGAATGCTGTGTGTTGAGATTAACCACACATCTGTCATATCTGACCATGCCTACAGCCTTTTTGACACTGTTTTAAGTGGATTAAACAAACCATTTATCCAAAGGTAATTAAGTGTTGTTTGTGGACGACACAGACAGCGATAGTGATGACGACGATGTACATGTACAACAGACAGTGTGCAGTATGACGGACGTAACTGGTTCATGGCAGAGATGAAAAAGTTTGCTGTTGAGAAGGGTCATGTGAAGTTTTTAAATGGAGTAATGGAACTTTCGTCAATTGCATCTGAAATGCAAATGAGCCTTTGTTGCAAGCAAGCAAAAATAACGGACCTGTTCAAGAAAGTTTGAATTGGTGGCCCTTCTTTCCAAAAGCCACCTCTCTACAACAGCCAATTTTAGTCCTTCCGGCTATTGGCTGTTGTAGAGAGGTTGGACTGTAATTTGTTTGGCGGATATTTTCACCGCTAGCATGCAAAGAGTTAATTGTGAAATATTTTTCTAGGGGAATTTAGACCCTTAGACCGCTACACACAACAATTGCCATCTGCTGTTGCTTTTATGTCTTGCCTTATTTCTCAATAATTTCTCAATAATAATACATGATTTGACAGCACTTCAGAATCATTTCCAATAGAAATGATTCTAAAGTGCTATCAAAGCATGTTGTAAATTATTCTAAAGTGCTGTTAAAGCATGGTTTTGATGATAAAAATAGAAAATAAACAGCAGACAACAAAAAAATAAGATAGCGGTGTAAGGGTTAACTCTTACAACAGTACAGACCTCTATAACAGTGTTTGCTAACAGTGTAGATTCAGATGAGCCGGCTCAAGATAAGCCGACTTGTTAGGATATGCACGTTTGCAAGTAATTTTCATACTTTTTTAGAACAAGAAACACCCACCTTTTTATGCCCCCGCCACCGAATGGTGAGGGGGGCATATAGTGTTACCGGCGTCCGTACGTACATACGTACATACGTCCCGAAACCTTAACGCTGGGTAAATGGCTTATAATTTCTGTTTCCTTGCTCGGATCTGCTTCACATTTCACACACGCATTGCTCCAATGGTCCTCTACCGCCCTGTGACAAATCCACATTCGTCCCGCCCCCGCTAAGCCCAGGGTCAAGGTCACAGACTTGGTGCATTCGAAACCTTAACGCTGGGTAAATGGCTTATAATTTTTGTTTCCTTGCTCGGATCTGCTTCACATTTCACACACGCATTGCTCCAATCGTCCTCTACCGCCCTGTGACAAATCCACATTCGTCCTGCCCCCGCTAAGCCCAGGGTCAAGGTCACAGACTTGGTGCTTTTGAAACCTTAACGCTGGGTAAATGGCTTATCATTTCTGTTTCCTTGCTCGGATCTGCTTCATATTTCACACACGCATTGCTCCAATGGACCTCTACCGCCCTGTGACAAATCCACATTCGTCCCGCCCCCGCTAAGCCCAGGGTCAAGGTCACAGACTAGGTGCATTCGAAACCTTAACGCTGGGTAAATGGCTTATAATTTCTGTTTCCTTGCTCGGATCTGCTTCACATTTCACACACGCATTGCTCCAATGGTCCTCTACCGCCCTGTGACAAATCCACATTCGTCCCGCCCCCGCTAAGCCCAGGGTCAAGGTCACAGACTTGATGCGTTCGAAACCTTAACGCTGGGTAAATGGCTTATAATTTCTGTTTCCTTGCTCGGATCTGCTTCACATTTCACACACGCATTGCTCCAATGGTCCTCTACCGCCCTGTGACAAATCCACATTCGTCCCTCCCGCCCCCGCTAAGCCCAGGGTCAAGGTCACAGACTTGGTGCGTTCGAAACCTTAACGCTGGGTAAATGGCTTATAATTTCTGTTTCCTTGCTCGGATTCTGCTTCACATTTCAAACACGCATTGCTCCAATGGTCCTCTACCGCCCTGTGACAAATCCACATTCGTCCCGCCCCCGCTAAGCCCAGGGTCAAGGTCACAGACTAGGTGCGTTCGAAACCTTAACGCTGGGTAAATGGCTTATATACTGTTTCCTTGCTCGGAATCTGCTTCACATTTCACACACGCATTGCTCCAATGGTCCTCTACCGCCCTGTGACAAATCCACATTCGTCCCGCCCCCGCTAAGCCCAGGGTCAAGGTCACAGACTTGGTGCGTTCGAAACCTTAACGCTGGGTAAATGGCTTATAATTTCTGTTTCCTTGCTCGGATCTGCTTCACATTTCACACACGCATTGCTCCAATGGTCCTCTACCGCCCTGTGACCAAATCCATATTCGTCCCGCCCCCGCTAAGCCAGGGTCAAGGTCACAGACTTGGTGCGTTCGAAAACCCTTAACGCTGGGTAAATGGCTTATAATTTCTGTTTCCTTGCTCTGATCTGCTTCACATTTCACACACGCATTGCTCCAATGGTCCTCTACCGCCCTGTGACAAATGCACATTCGTCCCGCCCCCGCTAAGCCCAGGGTCAAGGTCACAGACATTGGTGCGTTTGAAACCTTAACGCTGGGTAAATGGCTTATAATTTCTGTTTCCTTGCTCGGATCTGCTTCACATTTCACACACACATTGCTCCAATGGTCCTCTACCGCCCTGTGACAAATCAACATTCGTCCCGCCCCCGCTATGCCCAGGGTCAAGGTCACAGACTTGGTGCGTTCGAAATCTTAACGCTGGGTAAATGGCTTATAATTTCTGTTTCCTTGCTCGGATCTGCTTCACATTTCACACATGCATTGCTCCAATGATCCTCTACCGCCCTGTGACAAATCCACATTCGTCCCGCCCCTGCTAAGCCCAGGGTCAAGGTCACAGACTAGGTGCGTTCGAAACCTTAACGCTGGGTAAATGGCTCATAATTTCTGTTTCCTTGCTCGGATCTGCTTCACATTTCACACACGCATTGCTCCAATGGTCCTCTACCGCCCTGTGACAAATCCACATTCGTCCCGCCTCCGCTAAGCCCAGGGTCAAGGTCACAGACTTGGTGCGTTCGAAACCTTAACGCTGGGTAAATGGCTTATAATTTCTGTTTCCTTGCTCGGATCTGCTTCACATTTCACACACGCATTGCTCCAATGGTCCTCTACCGCCCTGTGACAAATCCACATTCGTCCCGCCCCCACTAAGCCCAGGGTCAAGGTCACAGACTTGATGCTTTTGAAACTTTAAACCTTAACGCTGGGTAAATGGCTTATAATTTCTGTTTCCTTGCTCGGATCTGCTTGACATTTCACACACGCATTGCTCCAATGGTCCTCTACCGCCCTGTTACAAATCCACATTCGTCCCGCCCCCGCTAAGCCCAGGGTCAAGGTCACAGACTTGGTGCGTTCGAAACCTTAACGCTCGGGTAAATGGCTTGTAATTTCTGTGTCCTTATTCGGATCTGCGTCACATTTCTCACACACATTGCTCAAATGCTCCTCTACCGCCCTGTGACAAATCCACATTCGTCCCGCCCCCGCTAAACCCAGGGTCAAGGTCACAGACTTGGTGCGTTCGAAACCTTAACGCTCGGGTAAATGACTTTTAATCAAATATGCCTCGTTTTCTTTAGCTGCCAGCGGGGGCATTCGTGTGCCGACAGGCCACATTTCTAGTTATAAATGGACTACCGGTAGTCTGAAAATCATTTTGTGATGATTGGATTGGTTTGAAAATGAATATATCACAGTCTATTCCAGTCTATTCGAGTCTATTCCAGTCTATTCCAGTCGAGTCTATTCCAGTCTATTCCAGTTGTTCATGGTTGAAAGGTTAAACAGGCAGAATTGAAGGAGAGTGGTTACCCGGTGTGAAAGACAAAATTATTTGAAACCTGACACTTCCATACCACACCCATGCGGCCTTCATGTCCAAGGTCAAGGTCAAATTACCGGGGGTATACGTGAGCCCCTGCTCACTTTCTCTAAAAAATCTATTTTTAGCCCCTATGTTAATTGCCATTCAAATTTATTTTGAGCAATAAAATAAATTTTTCATGGAATTTCATTAAATAATTTTTTTCGAGCTGGTAACATTTTTATTATTTTGAAAAATGTACTTATATTTTGATAATATTGAGATTGAAATAGTTTAATTGCCCAGACCCTCATCTGCGGCCTTTACATGAAACGGACAGTAGCATTCACAAAAACGATAAACATGCTAACTATTTTTCAGTATTTCAGTGGAAAATCTCTAAACCGGACACCAAGAAAACATCTTATTTTTGATGAGTTTCTTGGTCATTTATTTCAGGCGATGTCTGTTCGTGATCACATAGCACACAACTATGGTTCAGAATGATCAAATGCCTGATTTACACTAAACCTCTCTAAGCCGGACGCCGTGGGGACCTCCCAGGGTGTCCGGTTTAGAAAGGTTTCACTGTATCAACATATTTTGTTTACCAAACCACAATTCTTATCGGTATATTTGGGCTGAGAAATACGATACAATTCACAATGAAATTATTTGTTAATAATCAGTGTCATCTCTTATGTGCGTATCTGGGGGCCATTTCACTAAACTTTGTACATGTACAACTAAAATGTTCGTAAGTGCAAATTTAGGATAATTTATTGCTCAGTAAATGTAAATCCAATAATTGTTTGCAAGAAAACTTTGTTAATGTGAAATTTACAGACTATCACAATTTTGCACTTATGAACATTTTAGTAGTACAAATTTTAGTGAAACGGGCCCCGGAACCCCAGTACCTTTAACCCTTAAACGGCAGGCGCTGAACATTGTCGTCTGCTCAGTTTTCGTATTTGCCTAATTTATTAAAAAAGCAATATATCGCACACACTACAAATCTACACATTTAGGGGCACCTGGGCCCGTGCGGGGGGTGGAGGGGGAGGTATTTTGTAAGCCTCGCTTACTGGCAAATCTAGTTTTTAATATAAGAAGAAACAAAAATAAAGAGCAGACAACAAAATGTAATTCCTTGTATATTACAGGCTTCACTGGAGATCACTGTGATACGTGGATTGACCCCTGCCAGTGCCCTGAAGATGCCACTTGTCTGCAAACAGAATTGGGAACCTACTGCTACTGTCCAAGGGGTACAGAAGTGGTCGGCGGACAGTGTAAAGGTAGTGTTATAGCAAATGTTATTATCCCCTCGCGTGCGTGTGTGTGTGCGTGCGTGCGTGCGTGCGTGCGTGCGTGCGTGCGTGCGTGCGTGCGTGCGTGTGCGTGCAACACCACTTCACCGATTTTGATACTATTTGGCCACAATGTGTGTCTATGGATGGTGCTTTGTTTTGCATATGACCTACATCCAACCACTCAAGGTCAAGGTCACTGTGGACTTTCTTTTTTTATTAAGGCTGTCAGCGAGGGGATTAGCTTCATTTAACAACGATTCCAGTTCTTCTTTATAATTATATTAATTTAATTTTACTTATTTATACTTTACTTAGTTTGTGTTCGGGAATTGGGCTCAATTTGATCGAAAGGTTCAAATAGACACATGTTAACCCTTTCAACACCACAGGCCTGTATAGTGGTATTGGCAAAAAGAAGGTAAAGAAAATTGGTAAAGAAGGCACGGAATTGTCTAAATGGACTTTGCTATTCATATTAAAAGCCAATTTAGGCATATTTCTTATTGATAATTGCTGTGTGTATGTATATTAATGGATGAAATATGCATGTAAAATATCTAAGGTTTTCATTCATTCGGTCATTAATTATTGCAATTTGAACTTGTTAAACAAACACAGTTCTCAGCAAAAGTTTTCATACAGACGTTGGGGCTAGATGCTCCCATCTGGTCCGTGTTGCTGCTGGTATAAATAGAATTTGTTTGGTGTGCCAGGAGCTCTTTGAAATAAATACATTACAGAATTAACCCTTTCACCCTAAGTAACTAGAATAGATTCCTACGCGTTTCCTAGCCTTGCCCGATAAACTTGATATCAAAAGACACTCGCCTGGTATTCTGTATTTATCAACTTCTACCATACATTTCAGAGCCTTCGACCGACTACGACCTGCTATTTACTGCCTCCACTGCCGGGGCCACCCTCATTTCTCCATTTAGGATCAATACACAGGAAATGTCCATCGTCATTTGGATAAGGACTATAACTTCAGGCCTGGTTTTTAACATAATGTGAGTATAAACTAGGGTATACACCTTTCATCAATGTTTCTGGATAAAAAATATGGTTTGCCAGTTTCGGTATCCTATGCAGATGATCATGATATGATGGTAAATCATGTTTTTCATGAGAAAAATGATATGATATGATGGCAAAACATAATGTTTGTCACACCCGCTTGCGGACAGCGCGATATAGTCTGCACATTGGCGTACATACGTATGTAAAGTGTTTTCTATACTATCAAAGCCTCGGCAGGCGCGACACGCGACATCCAAGATGGCCGCCGAAATGTCAAAAGGTCGTTCTTTTATTAGATTTCAAAATTCTTCTTCACATGAACCGCTTGGCCCATGGTAGCCAAACTTAAAATTTATGGTCCATTGGTGAACCCTTTTCAGATTTGTTAAAATGGAGGTCATCGCTAATCCAAGATGGCCGCCGTATAAAAATTGCATAAATTCTTAAAAAATCTTCTTCTCATGAACCGCTTGCCGGATTTCGACTAAACTTGGTAGGAATGATCGATTTACAATGCTCTTTCAAACTTGTGAAAATGGTGACCCTGGGGGGTCAAAAAATGGGCATGGCCCGTGGGGTCAAATTGGGGTCAAATTTTATTTTTGACCGAATATGCTCATGCCATATATCAAATTGAAGGTATCGATGAGGCGATTGCTCTGGTGCAATATTTGTCGGAATCGGATGGTTATGTCATCCATGATGGCCACCAAAAGGTCCATTTATTCAAGATTTTGAACGTCTTTTTCTCAGGAACCACATGGCCGATGCTGGCAAAACTTCATAGGAAGTTAAGATGCTTGGGTGAAGCATTTTCAGATTTGGTAAAATGAGAGTCATCGCTTAATCCAAGATGACCGCCATCTAAAAATAGCACAATATTTTTAAAACACATGAACTCAATGTCACATTCTCCTCTGGTGTTCATGGAGTCAGGTGAGCGAATTAGGGCCATCATGGCCCTCTTGTTTGTTGAAGTCGGATGATTATGTCATCCAAGATGATTATGTCATCCAAGATGACCGCTGAATATGTTATGGTCCTTGGTTTTTGTTTTCCGTTTCTCAAAATGGGAGTCATCGCGTAATCCAAGATGGCCGCCATCTAAAAAATAGCTCGCATTCTTACAAAATGTTCTCACGAACTGATGACCATTTTTGGAAGAAACGTTACAGAAATGATTGATATACAATGCTCTTTCAGATTTGTTAAACTGGTGAGCTCAGGGTCAAATATGGGCGTGGCCTGGGTGTCAAACAGGGGTCAAATTTAATTTTTTATAAATTGCTTATGATTTCTCTTTCTTTTCTTGAAATGCAAAACTGACCCGGTTTTTCCGGTGTATGGACTGTACTGGTTTTGAGACAATCGGAACAATTATTCATACGACTTTTTATAATTATTTGGTATATATAATCGACAGTCTGTGACGTTTTTGATTTACTGTGTAATGGGGATAATAAGGATAATAATTTCAGGTGAGCAATACAGGCACATTTGGGCCTCTTGTTAACTTTCTCTACATTTTCGTATGCAATTCTATATCGGGTACAGAGTTTGTTTATACACTACTCGTCTAAAACCTTTCAGTCAATTGATCTGAAACTATACACATGTCTTCTACGCTTATTGAAGATGTGCACCTTGGTGTATTTATGTCGAAAAACATTTTTTTAACAAAACTATCGCCTTTTTAATTTAGCAATTTTTCTGTATTTTTGTATGCTATTCTATATAGGGTACAGAGTTTGTGTACACTACTCCTCTAAAACATTTCTGTCAATTGATCTGAAACTATACACACATCTTCTACACATATTGAATATGTGCACCTTCGTGTTTTATACCGGAAAAATATTTTTTAACAAAAATATAGACATTTTTTCTACATTTTTCTATGCAAGTATATATAATTTCTACTTTGCACATCTCTACCTAAATTAGTATACTTGTTTATCACAACAAGAGGAATAAATAATGCTACAGGTTTTCAAATTCACATTAAGGTTTCTTGCCTTGGTGACAGCTTCACATTTATGCATGTTCGCTGTCTGGCCCATCTTCGACGGGCGTTTTTTGTGACTTACGGCACTCTTGTTGCCTCTGTAGCCGATTTCGCTAAAATTGCTAAGCATTCTTATGTAACTAAGTATACTTTGAGGGAGTAATCATTTATTTTTTACGGAATGCATTATTTCATATAGAACTAACGACTGTATATATTTGATAATTAAAAATATGCAGAATTATTACATTCTGGTTGTGACAAATGTAATAAATTCAATATAATAAAAATTAATAAATTTATCCTTAAATCTAAAATTTCTGCCTCAAAGTGTACTTAGCAAGATAAGTATACTTTGAAATTTTGGTGAAA
Source organism: Conchocele bisecta (assembly GCA_029237695.1). Taxonomy (NCBI): domain Eukaryota; kingdom Metazoa; phylum Mollusca; class Bivalvia; order Lucinida; family Thyasiridae; genus Conchocele; species Conchocele bisecta. The sequence continues at coordinate 21,986,739 of CM055265.1, read as the reverse complement.
TAAGCTACAGTTTACTGCCCTGTTTCTGCTCACAACAGTAAGCCATTTACCACCTTACTGTTCTCGCTACTGCTCTGCATGCTCCAGCTGATGTCATCTTTGTTTTCAGGCAACATGGAAATAATCCAACCTTCGATTTGAGCATGTCAACTGAGGGACTCTCTATGGGACAATCGTATATTGATCTGTCAGATAAGAACCTGGCTGACGGGAAATGGCACTATGTAGCTGTCATGTGCGGCGCTGTTAATGGCGACGTCACTGTTGTCATTGATTTTGTCTCCCAGATCCACACTGAGCAATTCTATGTCCAAGATGGCCTGTAAGTTCTTGTATGTGGCTGTGACTGGATAAATGGGGCCAATGGATTTTTGCGACCAGTGTAGATTCTGATCATCAATGAAACACCCATTATGTTTCTAACAAGCAATTTAGATCATTATCAGGCTACAGGAGAGTGCTATTTGAACAGGCGCTACACTAATCACAAATACCGAAAACCCCATTTCTCCAGTCACATACAATGTGATGATCACACTATATGGTGGTGTGAAGTCCTGTGAAATAATTGTTTTTGCTCCTGTAATTATAACATGTGTGTTGCATGCACATTTTTTGAATTGGTACTAAAAATTAATGATTGTAATTGGCATGTACAGATATAACCAGCAAATTGTTCAATTTCAGATTTACCATCAAACTTGGTGATAATTTCATCGGAGAGATATACAAATTTGAGGTATACAGCACTCTGTTGTCTGTCAATGACATTCTATCATCATGCGATGGGGCTGGGCTCTGGACGTGTGGGGAGCTGGTGCAGGGTTGGTGGAACTACCATTGGGCCCTGGGTGCCCGTAGACAGTCGCCCAGCAGGCGTATAGAATGGGCATGCGAACAAGGCAGTTCATCAGACAACTGCCCCAGCAATCAAGGTGGGTATACATTAAACACATGCAGGGTGGTGGGTATACATTAAACACATGCAGGGTGGTGGGTATACATTAAACACATGCAGCGTGGTGGGTATACATTAAACACATGTAGGGTGGTGGGTATACAAAAGCACATGTAGGGTGGTTGGTATACAGTAGCACATGTAGGGTGGTTGGTATACAATAACACATGTAGGGTGGTGGGTATACAGTTAAACATGTAAGGTGGTGGGTATAAAGTAGCACATGTAGGATGGTGGGTATACAGTAATACATGTAGGGTGGTGGGTATACAGTAACACATGTAGTGTGGTGGGTATACAGTATCACATTTAAGGTGGTGGGTATACAGTGACACATGTAGGGTGGTTGGTATACAGTAACACATGTAGGGTGGTGGGTATACAGTAACACTTGTAGGCTGGTTGGTATACAGTAACACATGTAGGGTGGTGGGTATACAGTAACACATGTAGGGTGGTGGGTATACAGTAACACATGTAGGGTGGTGGGTATACAGTAACACATGTAGTGTGGTGGGTATATAGCAACACATGTAGTGTGGTGTGTATATAGTAACACATGTAGGCTGGTGGGTATACAGTAGCACATGTAGGGTGGTGGGTATACAGTAACATTTGTAGGCTGGTTGGTATACAGTAACATATGTAAGCTGGTGGGTATACAGTAACACATGTAGGGTGGTGGGTATACAGTAACACATGTAGTGTTGTGGGTATATAGCAACACATGTAGTGTGGTGGGTATATAGTAACACATGTAGGCTGGTGGGTATACAGTAACACATGTAGGGTGGTGGGTATACAGTAACACATATAGGCTGGTGGGTATACAGTAACACATGTAGGGTGGTGGGTATACAGTAACACATGTAGGGTGGTGGGTATACAGTAACACATGTAGGCTGGTGGGTATACAGTAGCACATGTAGGGTGGTGGGTATACAGTAACACATATAGGCTGGTGGGTATACAGTAACACATATAGGCTGGTGGGTATACAGTAACACATGTAGTGTCGTGGGTATACAGTAACACATGTAGGCTTGTGGGTATACAGTAACACATGTAGTGTGGTGGGTATACAGTAACACATGTAGTGTGGTGGGTATACAGTAACACATGTAGGCTTGTGGGTATACAGTAACACATGTAGTGTGGTGGGTATACAGTAACACATATAGGCTGGTGGGTATACAGTAACACATGTAGTGTCGTGGGTATACAGTAACACATGTAGGCTTGTGGGTATACAGTAACACATGTAGTGTGGTGGTATACAGTAACACATGTAGTGTGGTGGGTATACAGTAACACATGTAGGCTTGTGGGTATACAGTAACACATATAGTGTGGTGGGTATACAGTAACACATGTAGGCTTGTGGGTATACAGTAACACATGTAGTGTGATGGGTATACAGTAACACATGTAGTGTGGTGGGTATACAGTAACACATGTAGTGTGGTGGGTATACAGTAACACATGTAGTGTGGTGGGTATACAGTAACACATGTAGGCTGGTGGGTATACAGTAACACATATAGTATGGTGGGTATACAGTAACACATGTAGTGTGGTTGGTATACAGTAACACATGTAGGCTGGTGGGTGTACAGTAACACATGTAGGGTGGTGGGTATACAGTAACACATGAAGGTTGGTGGGTATACAGTAACACATGTAGGGTGGTGGGTATACAGTAACACATATAGGCTGGTGGGTATACAGTAACACATATAGGCTGGTGGGTATACAGTAACACATGTAGTGTCGTGGGTATACAGTAACACATGTAGGCTTGTGGGTATACAGTAACACATGTAGTGTGGTGGGTATACAGTAACACATTAGTGTGGTGGTATACAGTAACACATGTAGTGTGGTGGGTATACAGTAACACATGTAGGCTGGTGGGTATACAGTAACACATATAGTATGGTGGGTATACAGTAACACATGTAGTGTGGTTGGTATACAGTAACACATGTAGGCTGGTGGGTTTACAGTAACACATGTAGGGTGGTGGGTATACAGTAACACATGAAGGTTGGTGGGTATACAGTAACACATGTAGGGTGGTGGGTATACAGTAACACATATAGGCTGGTGGGTATACAGTAACACATATAGGTTGGTGGGTATACAGTAACACATTAGTGTGGTGGTATACAGTAACACATGTAGTGTGGTGGGTAGGGTACAGTAACACATGTAGGCTTGTGGGTATACAGTAACACATGTATGTGGTGGGTATACAGTAACACATTAGTGTGGTGGTATACAGTAACACATGTAGTGTGGTGGGTATACAGTAACACATGTAGGCTTGTGGGTATACAGTAACACATGTAGTGTGATGGGTATACAGTAACACATGTAGTGTGGTGGGTATACAGTAACACATTAGTGTGGTGGTATACAGTAACACATGTAGTGTGGTGGGTATACAGTAACACATGTAGGCTTGTGGGTATACAGTAACACATGTAGTGTGATGGGTATACAGTAACACATTAGTGTGGTGGTATACAGTAACACATGTAGTGTGGTGGGTATACAGTAACACATGTAGGTTTTGGGTATACAGTAACACATGTAGTGTGATGGGTATACAGTAACACATGTAGTGTGGTGTATACAGTAACACATGTAGGGTGGTGGGTGTACAGTAACACATGTAGGGTGGTGGGTATACAGTAACACATGTAGTGTGGTGGGTATACAGTAACACATGTAGTGTGGTGGGTATATAGTAACACATGTAGGGTGGTGGGTATACAGTAACACATGTAGGGTGGTGGGTATATAGTAACACATGTAGGGTGGTGGGTATACAGTAACACATGTAGGGTGGTAGGTATATAGTAACACATGTAGGATGGTGGGTATATAGTAACACATGTAGGGTGGTGGGTATACAGTAACACATGTGACACATGTAGGGTGGTGGGTATACAGTAACACATGTAGTGTGGTGGGTATATAGTAACACATGTAGGGTGGTGGGTATACAGTAACACATGTAGGGTGGTGGGTATATAGTAACACATGTAGGGTGGTGGGTATACAGTAACACATGTAGGGTGGTGGGTATATAGTAACACATGTAGGGTGGTGGGTATACAGTAACACATGTAGGGTGGTGGGTATATAGTAACACATGTAGGGTGGTGGGATACAGTAACACATGTAGTGTGGTGGGTATATAGTAACACATGTAGTGTGGTGGGTATACAGTAACACATGTAGGGTGGTGGGTATATAGTAACACATGTAGTGTGGTGGTATACAGTAACACATGTAGTGTGGTTGGTATACAGTAACACATGTAGTGTGGTGGGTATACAGTAACAAATGTAGGGTGGTGGGTATACAGTAACACATGTAGTGTGGTGTATACAGTAACACATGTAGTGTGGTGGGTATACAGTAACACATAGATGTGGTTGGTATACAGTAACACATGTAGGCTGGTGGGTATACAGTGGCACATGTAGTGTGGTGGGTATACAGTAACACATGTAGTGTGGTTGGTATACAGTAACACATGTAGGCTGGTGGGTGTACAGTAACACATGTAGGGTGGTGGGTATACAGTAACACATGAAGGCTGGTTGGTATACAGTAACACATGTAGGCTGGTGGGTATACAGTAACACATATAGTATGGTGGGTATACAGTAACACATGTGTGTGGTGGTTGGTATACAGTAACACATGTAGGCTGGTGGGTGTACAGTAACACATGTAGGGTGGTGGGTATACAGTAACACATGAAGGCTGGTGGGTATACAGTAACACATGTAGGGTGGTGGGTATACAGTAACACATGTAGTGTGGTTGGTATACAGTAACACATGTAGGCTGGTGGGTGTACAGTAACACATGTAGGCTGGTGGGTATACAGTAACACATGTAGTGTGGTATACAGTAACACATGTAGGCTGGTGGGTATACAGTAACACATGTAGGCTGGTGGGTATACAGTAACACATGTAGGCTGGTGGGTATACAGTAACACATGTAGTGTGGTGGGTATACAGTAACACATGTAGGCTGGTGGGTATACAGTAACACATGTAGGCTGGTGGGTGTACAGTAACACATGTAGGCTGGTGGGTATACAGTAACACATGTAGTGTGGTGGGTGTACAGTAACACATGTAGGCTGGTGGGTATACAGTAACACATGTAGTGTGGTTGGTATACAGTAACACATGTAGGCTGGTGGGTATACAGTAACACATGTAGTGTGGTTGGTATACAGTAACACATGTAGTGTGGTGGTATACAGTAACACATGTAGGCTGGTGGGTATACAGTAACACATGTAGGCTGGTGGGTATACAGTAACACATGTAGGCTGGTGGGTATACAGTAACACATGTAGGCTGGTGAGTATACAGTAACACATGTAGGCTGGTGGGTATACAGTAACACATGTATGGTGGTGGGTATACAGTAACACATGTATGGTGGTGGGTATACATTAACACATGTAGGGTGGTGGGTATACAGTAACACATGTATGGTGGTTGGTATACAGTAACACATGTAGGCTGGTGGGTATACATTAAACACATGCAGGGTGGTTGGTATACAGTAACACATGTAGGCTGGTGGGTATACAGTAACACATGTATGGTTGTGGGTATACAGTAACACATGTATGGTGGTGGGTATACAGTAACACATGTAGGGTGGTTGGTATACAGTAACACATGTAGGGTGGTGGGTATACAGTAACACATGCAGGGTGGTGGGTATACAGTAACACATGTAGTGTGGTGGGTATATAGTAACACATGTAGTGTGGTGCGTATACAGTAACACATGTAGGCTGGTGAGTATACAGTAATACATGTAGTGTGGTGGGTATATAGTAACACATGTTGTGTGGTGGGTATACAGTAACACATGTAGTGTTGTGGGTATACAGTAACACATGTAGTGTGGTGGGTACACAGTAACACGTGTAGTGTGGTGGGTATACAGTAACACATGTAGGCTGGTGGGTATACAGAAACACGTGTAGGCTGGTGGTGAATACATTCAAAGAGTTTCAGGAACACCCTGTTTTTTTAGCTCACCTGAGCGAAGCTCATGTGAGCTATTGTTACCGCAATGTGTCCGTCGTCGTCGTCGTCGTCCGTGAACATTTTCAAACGTCTTCTCCTCGGTAACCATTGGGCCTATGGTCACCAAACTTCATGGTTATGGTCCTTAGGTAGGGGGATTACAAAATTGTTAAAATGACGTCATTACGTAATCCAAGATGGCCGCCGTCTACAAATAGCACAAATTCTTAAAAAATCTTCTTCTCAAGAACCGCCAACCGGATTTCGACAAAACTTGGTAGGAATGATCGATGTACATTGCCCTTTCAAAGTTGTTAAAATAGTGACCCTGGGGTTAAAAATGGGCGTGGCCTGTGGGGTCAAATTGGGGTCAAATTTTATTTTTGACTGTATATGGTCATTTCATATATCAAATTGAAGGTATCAATGTGGCGATCACTCTGGTGCATTTTTTGTCGAAATCGGATTGTTATGTCATCCAAGATGGCCGCCGAAAGGTCAAAAGGTCGTTCTTTTATTAGAGATTTCAAAATTCTTCTTCACATGAACCGTCTAAAAATAGCATAAATTCTTAAAAAATCTTCTTCTCATGAACCGCTTGCCGGATTTCGACGAAACTTGGTAGGAATGATCGATGTACATTGCTCTTTCAAAGTTGTTAAAATGGTGACCCCAGGGTCAAAAATGGGCGTGGCCCGTGGGGTCAAATTGGGGTCAAATTTTATTTTTGACCGAATATGGTCATGTCATATATCAAATTGAAGGTATCAATGAGGTGATCACTCTGGTGCATTTTCTGTCCAAATCGGATTGTTATGTCATCCAAGATGGCCACCAAAAGGTCGTTCTTTTATTGGAGATTTCAAAATTCTTCGTCACATGAACCGCTTGGCCCATGGTTGCCAAACTTAAAAGTTATGGTCCATGTGTGAAGCCTTTTCAGATTTGTTAAAATGGAGGTCATTGCTAATCCAAGATGGCCGCCGTCTAAAAATAGCATAAATTCTTAAAAAATCTTCTTCTCATGAACCGCTAGCCGGATTTCGACGAAACTTGGTAGGAATGATCGATGTACAATGCTCTTTCAAATTTGTTAAAATGGTGACCCCGGGGTCAAAAATGGGCGTGCCCGTGGGGTCAAATTTTATTTTTGACCGAATATCGTCATGTTATATATCAAATCGAAGGTATCAATGAGGCGATCACTCTGGTACATTTTTTGTCCAAGTCGGATTGTTGTGTCATCCAAGATGGCCGCCGAAATGTCAAAAGGTCGTTCTTTTATTAGAGATTTCAAAATTCTTCTTCACATGAACCGCTTGGCCCATGGTAGCCAAACTTAAAAGTTATGGTCCATTGGTGAAGCCTTTTCAGATTTGTTAAAATGGAGGTCATCGCTAATCCAAGATGGCCGCCATCTAAAAATAGCATAAATTCTTAAAAAATCTTCTTCTCATGAACCGCTAGCCGGATTTCGACGAAACTTGGTAGGAATGATCGATGTACATTGCTCTTTGAATGTTGTTAAAATGGTGACCCCGGGGTCAAAAATGGGCGTGGCCCGTGGGGTCAAATTGGGGTCAAATTTTATTTTTGACTGAATAGGTGGGCATATGTCATATATCAAATTGAAAGTATCAATGAGGCGATCACTCTGGTGCAATATTTGTCGGAATCGGATGATTATGTCATCCATGATGGCCACCAAAAGGTCCATTTATTCAAGATTTTTAACGTCTTTTTCTCAGGAACCACATGGCCGATGCTGGGTGAAGCATTTTCTGATTTTGTAAAATGAGTCATCGCTTAATCCAAGATGACCGCCATCTAAAAATAGCACAAATTTTTTAAAATACATGAACTCAATGTCACATTCTCCTCTGGTGTTCATGGAGTCAGGCGAGCGAATTAGGGCCATCATGGCCCTCTTGTTTTATATTGTTACCGCAATGTGTCCGTCGTCCGTCGTCGTCCGTCGTCGTCCGTCGTCGTCCATGAACATTTTCAAACGTCTTCTCCTCGGTAACCATTGGGCCTATAGTCACCAAACTTCATGATCATGGTCCTTAGGTAGGGGGATTACAAAATTGTTAAAATGACATCATTGCGTAGTCCAAGATGGCCGCCGTCTAAAAATAGCACAAATTCTTCAAAAATCTTCTTCTCAAGAACCACCAACCGGATTTCGACAAAACTTGGTAGGAATGATCGATGTACAATGCTCTTTTAAAGTTGTTAAAATGATGACCCTGGGGTCAAAACTGGGCGTGGCCCGTGGGGTCAAATTGGGGTCAAATTTTATTTTTGACCGGTTATGTCATCCAAGATGGCCGCCGAAAGGTCAAAAGGTCGTTCTTTTATTAGAGATTTCAAAATTCTTCTTCACATGAATCGCTTGGCCCATGGTAGCCAAACCTAAACGTTATGGTCCATGGGTGAAGCTTTTTCAGATTTGTTAAAATGGAGGTTATCGCTAATCCAAGATGGCCGCCATCTAAAAATAGCATAAATTCTTAAAAAGTCTTCTTCTCATGAACGCTAGCCGGATTTCGACGAAACTTGGTAGGAATGATCAATGTACAATGCTCTTTCAAAGTTGTTAAAATATTGACCCCGGGGTCAAAGATGTGCGTGGCCCGTGGGGTCAAATTGGGTTCAAATTTTATTTGTGACCGAATATGGTCATGTTATATATCAAATCGAAGGTATCAATGAGGCGATCACTCTAGTACATTTTTTGTCGAAATCGGATTGTTGTCACAAATTTTTAAAAAATCTTTTTCTCATGAACCACTGGCCGGATTTTGACGAAACTCGGTAGGAATGATCGATGTACAATGCTCTTTTAAAGTTGTGAAAATGGTGACCCCAGGGTAAAAAATGGGCGTGGCCTGTGGGGTCAAATTTAATTTTTGACCGAATATGCTCATGTCATATATCAAATTGAAGGTATCGATGAGGCGATTGCTCTGGCGCAATATTTGTCGGAATCATGGATGATTATTTCATCCATGATGGCCGCCAAAAGGTCCATTTATTTGAGATTTTGAACGTCTTTTTTTCAGGAACCACATGGCCGATGCTGGCCAAACTTCATAGGAAGTTCCGATCCTTGGGTGAAGCATTTTCAGATTTGTTAAAATGAGAGTCATCGCTTAATCCAAGATGACCGCCGTCTAAAAATAGCACAATTTTTTTAAAACACATGAACTCAATGTCACATTCTCCTCTGGTGTTCATGGAGTCAGGTGAGCGAATTAGGGCCATCATGGCCCTCTTGTTTGTGACAGTAGTGTGCATGCATAAAGTTTTTTGGAGGAAATGCTACGTCATGAAAAAATCATTGGATAAGAACACCAGAAAATGTATAACAGTTTGAACTTGGTAAAAACGGGAAAACTCATTTTCAAACATTTGCAAATGGGAGAATGGGGTTTGATTGGCTGATAGGAATACATGAAACGCGCATTTGAACCAAGTTTGGACCACATTCACTTCTGGTTTCCAAGTGAAACACAAATGTGGCTGTCACTGGAGAAATGGGGCTTATGCGTTTTGTGACAAGTGTTGCTTCTGATCAGATACCACACTCCTGTAGCCTGATAATACAAGTTATTGTGATTCTACACAGGCTATATGGTGTAATATTGCCCGTCTGAAGGTATATTTACCCTCCGCTATCCAGGTATGTTCACCCGAGCAATATTACACCATATAGCCTGTGTAGAATCACAATAACGTATTTGTCATACCGCAGATCCTTTATTTGGCCGTATAAACATACCGGTATCTCTTCTTTTGATCTTTGCGTTTTTTCAGGAAGAAAAAGAAAGATTCGATTTTCTACCGTCAGTCTTAATATAAAGGCGTAAATGAACATTTTGTTTTTTTATTAAACGAAAACAAACTAAATATGGAGTAAGAAATCCATCAAAAACGACTTTATGACAGTTTTTTTATGTCGTGTAATTTAATTTATATTCCACTGCTCTCGATCTGCTCTCCCTTTGGCGCCTCTAGAAGAATACGACTGGTTCCCAAACATTCGCTGTCATTGCTACGCCGCGTTTCGTGCGTGGAACCCATAATTTGTGACCTAAATATAGCCGTGTCACGAAGCCAAGTGTGTTGAGATTTCAAAACACTAAACGGGACAGTTTGGCTAATTTTTCGCTCATATTTTGATGAGCGAAGAATATTTATGGAAAATAAACAATAAAGACTGGTTTTGAGTGTACAATTTGTTACTTTTATTGATCAATTCGGGGTTTTATTGTTTTTAGTGAGGAATACAATTCACAATCGCTAGACGCTTGCAAAATGTGTCTTCATTGGACGCGAGGCGCCGGAGGGGAATCGCAATTCCTCTATGTCCGACGGTCTTGGCAGGTCATATAATATATATGACCAGGCAAGCTAGCCAATCAAAAGCCAAGAAACTTATCTGTGGTATGACAACGATCTATATTGCTTGTTACAAGCATGACAGGTGTTTCATTGATGGAACAGTGCAGATCCTGGTCAGACTGTGCAGATGCACGATCTGATCTGGATCTACACTGGTCGTAAATCCCATGAGCCCTATTTCTCCAGTCACAGCCACAAATGATAATGCTAATGTATTGTGGCCAGTGTAGAGCCTGATCTGCTGACACAGTCTTGCAGCTAGAGCATGGTCTATACTGTTTGCTACTAGTATACTAATCATGTTGAGTCTGATCATGGTCGATAATTCTCACCCACCAAACTATTCACTAACCATACCTCATTTCTATCTAGTTATGGTGTTTGATCGTACATCCGTCCATCTGTCTGTTTATTTATTTGAATGTTTTTGTAACAGTTTCTCAAATAGGGGCCCTAAGTGCGTCGACAGACCACATTTTCTAGTTTGTATCTAGTTTTGGTGTTTGTCATTGCACAGTTGACAGAGCTCCGCCGGGCGTAGACGTGTGTGACCAGAGCACGTTTATATCCACAAGTGCTGAATTGGAGGTGGTGCTGGACGGCCCCCGGGCCAGAGCGGTCTTCTCTGGCTATAACAAAGTCTTCTCCTCTCTTCCCAGAGGTCAGTAAATATGGCAAAATATTCTACCAGACAGAAGTTGTAGTGCTACTCTTTCAACCCCTAAGTAACTGGAATAGATTTTGATATGTTAATTTTGAAACCAATCCAATTGTCACAAAATGATTTTCAGACTAGTCCATATATGAAAAGGGGATGTTTTTGCTCTCAAAAATATGAAAATTACCTGCAAAAAGTGCAGATCCTGATGAGATGGCTCTTAAAGAGCTGGCTCATCTGGATCTACACTGTTTGCCAATACCACTATACAGGCATGTGATGTTGAAAGGGTTAAGTTAAAATATTTACACTGTCCTTATCTTTGGCTCTTTTGTTACCTGGGAGTTGAATTTGGTTATTGCCCATTATAAAAGTAGTAAGATTAGTACTGATCCCACTGCTTTTGGGAGGAGGCCAAGTGATTCTGGTGTGGCGAGGATCTCGCATCAGATCAGGATTATTCTTATTTCAGGGCTGAATATGTAGATTTTTTATTGTAAATAAAAAAAGTTCTGATTTTAGGATCCCCCCCCCATTTGTACAGGTAATATAGTTTAGTACTAAACCCATTGACCCAGCCTTAAATTACCTTAGCTATTGATAAGTCGTTAAACCCCAACAAACAAACAAACATATACAAATCCATAAATTCATAATAGAAACGCCCATTCAACGTATTGCATTTATATCCTAGTAAATTACATTATTGATTCGTTAAAGTTTGTTTGACGTCATTAAAATACATGACGCTCATCAACGTCGCTGTTCTATCAATTTGGTTATTTACATTGTTGTAACTATCAGAAAATGCATATGTAAATATTAGTAATAAAACCATGGGCAGTTGCGTTTACTGTAGAATGAAAACATTCGGACTCCACGCACTTTAAACAGACCAAATGATATTCATACTACAGTAAATGCAACAGCCCATGGTTTTATTAAAAAAAAAAAAAAAAAAAAAAAAAAAAAAAAAAAAAAAAAAAAAAAAAAAAAAAAAAAAATCCCTAACTGAAAGGGTGGGTCACTGGAAGAAGGGAAAAAGGTCCCTTATGGACATTGCCCCCTATTTACCGTGACCCTTTCAATTATATTTGTAAGGGTCCAGTTAAAATGTACATTTAAGTGTTTATTTCATTAGAAAAAGATACATTTGCAAACAGCGTGGCACCTTATCAGCCTGCACAACATTCTGTTTCGCATATATATTAATGAATGGCCTATTGAAGAATGTGGGCACCTGTGGTGAGGTATTAGCAGGATGAGGGTAGGATACTCAAATTCCATTTTAAGACAAAAGTTGTCATTTGGTACTAGTATATTAAATGCATGTATTAATGAAACACTGTCATTGACTGAAAGTTTCAACCCAACCAACCAATGAACTTCAAATATAAGCCTACCAGCACATTGTTTTACTACTTAGTCAAATGGCATTAAATGACATTACCAAATGACATCGGTTTTATGACGAAACGTAAACAAGTCCACATAATGTCATTCATTCCAACGAAAACCATCTTTGCCATGTGTCTGGCACAAAACGTTACCTGATAAATAAAATATCATGCTAGTCTTTTTATATCACATCATATGTGGCTGTGACTGGAGAAATGTGGCTTATGGGTTGTGTGACTGGTGTAGATCCAGATCAGCCTGTGCATCCGCACAGTCTGATCAGGATATGCACTGTTCACCAGTCCATCAATTAAAAAAACACCCGTCATGCTTCTTATAAGCAATAATGATCAATGTCGGGCTACATGAGTGTTCAATTTGATCTGGAGCTACACTGGTTACAAATCCCATAAGCCAAATTTCTCCAGTCACAGCCACATATCGGGCTCGGCTTGGAAAGGTGCACATTTCATAGCCTTGCATACTGAACTTGATATCAAAAGACACCATCCAGTAGCCTATTTCAACAACATTGCAAAGTATACTTATCTAGCAAAGTACAATTTGAGGGAGAAATTTTCAATTTAAGGATAAATTTATTAATTTTGATTATACTGAATTTATTACTTTATCACAGCCATTTTATCATTTTGGCTGTGATAATGTAATAAATTCAGTATAATAATTCTGCATATTTTTAATCATGAAATATATGCAGTCATCAGTTCTATATGATATAATGCATTTTGGGAAAAATAAATGATTACTCCCTGAAAGTATAGTTTGCTACTGGTATTTTCTATATTCATCCGTCTCGGCTCAGAAATAGTAGAAATATCTCGGAAATCTTGGAATTCCTACATGATTCATAGCCTTGCATACTGAACTTGATATCAAAAGACACCATCCAGTTGCCTATTTCACCAACATTGCAAAGTATACTTATCTAGCAAAGTATACTTTGAGGGAGAAATTTTCAATTTAAGGATAAATTTATTAATTTTTATTATACTGAATTTATTACATTATCACAGCCAATCACAAGTCACTAGCCTGGTATTCTCTGTCTTTTATTTACAGATAATGTTTATACACGAGGTGTGCACCGTGCTGTGTTTGTTGCCATGGACACCAACAACAATTTTGCGACATGTGACTTCCAGATCATCATTAAACGCAAGTATACCCGGGCTATATAGAGGAGTATCCGGGCCGCTGGTTATATAGAGGAGTACCAGGGTCCCTGGCTATATAGAGGAGTACCCGGGCCCCTGGTTTAGAGGAGTACCCGGGCCCCTGGTTATATAGAGGAGTACCCGGTCCCCTGGTTATATAGAGGAATACCCGGTCCACTGGTGGCTAGCAACCACCAATTAGTTTTACTATACAACTTAACCGATTCCTCCAAATATGGCCATTCTCTCACACTTTCACTATTCGTATGGATGCTGTGGAACCTACCTGTTCATAACCTGCAACCTGTCTGCACCGGATTTTCACTAATTAAACAATATGTTCACTTACTCCTAAGAAAGAAAATTTCAACAACATTGTCCTGTCCGCCATATTGTTTATCATCAAAGTGTCATGTGACGTAGTGTTCACATCACGTGACAAGCAGGCTCAGTAATTTCTTTCTATGCTAGAAATATGCTGGAAACTGGTGTTAAAAACACCCCAACATGTTTCTCAAGTAAAATTGGGCTGTAATGGATCAGGATTTACAAGCAAACTGGGTCTGTGGCCTCAAAACGTCTGCACTATTTTTTTATACCGGACTACTAAAGCATACCCCCTGGCCGATGTGTACTATATTTAGCACAGTGATACCTGGTTATATAGAGGAATACCCAGGCCCCTGGTTATATAGAGGAGTACCCGGCCCCTGGTTATATAGAGGAGTACCCGGGCCCCTAGTTATATAGAGGAATACCCGGGCCCCTGGTTATATAGAGAAGTACCCGGGCCTCTGGTTATATAGAGGATTACCAGGGCCCCTGGTTATATAGAGGAATACCCGGGCCCCTGGTTTAGAGGAGGAGTAACCCAGGGCCCCTGGTTATATAGAGGAGTACCCGGTCCCCAGGTTATATAGAGGAATACCCGGTCCCCTGGTTATATAGAGGAATACCCAGGCCCCTGGTTATATAGAGGAGTACCAGGGCTCCTGGTTATATAGAGCAGTACCCGGGCCCCTAGTTTATATAGAGGAATACCCGGGCCCCTGTGGATATATAGAGTACCAGGGCCCCTGGTTATATAGAGGAATACCCACGGCCCCTGGTTATATAGAGGAGTACCAGGGCTTCCTGGTTATATAGCAGTACCCGGGCCCCTAGTTATATAGAGGAATAACCCGGGCCCCTGGTTATATAAGAGGATACCAGGGCCCCTGGTTATCTAGTTATATAGAGAAAATACCCGGTCCCCTGGTTATATAGAGGAGTACCCGGGCCCCTGGTTATATAGAGGAATACCCAGGCCCCTGGTTATATAGAGGAGTACCAGGGCTCCTGGTTATATAGAGCAGTACCCGGGCCCCTAGTTATATAGAGGAATACCCGGGCCCCTGGTTATATAGAGGAGTACCAGGGCCCCTGGTTATATAGAGGAATACCCAGGCCCCTGGTTATATAGAGGAGTACCCGGGCCCCTAGTTATATAGAGGAATACCCGGGCACCCCCCCCCCCCCCCTGGTTATATAGAGGAGTACCAGGGCCCCCTGGTTATCTAGTTATATAGAGGAATACCCGGTCCCCCTGGTTATATAGAGGAGTACCCGGGGCCCCTGGTTATATAGAGGAATACCCAGGCCCCTGGTTATATAGAGGAGTACCAGGGCTCCTGGTTATATAGAGCAGTACCCGGGCCCCTAGTTATATAGAGGAATACCCGGGCCCCTGGTTATATAGAGGAGTACCAGGGCCCCTGGTTATATAGAGGAATACCCAGGCCCCTGGTTATATAGAGGAGTACCCGGGCCCCTAGTTATATAGAGGAATACCCGGGCCCCTGGTTATATAGAGAAGTACCCGGGCCTCTGGTTATATAGAGGATTACCAGGGCCCCTGGTTATATAGAGGAATACCCGGGCCCCTGGTTTAGAGGAGTACCCGGGCCCCTGGTTATATAGAGGAGTACCCGGTCCCCTGGTTATATAGAGGAATACCCGGTCCCCTGGTTATATAGAGGAATACCCAGGCCCCTGGTTATATAGAGGAGTACCAGGGCCCCTGGTTATCTAGTTATATAGAGGAATACCCGGTCCCCTGGTTATATAGAGAGTACCCGGGCCCCTGGTTATATAGAGGAATACCCAGGCCCCTGGTTATATAGAGGAGTACCAGGGCTCCTGGTTATATAGAGCAGTACCCGGGCCCCTAGTTATATAGAGGAATACCCGGGCCCCTGGTTATATAGAGGAGTACCAGGGCCCCTGGTTATATAGAGGAATACCCAGGCCCCTGGTTATATAGAGGAGTACCCGGGCCCCTAGTTATATAGAGGAATACCCGGGCCCCTGGTTATATAGAGGAGTACCAGGGCCCCTGGTTATCTAGTTATATAGAGGAATACCCGGTCCCCTGGTTATATAGAGGAGTACCCGGGCCCCTGGTTATATAGAGGAATACCCAGGCCCCTGGTTTTATATAGAGAGTAACCAGGGCTCCTGGTTATATAGAGCAGTACCCGGGCCCCCTAGTTATATAGAGGAATACCCGGGCCCCTGGTTATATAGAGGAGTACCAGGGCCCCTGGTTATCTAGTTATATAGAGGAATACCCGGTCCCCTGGTTATATAGAGGAGTACCCGGCCCCGCCCCGGTTATATAGAGGAATACCCAGGCCCCTGGTTATATAGAGGAGTACCAGGGCTCCTGGTTATAGAGCAGTAACCCGGGCCCCTAGTTATATAGAGGAATACCCGGGCCCCTGGTTATATAGAGGAGTACCAGGCCCCTGGTTATATAGAGGAATACCCAGGCCCCTGGTTTATATAGAGGAGTACCCGGGCCCCTAGTTATATAGAGGAATACCCGGGCCCCTGGTTATATAGAGGAGTACCAGGGCCCCTGGTTATCTAGTTATATAGAGGAATACCCGGTCCCCTGGTTATATAGAGGAGTACCCGGGCCCCTGGTTATATAGAGGAATACCCAGGCCCCTGGTTATATAGAGGAGTACCAGGGCTCCTGGTTATATAGAGCAGTACCCGGGCCCCTAGTTATATAGAGGAATACCCGGGCCCCTGGTTATATAGAGGAGTACCAGGGCCCCTGGTTATATAGAGGAATACCCAGGCCCCTGGTTATATAGAGGAGTACCCGGGCCCCTAGTTATATAGAGGAATACCCGGGCCCCTGGTTATATAGAGAAGTACCCGGGCCTCTGGTTATATAGAGGATTACCAGGGCCCCTGGTTATATAGAGGAATACCCGGGCCCCTGGTTTAGAGGAGTACCCGGGCCCCTGGTTATATAGAGGAGTACCCGGTCCCCTGGTTATATAGAGGAATACCCGGTCCCCTGGTTATATAGAGGAATACCCAGGCCCCTGGTTATATAGAGGAGTACCAGGGCCCCTGGTTATCTAGTTATATAGAGGAATACCCGGTCCCCTGGTTATATAGAGGAGTACCCGGGCCCCTGGTTATATAGAGGAATACCCAGGCCCCTGGTTATATAGAGGAGTACCAGGGCTCCTGGTTATATAGAGCAGTACCCGGGCCCCTAGTTATATAGAGGAATACCCAGGCCCCTGGTTATATAGAGGAGTACCCGGGCCCCTAGTTATATAGAGGAATACCCGGGCCCCTGGTTATATAGAGGAGTACCAGGGCCCCTGGTTATCTAGTTATATAGAGGAATACCCGGTCCCCTGGTTATATAGAGGAGTACCCGGGCCCCTGGTTATATAGAGGAATACCCAGGCCCCTGGTTATATAGAGGAGTACCAGGGCTCCTGGATATAGAGCAGTACCGGGCCCCTAGTTATATAGAGGAATACCCGGGCCCCTGGTTATATAGAGGAGTACCAGGGCCCCTGGTTATCTAGTTATATAGAGGAATACCCGGTCCCCTGGTTATATAGAGGAGTACCCGGGCCCCTGGTTATATAGAGGAATACCCAGGCCCCTGGTTATATAGAGGAGTACCAGGGCTCCTGGTTATATAGAGCAGTACCCGGGCCCCTAGTTATATAGAGGAATACCCAGGCCCCTGGTTATATAGAGGAGTACCCGGGCCCCTAGTTATATAGAGGAATACCCGGGCCCCTGGTTATATAGAGGAGTACCAGGGCCCCTGGTTACTATTAATATAGATGGGAATACCCGGTCCCCTGGTTATATAGAGGAGTACCCGGGCCCCTGGTTATATAGAGGAATACCCAGGCCCCTGGTTATATAGAGGAGTACCAGGGCTCCTGGTTATATGAGCAGTACCCGGGCCCCTAGTTATAGAGGAAACCCACCCGGGCCCCTGGTTATATAGAGGGAGTACCAGGGCCCCTGGTTATCTAGTTATATAGAGGAATACCCGGTCCCCGGTGTATAGAGGAGTACCCGGGCCCCTGGTTATATAGAGGAATACCCAGGCCCCTGGTTATATAGAGGAGTACCAGGGCTCCTGGTTATATGAGCAGTACCCGCCCCTAGTATATAGAGGAAATACCCGGCCCCGGTTATATAGAGGATTCCAGGGCCCCTGGTTATATAGAGGAATACCCAGGCCCCTGGTATATAGAGGAGTACCCGGGCCCCTAGGTTATATAGAGGAATACCCGGGCCCCTGGATATATAGAGGAGTAACCAGGGCCCCTGGTTATCTAGTTATATAGAGGAATACCCGGTCCCCTGGTTATATAGAGGAGTACCCGGCCCCTGGTTATATAGAGGAATACCCAGGCCCCTGGTTTATAAGGAGGATAGGGCTCCTGGTTTTATGACACCCGGGCCCCTAGTTATATAGAGGAAATACCCGGGCCCCTGGTTATAGTGGAGTACCAGGGCCCCTGGTTATATAAGTCCCAGGCCCCTGGTTATAGAGGATACCCGGGCCCCTGTTATATGAGGAATACCCGGGCCCCTGGTTATATAGAATACCCGGGCCTCTGGTTATATAGAGGATTACCAGGCCCCTGGTTATATAGAGGTACCCGGGCCCAGTAGAGGGCCCCTACCCCGGGCCCCTGTTATATAGAGGAGTACCCGGGTCCCCTGGTTATATAGAGGAATACCCGGTCCCTGGTTATATAGAGGAATACCCAGGCCCCTGGTATATAGAGGAGTACCAGGGCCCCTGGTTATAGTTATAGGAGGATACCCGGGTCCCCTGGTTATAGAGGAGTACCCGGGCCCCTGGTTATATAGAGGAATACCCAGGTCCCCTGGTTATATAGAGTTCCAGGGCTCCTGGTTATAGAGCAGTACCCCTGGCCCCCCTAGTTATATAGAGGAATACCAGGGCCCCGGTTATATAGAGGAGTACCAGGGCCCCTGGTTATATAGAGGAATACCCAGGCCCCTGGTTATAGAGTTACCCGGGCCCCTGTTATAGAGGAATACCCGCCCTGGTTATATAGAGAAGTACCCGGCCACTGGTTATATAGAGGATTAACCAGGGCCCCTGGATATAGAGGAATACCCGCCCCTGGTTTAGAGGAGTACCAGGGCCCCTGTTATATAGAGGAATAACCCAGGCCCCTGTTTATAGAGTACCCCGGGGCTAGTTATATAGGAATACCCGGGCCCCTGGATATATAAGGGACCAGGGCCCCTGGTTATCTAGTTATAGAGGAATACCCGGTCCCCTGGTTATATAGAGGAGTACCCGGGCCCCTGGTTATATAGAGGAATACCCAGGCCCCTGGTTATATAGAGGAGTACCAGGGCTCCTGGTTATATAGAGCACCCGCCCCCCCTACCCGGCCCCTAGTTATAGAGAAGTACCCGGGCCCCTGGTTATATAGAGGATTACCAGGGCCCCTGGTTATATAGAGGTACCCAGGCCCCTGGTTATATAGAGGAGTACCCGGGCCCCTAGTTATATAGAGGAAATACCCGGGCCCCTGGTTATATAGAGAATACCCGGGCCCTGGTTATATAGAGGATTACCAGGGCCCCTGGTTATCCCCTAGAGGAATACCCGGGCCCCTGGTTTATAGAGGAGTACCCGGGCCCCTGTTATATAGAGATACCCGGTCCCTGGTTATATAGAGGAATACCCCGGGTCCCCTGGTTATATAGAGGAATACCCAGGCCCCTGGTTATATAGAGGAGTACCAGGGCCCCTGGTTATCTGTTATATAGAGGAATACCCGGCCCCTTGTATACCCGGAGGTACCCGGCCCCTGGTTATATAGAGGTATACCCAGCCCCTGTTATATAGAGGAGTACCAGGGCTCCTGGTTATATAGACAGTACCCGGGCCCCTAGTTATATAGAGGAATAACCCTGGGCCCCTAGTTATATAGAGGAAGTACCAGGGCCCCGGTTATATAGAGGAATACCCAGGCCCCTGGTTATATAGAGGAGTACCCGGGCCCTGGTTTATATAGGATCCCGGCCCCTGGTTATAGAGTACCAGGGCCCCTGGTTATCTGTTATATAGAGGATACCCGGTCCCCTGGTTATATAGAGGATACCCACCCCTGGTTTATATAGAGGAATACCCAGGCCCCTGGTTTTATATGAGGTCCAGGGTCCTGGTTATATAGAGCATCCCGGGCCCCTAGTTATAATAGATGGAATACCCGGGCCCCTGGTTATATAGAGGAGTACCAGCCCCTGGTTATATAGAGGAATACCCAGGCCCCCTGGTTATAGAAGGAGTACCCGGGCCCCTAGTTATATAGAGAATACCCGGGACCCCCTGTATAGAGGATACCAGGCCCCTGGTTATAGAGGAATACCCGGCCCCACCCCTGTTATAATAGGAGAGTACCCGGGCCCCTGTTATATAGAGGAATCCCGGCCCCTGGTTATATAGAGAATACCGCCCTCTGGTTTATAGTGATACCAGGGCCCCTATATAGATACCCGGGCCCCTGGTTTAGAGGAGTACCCGGGCCCCTGGTTATATAGAGGAGTACCCGGTCCCCTGGTTATATAGAGGAATACCCGGTCCCCTGGTTATATAGAGGAATACCCAGGCCCCTGGTTATATAGAGGAGTACCAGGGCTCCTGGTTATATAGAGCAGTACCCGGGCCCCTAGTTATATAGAGGAATACCCGGGCCCCTGGTTATATAGAGAAGTACCCGGGCTCCTGGTTATATAGAGGAGTACCAGGGCCCCTGGTTATATGGAGGAGTTCCCGGGCCCCTAGTTATTAGAAGGAATACCCGGTATATATAGAGGAGTACCGGGTTCCCCTGGTTATATGAGGAGTACCCAGCCCCTGGTTATATAGAGGAGTTAAACCCGGGCCCCTGGTTATATATAGTACCCGGTCCCCCCATGGATAGAGGAATACCCGGGCCCCGTCCCCTGTTATATAGAGGATACCCGGTCCCTGGTTATATAGAGATACCCGGGCCCTGGTTATATAGAGGAATACCCTAGGCCCCTGGTTATATAGAGGATACCCAGGGCCCCTGGTTATAAATATGGAGGAGTCCGGGCCCCTAGGTTATATAGAGGAATACCCAGGCCCCACCCTGGTATAGAGGAGTAACCAGGCTCCTGGTTATATGAGCAGGTACCCGGGCCCCTAGTATAGAGGAATACCCGGGCCCCTGGTTATATTGAGGAGTACCAGGGCCCCTGGTTAGTTATAGTAGAGGAATACCCGGTCCCCTGGTTATATATAGAGGAGTACCCGGCCCCTGGTTATATAGAGGAGTACCCAGGGCCCCGTAGGTATATAGAGGAGTACCAGGGCTCCTGGTTATATAGAGAGTACCCGGGCCCTGTTATATAGAGGAATACCCAGGGCCCCTGGTTATATAGAGGAGTACCAGGGCCCCTGGTTATATAGAGGAATACCCAGGCCCCTGGTTATATAGAGGAGTACCAGGGCTCCTGGTTATATAGAGGAATACCCAGGCCCCTGGTTATATAGAGAAGTACCGGCCTCTTGGTTATATAGAGGTTACCAGGGCCCCTGGTTATATATAGAGGAATACCCTGGGCCCCTGGTTAGAGGAGTACCCGGGGGCCCCTGGTTATATAGAGGAGTACCGTCCCCTGGTTATAGAGGAATACCATGGCCCCTGGTTATATAGAGGAATACCCAGGCCCCTGGTTATATAGAGGAGTACCAGGGCTCCTGGTTATATAGAGCAGTACCCGGGCCCCTAGTTATATAGAGGAATACCCGGGCCCCTGGTTATATAGAGGAGTACCAGGGCCCCTGGTTATCTAGTTATATAGAGGAATACCCGGTCCCCTGGTTATATAGAGGAGTACCCGGGCCCCTGGTTATATAGAGGAATACCCAGGCCCCTGGTTATATAGAGGAATACCAGGCCCCTCCTGGTTATATAGAGCAGTACCCGGGGCCCCTAGTTATATAGAGGAATACCCGGGCCCCTGGTTATAGAGGAGTACCAGGGCCCCTGGTATATAGAGGAATACCCAGGCCCCGGTTATATAGAGGAGTACCCGGCCCATAGTTATATAGAGGAATACCCGGGCTGGTTATATAGAGAAGTACCCGGGCCTCTGGTTATATAGAGGATTACCAGGGCCCCTGGTTATATAGAGGAATACCCGGGCCCCTGGTTTAGAGGAGTACCCGGGCCCCTGGTTATATAGAGGAGTACCCGGTCCCCTGGTTATATAGAGGAATACCCGTCCCCTGGTTATTATAAGAGGAATACCCAGGCCCCTGGTTATATAGAGGAGTACCAGGGCTCCTGGTTATATAGAGCAGTACCCCCGGGCCCCTAGTTATAGAGGAATACCCGGGCCCCGGGGTGGTTATATAGAGAAGTACCCGGGCTCCTGGTTATATAGAGGAGTACCAGGGCCCCTGGTTATATAGAGGAGTTCCCGGGCCCCATTATCAGAGGAATACCCGGTCCCCTGGTTATATAGAGGAGTACCAGGGCCCCTGGTTATATGGTTAGGGTTAGTTATAGAGGAATACCCGGTCCCCTGGTTATATAGAGGAGTACCGGGGCCCTGGTTATATAGAGGAGTACCCGGGCCCCCTGGTTATATAGAGAAGTTACCCGGGCCTCTGGTTATAGAGGAGTACCAGGGCCCCTGGTTATATGGAGGAGTTCCCGGGCCCCAGTTATATAGAGGAATACCCGGTGTGGTATATAGAGGATACCAGGGCCCCTGGTTATATGGAGGAGTTCCCGGCCCCAGTTATATAGAGAATACCCGGTCCCCTGGTTATATAGAGGAGTACCGGGGCCCCTGGTTATATAGGAGGAGTTATACCCGGCCCCCGCCCCTAGTTATATAGAGGATACCCGGTCCCCTGGTTATATAGTATACCCGGGTGGAATATATAGAATACCCAGGCCCCTGGTTATATAGAGGAGTACCAGGGCTGGTTATATAGAGGAATACCCAGGCCCCTGGTTATATAGAGGAGTACCAGGGCTCCTGGTTATATGACAGTACCCCGGGCCCCTAGTTATATTGGATAGGAACCTACCCGGGCCCCCTGGTTATATAGAGGAGTACCAGGGCCCCTGGTTATATAGAGGAATACCCAGGCCCCTGGTTATATAGAGGAGTACCAGGGCCCCTGGTTATATAGAGGGAAATACCCGCCCCTGGTTATATAGAGAGTATACCAGGGCTCCTGGTTATATAGAGCAGTACCCGGGCTAGTTATATAGAGGAACGGGCCCCTGGTTATATAGAGGAGTACCAGGGCCCCTGGTTATCTAGTTATATAGAGGAATACCCGGTCCCCTGGTTATATAGAGGAGTACCAGGGCCCTGGTTTATATAGAGGAATACCCAGGGCCCCTCCTGGTTATATAGTACCCGGGCCCCTGGTTATAGAGGAGTACCAGGGCCCCTGGTTATCTAGTTATATAGAGGAATACCCGGTCCCCTGGTTATATAGAGGAGTACCCGGGCCCCTGGTTATATAGAGGAATACCCAGGCCCCTGGTTTATATAGAGGAGTACCAGGGCTCCTGGTTATATAGAGCAGTACCCGGGCCCCTAGTTATATAGAGGAATACCCGGGCCCCTGGTTATATAGAGGAGTACCAGGGCCCCTGGTTATATAGAGGAAATACCCAGGCCCCTGGTTATATAGAGGAGTACCCGGGCCCCTATTTATATGAAGGAATACCCGGTATATAGAGAAGTACCCGGGCCCCTCCTTGGTTATATAGAGGAATTACCAGGGCCTGGTTATATAGAAGGTACCCGGGCCCCTGGTTAGAGGAGTACCCGGGCCCCCCCCTGGTTTATATAGAGGAGTACCCGGTCCCTGGTTATATAGAGGAATACCCGGTCCCCTGGTTATATAGAGAATACCCAGGCCCCCTGGTTATATAGAGGAGTACCAGGGCTCCTGGTTATATAGAGCAGTACCCGGGCCCCTAGTTATATAGAGGAATACCCGGGCCCCGGGCCCCGCCCCTAGTTATATAGAGGAATACCCGGTCCCCTGGTTATATAGAGGAGTACCCGGGCCCCTGGTTATATAGAGGAGTACCAGGGCCCCTGGTTATATAGAGGAATACCCGGGCCCCTGGTTATATAGAGAAGTACCCGGGCTCCTGGTTATATAGAGGAGTTCCCGGGCCCCTAGTTATATAGAGGAATACCCGGTCCCCTGGTTATATAGAGAAGTACCCGGGCCTGTTTTTTCCTGGTTATATAGAGGAGTTTACCCGGGCCCCTAGTTATATAGAGGAATACCCGGTCCCCTGGTTATATACCGGGCCCCTGGTTATATAGAGGAGTACCAGGGCCCCTGGTTATATAGAGGAATACCCGGGCCCCCCCCCCTAGTTATATAGAGGAAAATACCCGGTCCCCCTGGTTATATAGAGGAGTACCCGGGCCCCTGGTTATATAGAGGAGTACCAGGGCCCTGGTTATATAGAGGAATACCCTGGGCCCCTGGTTATATAGAGGATTCCCGGGCCCCTAGATATGAGGAATACCCGGTCCCTGGTTATATAGAGGAGTACCCGGGCCCCTGGTTATATAGAGGAATACCCCCAGTCCCCTGGTTATATACCGGGCCCCTGGTTATATAGAGGATACCCAGGGCCCCTGGTTATATAGAGGAATACCCGGCCCCTAGTTATATAGAGGAATACCCGGTCCCCTGGTTATATAGAGGAGTCCCGGGACCCTGGTTATATAGAGGGTACCAGGGCCCCTGGTTATATAGAGGAATACCTGGGCCCCTGGTTATATAGAGGAGTTCCCGGGTCCCCCCTATTATAGAGGAATACCGGTTTCCCCTGGGTTATATAGAGTACCCCCGGGCCCCCCCCTGGTTATATAGAGGAGTTACCAGGGCCCCTGGTTATAGAGGAATACCCCGGGCCCCTAGTTATATAGAGGAATACCCGGTCCCCTGGTTATATAGAGGAGTACCCGGGCCCCTGGTTATATAGAGGAGTACCAGGGCCCCTGGTTATATAGAGGAATACCCGGGCCCCTAGTTATATAGAGGAATACCCGGTCCCCTGGTTATATAGAGGAGTACCCGGGCCCCTGGTTATATAGAGGAGTACCAGGGCCCCTGGTTATATAGAGGAATACCTGGGCCCCTGGTTATATAGAGGAGTTCCCGGGCCCCTAGTTATATAGAGGAATACCCGGTTCCCTGGTTATATAGAGGAGTACCCGGGCCCCTGGTTATATAGAGGAGTACCAGGGCCCCTGGTTATATAGAGGAATACCCGGGCCCCTAGTTATATAGAGGAATACCCGGTCCCCTGGTTATATAGAGGAGTACCCGGGCCCCTGGTTATATAGAGAGTACCAGGGCCCCTGGTTATATAGAGGAATACCGGGCCCCTGGTTATATAGAGGATATTTTCCCGGCCCCTAGTTATATAGAGGAATACCCGGTCCCTGGTTATTATAGAGGAGTACCCGGCCCATGGTTATATGAGGAGTACCAGGGCCCCTGGTTATATAGAGGAGTTCCCGGGCCCCATAGTTATATAGAGGAATACCCGGTTCCCTGGTTATATAGAGGAGTCACCCGGGCCCCTGGTTATATAGAGGAGTACCAGGGCCCCTGGTTATATAGCCCAGTAACCCGGGCCCCCTAGTTTTATATAGAGGAATACCCGTCCCCCTGGTTATATAGAGGAGTACCCAGGCCCCTGGTTATATAGAGGAGTATCCAGGGCCCCTGGTTATAGAGGAGTTCCCGCCCCTGGTTATAAAAGATACCCCGGGCCTCTGGTTATATAGAGGAGTACCCGGGCCCGGGCCTGGTTATATAGAGGAATACCGGGCCCCTGGTTATAGGTTTTTTATTATAGAGGAGTACCCAGGCCCCTGGTTATATAGAGGAGTACCCGGGCCCCTGGTTTATATAGAGGAATACATGGGCCCTGGTTATATAGAGGAGTACCCGGGCCCCCGGTTATATAGGAGTACCCTGGGCCCCTGGTTATATAGAGGAGTACCCGGGCCCTGGCTATATAGAGGATATTCTATGGTACATGTTTGAATAGCGGGAAGTTAACACTTACGGTAAATCCATGCATATAATAGTTTGAAATGTAATAAAACACTGTCACATCACAATCTCCTGGAATATTCAGGTGTCATTGACCGAGTCTGAGCTGTGCTAAGTTTCAGCCAATCAAACCGCCCCAGGTCAACCTGTGTATCAACCAAGTCTGATCAGCATTCCTGACCGTCACAACTTTACTTAGACACTTATCAGTTTCTGTTAAGAAGTTTGCCTGAGTTTCTCAATTCTTTCATAACATTTCTATCCCTTGAACAATAGTTTAATATTTTAATACATCATACTTATGAACAAATGCGAAACATCCATGCTACCCTCAATATAATCTTGACCTTTTGATCTTCACAACTTAAACACAGTTAAGAAGTTTGTCGGAGTCTCTCAATTCTGTCATAACTTCTATATCCGATTAAGGATTACTTTAATATTTCAGTACATCATACTTGTGCACAGATGCCACACATCCATGCTGCCCTTAAAATGACATTGACCTTTTGACTTCACAACTTTTCTTAAAAACTTGGCACTTTCAGTTAATAAGTTTGTCGGATTTTCTCCAATCTGCCACCGTGGGCATTCCAGTGTCCACATTTTCATGTGGAAAATATAAAATAAACAGCAGATGACAATTTTAATTCAGCATTGTGAAGGTCAATATACATGTACGTGCCCTGTGTTTTGTAATTGCCACATCTTTACCTGTACTTCTTGCCATTTCTGTGCTGTAGATACCGTATTTATTCTAATAGTAGCCCCCTCTCTAATAGTAGCCCCCCTCCCATATTTGCTTTCTAAATATGTTATTTTCCACATACAAAAGCATAGCCCCTGGGGCATTTATTTGAATAAATATGGTAAGCAATATAGTTTTCACAGTAAAGTAGTATTCACAGCCTGCATGTTTAGTGGAGAAATATGGAACGCCATGGCTGTCTTATATGACGATAAAGCATTTTATGCAGTACTGACGTCAGTATATGAGCTCATTATGTGTATTCATGTATATTGAGTCAAACGTTCAATATATTATATCATTACCGTATTCTTGCGATTATAAGACGCATTTTTTTTACTCAGATTTGTATCACAGAAAGCCCCTGCGTCTTATAAATACATGTAGATACATGAGCATTTTTTTCCACCCGAAATATTGACATAAACGACCAAAAAATAAAAAAAATAAAATGCGTTCCTATATTTGTTGTTGTTAGTCTTTGGGGTAAAATCCGGTATTGGAATATTGGTTTCGTATTCTGAACAGTTCGCGCCTTTACTCGCGCCTTACTCGTTCCGGCCATGTGTCACATTCGGTACACATTTTCTATACCGAAGGCGAACAGTGTATACCAAGATCAGATCCGGTCGACATTTTCGCTGCCGAATCACAATCATGCCTCTATCATTTTAATTATCTTTTGAAAACATTTACCGGTCCCATATCGGTCGGTGTCATTTTGCCTTGAAAAATATTGCATGACGCCATTAACGGTAAATCCCAATATGCATAATGCAATTCCACGAAAGTTATAAAACTCCATCATTAGTTTCGAAACTGTGTGTTTACAAGATGCTGATGAAAGTGGCAAGCCTAAGTCAGCTGGCCGACATCAAACACACGCGTGTCAAGATTTACAACACAAAGCCATATCAAATATCAACACACCCGGTTGCTGACGTCCGTTTCGTATTCGTCACTAAACTGGTACCCTGTCTAATGCGTTCCAGTGAAACAATACTACCGAGAACCAGACTCTATTTATGACACGGCAAACGTGTTTATGTGAATTGGGTCTTTATCTCTGACAAATCCCGGCTTATTGCATTAGCGGCCAGACCAGGTGGTGGATTCGCGTAGTCTGCACATGTTTACAATGTTCGCCAATCTCTATTTAAAAAATTATAATTACGTCAGCGGACAATGCAAATTCGTCATAGCTATAGGCTGCTTTCAGCGTCATTTACGGAAGATACAACTGATTTTGAAATATTACATACTGTAGGCGAAAGTTGTGTGTTGCTTTGTGGAAAAAAATCGATAACACCCAAAAACCGTGTCAACAGGTGCTATTATCTTATGTCATCATTCAGCACGAGCTGTAAACTGTGTGACCTTTAGGCTATGTTTTGAAATTGCACTGATTGGTCAACACTTCTTTTTGATGTGTGCCGCAGATGTGGCGAACGTGCGACTTTCATCCTTGCATCCTGGGGGCAATCAGTAACCCATTTCATGCTGAGGATACGCTTATGTTTGCGGAAAATCCTAAATATTTTCCTTCTATGCAATCAGAAGTATATTCCGCGACCACCATTTAAACCGTTTCGTCGAGACGGTTCAAATGCGTGGTTACAACATATACTTTCAGTGAGAAATAACAAAAATAAAAATAAAATAATTAATAAATTTCATATCCGTAAATGTGTATTCAGAAAGGAACGGGTTAAAAAAACACTCTGGATTATACGCAGATATTGATTTCGAAAATAGTTTCCGTAAATGGTGTTGAAAAGTGAAAATACATACCGCAATCAATAATTAACAATATAATACCACTTTCGGCAGCAATATGATTGCAAATATATTAACACGATTTATGACAATAGTCTGTTACACATTTAACACGATTTTGATATACAAATAGGCAAAACAATACAAAAACAGTGTCGGGGAATAAATAACAACATGGCGAGTTTTCATTTTTCATTTTTTTTTTTTTTTTTAGGAAAATTGGGTGCGTCTTATAATCTCATGTAGACATTTTCCCCCAGATTTTGGAGTGAAAATAGTGGTGCGTCTTATACACTCTTGCGACCTATAATCGGCAGAATACGGTATGTCTTAATATTGAGTCGAACGTTAAATATATCATACAAGTACGAGGGGTGATCCAGAATTACGTAGACTTTTGGTATAACTCAAAGACAGAGAGGTATAAAGAAACACAACTTTACCACAATAAACTACCACCTTTATTGAATGCACATGCATAATTGTAAGTAATTGTGTCAATAGCTGTCGTTATACTGAGCATTTGTAGTAGGTATGTATCAGCAATGCGGGACAGCGTCACGACGTCGCGCATAACGACGTTATAACTTGAATGACGTTACAGTTTTTCAAAGTACTCGCCCTTGGTAGAAATGCACTTCTTGTGGGTCGATGATGCAGTATGGCTTGGCGCGTTGTTCTGATGTAGCAACACGCGATCAAGGTCCATCCCGGATCTTTTTCTGCTCAGAGCTCTGACTAGGTCCCGACGTAGTACCTTCGAATAGTACTCGGCATTCACGGTTGTGTGCGGTGGTACTGCATGCTGCAGAATCATGCCATGCCGTTCCATGAAGAATATGCACATCTGTTTTCCCACGGACTTGCAGACTCTGGCCTTCTTCGGCGGTGGCGATGCTGGGGTTTTCCAATGTTTTTGATTGTTTTCTTTAACTTTCGTCTCTGGATCAAAGAGAAATAGCCACGTCTCGTCTGTCGTAATGATCCGATTGAGCATGTCATCGCCTTCCTTGCGATAGCTGTTCAAAAATTTCCGAACACATCAACTCTGTTTTTATTTTTCTGTTGTTAGCTGTCCAATAATCCGGGGACCCATCTTGCACTAACTTTGTGCATGTTCAGATGTTCTGTGAGAATTCGGTGTACTGTCCCGTAGCCTTTCCCTGTCATATCACATATGTCTGTCACGGTAACGCGGCGATCACGAATAACGACGTCTTTAATGGTGTCCATTAACGATGAGTCGATTTCAAGTTTCCGTCCTCGTCCGGCGTCATCGCGCAAGTCTTCTCTTCAGTCTTTAAACCTCCAGTGCCATTTAAAAACTAAGGCCCTCGAGACAGCTGGCTTTATCAATGATTTCTTCATCATCTCCCGGGTCTGAGTGGGTGTTTTGCCAAGATTTACACAGAACTTTATGACTGCGCGATGTTCGGCGTATTCAGTTGACGTCATTTTTGTCTCAGAAATGGTAGGCAACGTTTGTTTACTTTGAATGATAACTTCGCAGTTGAAACGGATATGACGTTGTATGCTTACATTTTCACGTCACAAACGTTATTTGTACATCAGACAAATTCGCGGCAAAAATGACGCCAATGATACGAAGTTATGATGTATCTAAAACCTAAAGAAATAACATATTTTTTCTGTGCCCCACCTCCGTGTTCATGTGTTGCTATGGTAACATGTAGAACTAAGGTACTTAGCTGTGATGGTGTAAATCAATGTGTCTTTATTAGAGAAATGTTTGATGATCATTAGCCAGGTTTTTGGGAAAAAAAATCCAGGCTATTGGATTGGCGAAAGCCGCGGGCGGGCGGGCGGGCGGGAGGGCGGCGGGCGGGCGGCGTCCACAATCAATGTTAAGTTTCGTGTTTGAGTCCATTTCTTTGTTACTGTACCACCTAGGACCACCAAACTTTCACAGCTTCATAATCAATGGGGTGCCCACCACATATCACTATCCAACATGTTACTTTATTTTTAACTTCACCCATTTTTTCCACGTAGTCGACTTAGCCATTTTCAATGTTAAGTTTTCGCGTTTACAATGTTAAGTTTTCGTGTTTAAGTCCATTTATTTGGTACTGTACCACCTAGGACCACCAAACTTTCACAGCTTCATAACCAAGGGGTGCCTACCACATACAACTATCCAACATGTGACCATTTTTTTACCTTCACCTATTATTTCTACGTAATTGACTTAGCCATTTTCAACGTTAACTTTTTAACGTACGTCTGGTTAAAGTTTTTTGTTTTAAAACTTTTTATTTTTCGTTATACTATATCTCTGCAACTGCTTCGCCCATTACCTTCAAACTTCACATGGGTGTTTATCATCATCCATATTTTCATTCTAACCCCCAACTGTGCGGCCCCTGTGCCCAATGTCAAGGTCAAATTACTTTGAATTTTTTTGTTAAAGTTTTTTCGTATACTATGTCTCTGCAACTGCTTCACCCAATACCTTGATACTTCACGTGGGTGTTTATCATCATTGTCGCACCTGCTTGTTGAAAGCGCGATCCTGTGCCCAATGTCAAGGTCAAATTACTTTGAATTTTTTTGTTAAAGTTTTTTCGTGTACTATATCTCTGCAACTGCTTCACCCAATACCTTGATACTTCACATGGGTGTTTATCATCATTGTCGCACCTGCTTGCGGAAAGCGCGATCCTGTGCCCAATGTCAAGGTCAAATTACTTTGAATTTTTTTGTTAAAGTTTTTTTGTGTACTATATCTCTGCAACTGCTTCACCCAATACCTTGATACTTCACATGGTGTTTATCATCATTGTTGCACCTGCTTGCGGAAAGCGCGATCCTGTGCCCAATGTCAAGGTCAAATTACTTTGAATTTTTTTGTTAAATTTTTAAAGTTTTTTCGTGCACTATATCTCTGCAACTCTGCTTCACCCAATACCTTGATACTTCACATGGGTGTTTATCATCATTGTCACACCTGCTTGCGGAAAGCGCGATCCTGTGCCCAATGTCAAGGTCAAGTTACTTTGAATTTTTTTTGTTGTTAGTTTTTTCGTGTACTATATCTCTGCAACTGCTTCACCCAATACCTTGATACTTCACATGGGTGTTTATCATCATTGTTGCACCTGCTTGCGGAAAGCGCGATCCTGTGCCCAATGTCAAGGTCAAATTACTTTGAATTTTTTGTTAAAGTTTTTTCGTGTACTATATCTCTGCAACTGCTTCACCCAATAGCTTGATACTTCACATGGGTGTTTATCATCATTGTCGCACCTGCTTGCGGAAAGCGCGATCCTGTGCCCTATGTCAAGTTCAAATTACTTTGAATTTTTTTGTTAAAAGTTTTTTGTTTTTTCGTGTACTATATCACTGCAACTGCTTCACCCAATACCTTGATACTTCACATGGGTGTTTATCATCATTGTCACACCTGCTTGCGGAAAGCGCGATATCGTCGGCATTTTGGCATACGTCCGTCAGTTCGTCCGTGTGTCCGGTTAAAGTTTTTTGGTTAAAGTTTTTCCATCTACTATATCTATTTTTTTAGTGTCCATGCCTCGCCCCAAGGCGCGACATGCAGGCCACGGCCATCTAGTCTACAAAAAGTGGGTATAATTATGTTATCCAAATGTCTATGCTTGGAAAAAACCTGGCCTTCTTGGCTTTGCCTCGTTTCTTGTTTTTATGTTGATTTCATGTGTCTACATAGGTAAATAAATAAAATACAACAAAAGTGTACGTAATTCTGGATTACCCCTCGTATGTCTTTATATTGAGTCAAACTTTATATATCAGTCAAAAGTTTATATATCATACCAATATTTCTTTATATTGTGTCAGTTCATTATATCATACCACTATGTTGTTATATTGAGTCAAAACTTTAATATATGATATCATTTGTCTTTATATTAAGTCAACATTTCAATGTATGATTTCATAATGTATTTGTATTGAGTCGAAACGTCAATATATTATACCATTATGTCTTTGTATTCGGTCGAAACTTCATATATGATGTCATTTTTTCGTCTTTATATTAAGTCAACATTTCACTGTATGATATCGTTGTTTTTATGTTTTTATTATTGAGTCGAAAGTCCAATATATGATACCATTATGTCTTTATTGTGTCTTTATATTTAGACGAAACTTCAATATATGATATTATTGTAACTTTATATCGAGTCGTTTGTTCTTTTTATAGATGAGACTT
Source organism: Conchocele bisecta (assembly GCA_029237695.1). Taxonomy (NCBI): domain Eukaryota; kingdom Metazoa; phylum Mollusca; class Bivalvia; order Lucinida; family Thyasiridae; genus Conchocele; species Conchocele bisecta. The sequence continues at coordinate 21,953,871 of CM055265.1, read as the reverse complement.
ATTTGCAGTAGTATTGTTTTACGGTAACACCGTTAAAACCGTTAAAAAGCGCGCATTAGAGGTTCAAACTTTGTTTACATCACGTGACCAACAGGTTCAGTGTTTTTAAATGCTACAAATATGCTGAAAACTTAAAAGCACCCCGAAATGTTCCTCAAGTGAAACTGGGTAGTAATTGATCAAGAATTGCAAGCAAACTGTGTCTGTGACCTGAAAAAGCCCGGATTATTTTTTTTATAACAAACTACTTCTGCATACCCACCTGGGCGATTTTGCGCCTAGGTTAAATGTTTAACCACACTAAATCATCAGAAAAGTAGTACAGTAACAAAATAAGCTATATGGTTTATTCTAGGTTAGAACACACCAAAGAGTTTTACTATATAATGTAACCGAATCCCATCCAATAAAGCCAGTCTTTCCTATTTTCACTATTCGTATGGATGCTGTGGGCCTACCTGTACATGACCTGCAGCCAGTCTGTACTAGTTCTGCATGAATTAAACAAAAGGTTCACTTACTCCTAAGAAAGAAAAATCCAATCTCGTCATGTCCCCCAATATTGCTTACATTTATATGCCACGGAAACTCTGTTTACATCACGTGACCCAACATCTTCAGTGTTTTCCTTTAAATGTTACAAATATGCTGATAACTGGTGTTAAAAGCACCCCAAAATGTTCCTCAAGTGCAACTGGGTATAGTAATGGATCAAGATTTGTAAGCAAACTGTGTCCGTGACCTCAATACACCCGCACTAATTTTTTATACCCCAGACTACTTTTGTATAACCCCTTGGTGATTTCGCACCATTTAGTATTCTCTAACCTTATGACAACTTCAAACAAATGTCCGCGTTTTTTGCCAGTGTTACAGTAAAATGATACCACTGCAAAATATCCTATCTATATAAAGACAAAACGACTACATTCAAAGTTATAATGATATAATATTTTGAAGTTTTGATTAAATATAAAGGCATAATGACCTGATATATTGACCTTTTGACTCGATATAAAGACAAACTGGTACGATGTATTGAACCTTTGACTCGATATAAAAACAAAATTGTATGCTATATTGAACTTTTGACTCGATAGAAAGACATAATGGTATGATATATTGAAGTTTTGACTCCATATAAAGAATGATTGGTATGATATATTGAACTTTTGACTCAATATAAAGAAATATTGGTATGATATATTGAACGTTTTGTCTCAATATAAAGAAATAATAGTATGATATATTGGAAGTTTTGACTCCATATAAAAACATAATGGTATGATATATTGAACCTTTAACTCAATATAAAGACATAATGGTATTATATATTGAACGTTTGACTCCGTATAAACACATAATGGTATGATATAATGAACTTGTGACTCAATATAGAGAAATAATGGTATGATATATGGACATTTCGACTCAATACAAAGGCTGTTGTCAAATGTTGACTTAATATAAAGACAACTGATATCATATATGAAAGGTTTGACTCAATATAAAGAGGCCATGACATAAAATATCAAACGTTTGACTCTATATAACGACACCATGATATCATATACCGACAGTGTCACTTGATATATAAAGACGAACGATGTCATACATTGAAGTTTTGACTCAATATAACGATATACTGATATGATATGTTGACTCAATATATAGTAAATACATGGTTAGTGCTGTCGATTATAAAATATATTCGGTTGAGCCTTAGACAGCTTTATTGGGGCAAGCTTTAACGAGCCCCTATAAAGTTGTCGGTGCGAAACCAAATGTATTTTATATTCGACGGCACTAATCATGTATTTAATTTATACCGCATACTAAACTTAATCATTTGAACGTGCGTGACGTCATGTTTTGACGTCATTCCCTCGCCTTGCGTCATAAATTTAGCGACGTCATTCAAAGCAAAATGGCGGCGTCCACGCTAGGTAGATTCAGTATTGTATCTGATTAAATCTCTGATTTATTTACGATGAGCTTCAATATTGGCTGGTTTTAGACTGCACAGTTGTCATAATAAGCATTGCAATCATAACGGACATATATCCATGTCGTTGGTTATAATAGCCTCTTTATATGCTGTGAAAATGGACAACATTCAACTGAATAGACAGCGATTTTGATTTTAAGATTCGCCGCCATCTTGAATTTGCTGTTGAGACTGACCAATCAGAGGCCGCGATTAGGGGTCAAAGGTGAAAAAATAAAGGCAAAAACGGCACTTGATGTATATTAGGCTACTTCAGGTATATTAGGTGACTTCAGATATGAAAATTTAATGAAAAGCTGTTGGAAAAGGTGGGGGCTTATATTTTTCTAAGGTGAGTTAACAAAATTTATCCAGCCCCATTCCCACCCCAACCCCCTGGGTCATAAATAATGACCAGACCCTTAGATTGGTATTATACTAGCTTGTTCAAAATATGAAGCATAAGAACATAATAATGACTGATGGATTGCTAATGGTGTTGCATGTATGTTCAATAGCAAAATGTGTGGGGTGTAGAGCTTCCTTGTATATTTAACAATGAAAATACAAAATTTCCTTCACTGGGAAACCAATTTGTTCGAATTATTTTGCTATTGGCGTTTTTCATGTTTTTTTTTTTTTTTTTTTTTTTTTTTTGCTTATATTTAACGGCGGCACTGGCTCTAGGACCTTGCATGCCATCTCCCAAGAATGGGAGAAAGAACGGAGGTAGAGATTTTTTGAGAGAAGCCGGTAATTCGTATTTACAGAGCAACTACGAATTATCGGTACCCATTTACAGCTGGGTGAACTGGAGCAGTGTGGATAAAGTGTCTTGCTCAAGGACACAACGCACGCCGCTAGTCAGGCTCGAACCCACGACCCTTGCATATTTAACACAAGATGAAACTCCTAAGACTTGGGACATTTAGGAATTTTGTAATGTGTAACATGGCTTAAAAATTCACTCGCCCCGCTCGCCATGGCGATTCAATTTTCATGTTGGCGAGAGGATTTTCACTGGTCCGATTTGGCGAGTGACACATCGGGCAAGGCCATTCTGTATTTTCAGAAAACTAAGAAAATTTGATTAATTTCCAGCTATTTCAAATTATTTTCTTTATTTCACTGGTTTTAAGCGGTTTATGAATTATTTCTGTAACTTTCATACACCCTATAGATTTCTGTTGTGAACCATCATGTCTCACCATTCGCGTTGACAGCATGACCTTGACTTTGCATAAAAAAACATATCGCTGGTTTAACATTAGCCCAGCACAGATTACTGTCTTATATTCAGTGTCATTCCTATAAAATTGTTTGATTTTGTCTTCGTCTGGTGCTACACACCAAACAAGGAGTTTGAAGTTACACAAATTTGCACTAAAAACGAACTTTCTAGACCAAAATGTGCGTACGTGACAGTAGTCTTGTTCTGACTTAGGGGAGATAACTCTTGTTTACTAATGGACTTATTATAGTGGAACATTTATTTTTGAAAATAACTTTATAATAAACGGATAAAGAAGGAATAATACTATATAATCTTAATAGTATGTACATTAGTACTCGTTTAAAAGCTGTAGAAATATAATTGTTAACAAATTTAAATGATTTTGTGTTTATAATAATACTCCTTTTTAGGCACCATCTCGTTATTACATTCTAACACATGACTCCATTTTCTTGTCCAACATGAAAACGCCAGTAGTGTGGAGCGCCGTGGCGCAATGGTTAGTGTGTCGGACTACTGATCCAAGGGTCGTGGGTTCGAGCCTGACTAGCGGCGTGCGTTGTGTCCTTGAGCAAGACACTTTATCCACACTGCTCCAGTTCACCCAGCTGTAAATGGGTACCGATAATTCGTAGTTGCTCTGTAAATACGAATTACCGGCTTCTCTCAAAAAGTCTCTACCTCCGTTCATTCTCCCATTCTTGGGAGACGGCATGCAAGGTCCTAGAGCCAGTGCCGCCGTTAAATATAAGCAAAAAAAAAACAAAAAACGCCAGTAGCAAAATAATTCGAACAAATTGGTTTCCCAGTGAAGGAAAGTTTGTATTTTCATTGTTAAATATACAAGGAAGCTCTCACCCACCCCACACATTTTGCTGTTGAACATACATGCAACACCATTGGCAATCCATCAGTCATTATTATGTTCTTATGCTTCATATTTTGAACAAGCTAGTATAATACCAATATAAGGGTCTGGTCATTATTTATGACCCAGGGGGTTGGGGTGGGAATGGAGCTGGATAAATTTTATGTTTTTCTCACCTTAGAAAAATATAAGCCCCCACTTTTCCAACAGCTTTTCATTAAATTTTCAAGCCCCCCCCCCCCGCACCCCCATTGAACAATTAATAATGTTCAAGCCCAAAACGAAACGGTTCAAATGAGTGATATATACGTTTTGTAAGAACTTGTAGCCAAAGCCCATTGTATGTATTAAAGTCTTATTTGCAATAAACTATGTTTATGTTTATACTTTTTCAGATTAAACAACTTAGCCATTTCAGACAACCTTGTGCAATCTGCTATTTCAATCTCACACAAAGTTTCTTTTGTGGCAATGTTATGGCACGCTTATGATGTGCTATCTTGCAAAGTAAAGGTTGTGGCAACTTTGTGGCAACCTGCTATTTTCAATCTGGCAACAAGTTTCATTTGTGGCAATGTTCTGGCACGCTTATAATAATGTTCAAACGAGACGGTTCAAATGAGCATTAAACCCCCCCCCCCCCTCGCGCACCCCCATTGAACAATATTAATAATGTTCAAGCCCAAAACGAAACGGTTCAAATGAGTGATATATACGTTTTGTAAGAACTTGTAGCCAAAGCCCATTGTATGTATTAAAGTCTTATTTGCAATAAACTAGTTTATGTTTATACTTTTTCAGATTAAAACAACTTAGCCATTTCAGACAACCTTGTGCAATCTGCTATTTCAATCTCACACAAAGTTTCTTTTGTGCAATGTTATGGCACGCTTATGATGTGCTATCTTGCAAAGTAAAGGAAATTGTGGCAACTTTGTGGCACCTGCTATTTTCAATCTGGCAACAAGTTTCATTTGTGGCAATGTTTTCTGGCACGCTTATAATAATGTTCAAACGAGACGGTTCAAATGAGCATTAAACCCCCCCCTCCCCCCCCCCCCCCCCCCGCCCCCCCCCCCCCCCCGCACCCCCATTGAACAATAATAATGTTCAAGCCCAAAACGAAACGGTTCAAATGAGTGATATATACGTTTTTGTAAGAACTTGTAGCCAAAGCCCATTGTATGTATTAAAGTCTTATTTGCAATAAACTATGTTTATGTTTTATACTTTTTCAGATTAAACAACTTAGCCATTTCAGACAACCTTGTGCAATCTGCTATTTCAATCTCACACAAAGTTTCTTTTGTGGCAATGTTATGGCACGCTTATGATGTGCTATCTTGCAAAGTAAAGGTTGCTGGCAACTTTGTGGCAACCTGCTATTTTTCAATCTGGCAACAAGTTTCATTTGTGGCAATGTTCTGGCACGCTTATCATGGGTCATCTTGCAAAGTACCTTGTGGCAACCTGCTATTTAAATCTCACACAAAGGTTTGTTTGTGGCATGATTCTGGCACGCTTATGATGCACATTTTGTATAAAGTACCCGTTGTGGCAATGTTCTGGCACACAGTACTATTTTGTGGCACACTTGTGGCAATGTGAGACTGGGCAGAAAAAAGGTTGCCGCTAGCGACACGTATCTGCAACCTTGCGGCACAGTCTTCTGTCACACTGATCAGGTTGCCGCAAGGTTGCGGCAACCTTGCGGCAACCTTGCGGCAAGGTTTGTACGTTACATACAGGATTGAACCCGTTGGCCCAGCCTTAAATGACTTTAGCTGTTGATAGACCGTTAAACACCAATCAATCAATCCCTGATGGTGGTTAGTGACGTGTTTTCTCTATACACAGGTCAGGATATGTGCCCAGCTGTAATAACAGATGCCATTGTGAGCAAGTGTCCGGGTCGCGACGCCATCTGTGGACTCAGCTGCTCCGGCCAGGCCCCTCTGTCCGCCCCAGTGGCCAAGTACCTGCGCTGTGGCACCCTCGGGGTCTGGGATTGGCGCAATCCCAGCCACACCCGCATTCTGCCCCGCTGTGCAAGTATGTACACCACCGTCCGTGTCCATCTCGCCAGTATCTCATCGATTCCGAACTTCTATTGGCAATCTCAACTCGCAATCAAGCAGTTTGATTGACTGAGCCTGAGCTGTAGCACAGCTCATGCTCAGTCAATCAAGCTGCTCGATTTAGAGCACAATAGTGAAGTATGTTGAAATATTCAAATTCAAATATTGGCAAGATTAACGCAGGCGGTGGTGTAGGCGGGAAATTATGCGAGGCTGCAAACAGAACAGTGGCCTATTTCACCAACATTGCAAAGTATACTTATCTGGCAAAGTATACTTTGAGGGAGAAATGTTCAATTTAAGGATAAATTTATTAATTTTTATTTTACTGAATTTATTACATTATCACAGCCATTTTGGCTGTGATAATGTAATAAATTCAGTATAATTTATTCTTTATACTTTTAATCATCAAATATATGTAGTGGTTAGTTCTATATGAAGCAATGTATTTTGGGGAAAATAAATAATTCCTCCTTCAATGTATACTTTGCTAGATAAACCTTTGCAATTTTGAATGAAATCGGCTACTGGGAGAGGAGTCAAAAACAAAAAATATTGGAAATTGACTCCCGGAGTTCATCCATCCGTGTTTGCATACGTATACATGTATACATTGTCAAATTTGGAGGAGTCCCAATATTTTTAAAAGTCCATGCTGACTAAAGGACCGCTAGACTTTTAACAGTTTATATCACGATACATTCATTCTTAAAATAATTTGCTTATTCCTTTATGAGCCCCAATTACAGTGTTAACCCTTAGAAGGATGGGTTGTGGCCTAGAGGTTAGAACACCTGACTTCCCATCTTGATGTTGTGGGTTCAACAGCTCAAAAAATACTTTCATAGTATTTTCATCAACTTGTCTGTCGGATGAGACTTTACACTGTGGTCCTGTCTCTATATGACTTTAGCTGTTGCTGGGACGTTAAACCCATTCACTTTCACTTTTTTTAACCCTTAGAATGCTAGGAATGAAAATTGTTGTCTGCTGTCGATTTATGTTTTGTCTTTTTTCTCAATAAAAACATGGTTTCCTTTGGAAATGATTCTAAAGTGTGCAGACAATAACATTTAATTCAGCAGTGTAAGGGTTAACATGATTTGATTTCTTCGCTAGAGTCCATGAACGCAGTATCAAGGAGGACCAGGGTTACACTGCGGTACAAGTTCAGCACAGGATGCACAGTGACGCGGAGCAACAACTTGATGGTCAAACTGCACATTGCCTACCGGGACATTCTACGTTTATCGTGGCTACAGATTTGCACAGATACAACGTGTAGCCGAGTGACAGTGGAGACAACATGCGATTCTCTCCATACAAACTTTGTACTAGTGTCAATAACATCATATTCCTCTTTGTAAGTACTTGTTCCTTTACATCTATGCTACAAGGTACCATCCCGTTTCCGTGCCGTGCTAGATATTTTTCCCATTCACGGCACTAACCTACTATTCTATTTATCCCATCAACACTACAAATAGCTTCAAAATGAAAAAAATAACCCAAGTTAAAAAATTAGGTGGTATTGACATATCAAAAGTGTTTCACGGCACCGTGTTTCACGGCACATACGCACTGTGTTGATGGGATAAATGAAAAATGTAATCGTATTTTGTTTCGTATTTGCTATTGCAACCGATTCTGAAGTGCTACCAAAGCATGTTTTGGTTTTGTCCATTCTCAAATGCTAGGGGACAGTTTTTTCTTCCCAAACTTGAAACAAATTCCAATTTAAAAGTAAAGATTTGTATCCACCATGTATATCGATTATCATGTGTATTTGACTTCTTCAGGGGGGCTGTTGCTGGATCCAGCATTTGGGGGAACAGGGAGGGTGGGGGTGGGGGGGTTGTCCTATTATTATGCTAGCTGGTCCGGGGCCTTTTGAATGTCCGGAAATGCACTTTCCTGTATTTTACAGCATTTAAATTCAGACTTCAACTTGTGGTAAACTGTGATTTATGTAAAATCCATGGCTGAACACCCCCCCCCCCCCCCCTCCCTCCAGATCTGCCCCTGCGTACCTAATAACCCTAAATATTTGGACACCATTTATTTGGGGAAATGCATAAAAATATATGGTTTCCCCAGAACAGTGAGTGTGCCAGTCTTTGGATATAATTTGTTTTGGGAAACCCCTATTAAAACAATTTGTGTCTGAATATTCAAGGTTAATACGGTAAGTAATCTTCTATCTATGTTCCAGTGACTTTCTGCAGAGAAGTGCAGATTCCCCATCTTACAGTTGGAATGATGGCATGAGGATCATTATTTTCAAGGAGAATTCTTTTGATGCTTCGGTAAGTATCGCTGATGAAATTTACTGGAGCGACAAGGTATACCAGGATACCAGTAGCCTATTTCACCAACATTGCCAAGTATACTTTTCTAGCAAAGTATACTATGAGGGAGAAATTTTCAATTTTAGGATAAATTGATTAATTTTTAGCCAGGTTTTTTGAAAAAAAATCCAGGCTATTGGATTGGCGAAAGCCGGGGCGGCATCCACAATCAATGTTAAGTTTTTGTGTTTGAGTCCATTTCTTTGTTACTGTACCACCTAGGACCACCAAACTTTCACAGCTTCATAATCAAGGGGTGCCCACCACATATTACTATCCAACATGTTACTTTTTTTTTAATTTGACCCATTTTTTCCGCGCAGTCGACTTAGCCATTTTCAATGTTAAGTTTTCGCGTTTACAATGTTAAGTTTTCGTGTTTGAGTCCATTTCTTTGTTATTGTACAACCTAGGACCACCAAACTTTCACAGCTTCATAATGAAGGGGTGCCCACCACATATTACTATCCAACATGTTACTTTTTTTAGCCAGGTTTTTTGAAGAAAAAAATCCAGGCTATTGGATTGGCGAAAGCCGGGCGGGCGCGCGAGCGCGGGCGTTGGGTGGGCGGGCGGCGTCCACAATCAATGTTAAGTTTTCGTGTTTGAGTCCATTTCTTTGTTACGGCGGGTGGGCGGGCGGGCGGCGCGGGCGGGCGGGGCGGCGGCGTCCACAATCAATGTTAAGTTTTCGTGTTTGAGTCCATTTCTTTGTTACTGTACCACCTAGGACCACCAAACTTTCACAGCTTCATAATCAAGGGGTGCCCACCACATATCACTATCCAACATGTTACTTTTTTTTTAATTTGACCCATTTTTTCCGCGTAGTCGACTTAGCCATTTTCAATGTTAAGTTTTCGCGTTTACAATGTTAAGTTTTCGTGTTTAAGTCCATTTCTTTGGTACTGTACCACCTAGGACCACCAAACTTTCACAGCTTCATAATCAAGGGTGCCCACCACATACCACTATCCAACATGTTACTAACTTGACCCATTTTTTCCGCGCAATCGACTTAGCCATTTTCAATGTTAAGTTTTTCGCGTTTTCAATGTTAAGTTTTCGTGTTTAAGTCCATTTCTTGGTACTGTACCACCTAGGACCACCAAACTTTCACAGCTTCATAATCAAGGGGTGCCCACCACATATCACTATCCAACATGTTACTTTTTTTTTAACTTGTCCCATTTTTTCCGCGCAGTCGACTTAGCCATTTTCAATGTTAAGTTTTCGCGTTTACAATGTTAATTTTCGTGTTTAAGTCATTTCTTTGGTACGTACCACCTAGGACCACCAAACTTTCACAGCTTCATAATCAAGGGTGCCCACCACATACCACTATCCAACATGTTATTTTTTTTTTAAACTTGACCCATTTTTTCCAGCGCAATCGACTTAGCCATTTTCAATGTTAAGTTTTTCGCAGTTTTCAATGTTAAGTTTTTCGTGTTTAAGTCCATTTCTTTGGTACTGTACCACCTAGGACCACCAAACTTTCACAGCTTCATAATCAAGGGGTGCCCACCACATATCACTATCCAACATGTTACTTTTTTTTTTAACTTGTCCCATTTTTTCCGCGCAGTCGACTTAGCCATTTTCAATGTTAACTTTTCGCGTTTACAATGTTAAGTTTTCGTGTTTAAGTCCATTTCTTTGGTACTGTACCACCTAGGACCACCAAACTTTCACAGCTTCATAACCAAGGGGTGCCTACCACATACAACTATCCAACATGTGACCATTTATTTTACCTTCACCTATTATTTCTACGTAATTGACTTAGCCATTTTGAACGTTAACTTTTTAACGTACGTCTGGTTAAATTTTGTGATTAAAACTTTTTTGTTATACTATATCTCTGCAACTGCTTCGCCCATTACCTTGAAACTTCACATGGGTGTTTATCTCGTCCATATTTTCACTCTAACCCCCAACCGTGCGGCCCCTGTGCGCAATTTCAAGGTTAAATTACTTTGAATTTATTTGTTAAATTTTTTTGGTGTACTATATCTCTGCAACTGCTTCACCCATTACCTTGATACTTCACATGGGTGTTTATCATCATTGTCGCACCCGCTTGCGGAAAGCGTGATATCGTCGGCATTTTGGCATACGTCCGTCCGTCCGTACGTCCGTGTGTCCGGTTAAAGTTTTTTTTCGTTAAAGTTTTTCCATCTACTATATCTATTTTTTTAGTGTCCATGCCTCGCCCCAAGGCGCGACATGCAGGCCACGGCCATCTAGTCTACAAAAGTGGGTATAATTATGTTATCCAAGTGTCCATGCTTGGAAAAAACCTGGCCTTCGTGGCTTTGCCTCGTTTCTTGTTATTATACTGAATTTATTACATTATCACAGCCATTTCGCTGTGATAATGTAATAAATTCAGTATAATAATTCTGCATACTTTTAATCATCAAATATATGCAGTAGTTAGTTCTGTATGAAATAATGCATTTCAGGAAAAATAAATGATTGCTCCCTCAAAGTATACTTTGCTAGATAAGTATACTTTGCAATTTCGATGAAATCGGCTACAGGGGCGCGTTTCACTAAACTTTGTTCGACAAAAATGTTAGTACACAGATTTATATCAATTAAATTTTTTCACACATTAATACTAACATTTTCCACCTGCTCATAAAGTCGGGACAAATCCGGCACAAATTTGCCCAAATCAACTACTAGTAATAATGCCAACATTGCCGTAAATATTAGTTTTGCTCTTACACACTTCTTAGTGGTACAAAGTTTAGTGAAATGTGCCCCAGGCTCTACACTGTGTACACGTTTTGGACCATTATCAGTCGGCAGGTGCAGGGGTGTCTGAACAGATCCGGCATATGCGGCGACTGCCGGACCAATAATTTTGAGAAAAATATTATTTGTTTTTCAATAACTTGTGAACCGCTGCACCAATTTTGATAATATTTGCCCATAATGTGTGTCTAGGGATGGTGCTTTGTTTTGCATACTTCCCACGTTCCACCGCCCAAGGTCTAGGTCACTGAGGACTTGTGTTTACCTTGTTTGTAAGGCAAAAATGTTTTAAAGTTTTTATTTTTTATTATCAAAGCTGCCAGTTCAACACGCGTTCTACTGCCCAAGGTCAAGGTCACGTTCACTGTCTTTTTATTATTATTATTATAATTAAGGCTTCCAGTGAGGGGATAGGTTCGTTTGACGATGCCATTTCTTGTTATATATAAGCATCAACTATGCATTTCTCATGCTGTTGAATTAAACATAAAATTGCTTTTATTTTGTTTTTCGTGTCCGCTATATTTCATTTGATAAAAAATCAGCCTACAGTGCAGTCTGCGTTTTTGTTCCACCGTAGACAACACTTTCAAACTCAACGCGAATGCAACGCGAACGCAACGGTTTGCTGTAGCGTTGTATACGTTGTTTAAACGTATAATACGTTTCGTACACGTGTAATACACATTGTCAAACCGTTTAGTTTAAAAGCGTTGTATACGTTGTTTAAAACGTATAATACGGTTCGTACACGTGTAATTACACATTGTCAAATAAACCGTTTTAGAGCGTGTAATACGTTTAGCTTCAAGGCGTATAACACGCTTTGGCGTATACATATGTAGCGAGGTGAAAGCGTCGAAACGTGTACAACGCTTTACCTGGAAGCGTGTAGCTATATGAAAGTTGAAACGTGTACAACGGTTACACGTTTTAACGCGAATACCTGTTCGGCCCCGATCGCTTCGAGGCGGCCTTGTTTCGTCCCTTTTAAAATATCGCGAATACATGTACCTGTTCGGCCTGGATCGTTTACAGGCGGATCGTTTTCGCACCTACATGTACCACCATTCCGCACATGCGAATTATTGTAAGGCAGACTCATTTCGCCCCTGATATGGAAAATGAATTATACGGGTGTAAACAACAATACATTGCAGCTCCATTATAACGCGATGGTCGGGTACGTTGTATAGTGCTCGCGATAGACAGACGCTTATTACTATGTATAATGCTCGCGATCAACAGCGCTTAAAAGGATTAATTGTTAATAAATAATGGTCACGTGTCCTGCCTATTCATGCGGACGATTAGCTGTTGATACGTGCATAATCCCACCGAAATTCCGCATGAACTCTGAATTTTGTGTCAACTTTTCAACACCATTTACGGAAAATATTTTCGAAATCAATATCGGCGAAACATGTCGACAGATCTGCGTATAATCCAGTGTTTTTTTTGTAATCCATTCCTTTCGGAATACACATTTACGGGTATGAAATTATTAAATAATTTAATTTTTATTTTTGTTATTTCTCAATGAAAGTATCGTTGTGACCACTCATTTGAACCGTCTCGACGAGACGGTTTAAATGGTGCTCGCGGCATATACTTCTGAGTGCATAGAAGGAAAATATTTTCCCGCAAACATAATCGTATCCTCAGCATGAAATGGGTTACTGCATGATTGCCCCATGAGTCACACGTTCGCGACGTCTGCGGAACATCAAAGGGCGTGTTGACCAATCAGTAACATTTCAAAACATAGCCTAAAGGAGTGGTCACGACGCATTTCTCATGCTGAATGATGTCCTACAATAAGCACCTGTTAGTTGACAGGGCTTAGTGTTATCGATTTTTTTGCACAAAGCGACACACAAATCTCGTCTGAGTAATATCACAGGTTGAAGTAACGGACCGAGGTCTATAAATACATTAAATATGCCTAAAATCTTCAATTAATGAAGAAAAAAAATAATATTTTTTTTATTTTATTTTACACCCTCCATATAAAAATTAATTTTGTTTCTTCATTCATTGATGCTTTTAGGCATATTTAATGTATTTGTAGACATCAGAAATGGCGAATCTAGGAACTCTCGTATCTTTACGCTGAAGCCAGTCTATTTCAGTCACTAATCCGCTATACACCTCTCCCACGGTGTGTATAGAAAAATCGATATATGGAGAAACTGAATACACAGCGAGCTGCACACTGGTTTAACAGGGATATGGCCCGCGGATATGTGTCATAAATTACTTGGTCAAAACCGGTAAATTTACAAGGTTTATAGCGAAATAGCAGCCGACTGGCAATTTTTCTCGGATCGATTTGATAAGACTATTTTTCTAAATCTCAATCGGTCTGTAGAGTTCAAAAATCGGTCCAGAACCGGAAAACTGAAAATTTTAGAAGCCCTGCAGTCTAGAAGTATATATACACATCGAAGAACAATCTGAGCATGCTGCGCATTCTACGCGATACACGGTTGGCATACCAAAACGTGTAATGCGTTAAAACCCGTGGAAACGTGTTATACGTATAACACGGTTTCATCTGTACGGTGCTGTGTACATGTAGAAGCGTGTAACCGTTCGTCAAAGAAAGCGTTAAATCGTTTAAACGGTTTACATTAGCGTTGTATATGTTTACAACCGTTGTATACGTTTACAACCGTTGTACACGGATTACACGCTTTTGAAACTCAATGCGTTGTTTACAACCGTTGTATACGTTTACAACCGTTGTACACGGATTACACACTTTTGAAACTCAATGCGTTGAACACGGTTTGCTCGACTTTCGCGCATGCGCAAGAGTGGGGAAACGCAACGCATGGCCGAAAACGTATTACACGTAGACGACACACGGTTTGAAACGCAACTAACGGAAACTCCACGGATACGCAACGCACAACACTTTGTACACGTATAAACCCGGAACATTTTGACAGAAACAACTGTATCCACAAATTTCTAAATATTTTTTCTGCACAATTTTTGTCGTGCCCACTTGCGGACAGCGCGATATAGTCGGCAAATTGGCGTAAGCGTGCGTACATGCATCCGGGTTAAAGTTTTTATGTATACTAACGAAGCCTTGGCCACTGCCATCTAGTTTTCATTTCTCATCAAAAGTTTATGTTGTTACCACTCAGATGAACTGTCCCAATGAGACGGTTCAACTGAGTGGTAACAACATAAACATTGGGTGTGGGGACGGTGGCACCCCCAACCTTTGCTGGACCAATCGTATGATGCTTCCGACGCTCTTGGGGTGTGGTGGCTGATCTGTAGCCTATTTCACCCACAGGTGGAAGACTCGGACCTATGACACCAAAAAAAATGCCTATTAAAAAAAAATCCATTACCCCACCCACTTGGTCTCGTACAGTACCATCTTCAATAAACAAAGGTGGAGAACATTATGGCCATTATAGAAAGAGCCCTCTCATTTCTGACTCGCACAAACACAATAAACATCGATTAAATGTATGATTTCTGTATCTCGATGATTTCTGTCTGGCAATCGATAAAGGTATTAGGTGTGTGAATATATTCACTTCAAATCGCTGTTTCCAGCATTTATTCAGTTATTCGCATTTTGCATACCCTATCCAAAGCGAAATTTGCGTGTATGAAAGAATCTGACACAGAATCGGAGGCCGTCCGGCGTGGATTATCGGTCATATTTGGCCAATAACTGATTGCCAGCTTAAACTAAAGTCGTGCACCATGACCATATACATCAGAAACTCCAACCATACACAGTTCGTCCAATTGTGATCGTTCACCGATCTAAAAAACATTTTTTTTGTCTAATTTCGTTCATTATCTGGAACAGGGTCAATGCACCATCTTCCATAATACAACCACCAGCGTCTATGTTTAGAACATCTCTGATTGGCTAAATCTAAACTGTGTGACGTCATTCAACCTATTTCGGGATTCCGGAAGACATAATCTGATAGTATGCGAATCATGAATGAAAGGCAATAAAATTAGAAAAAAGTGTTTTTTAGATCGGTAAATGATCACAATTAGGTCCGAGTCTTTCACCTGTGATTTCACCAACATTGCAAAGTATACTTTTCTAGCAAAGTATACTTTGAGGGAGCAATTTTCAATTTTAGGATAAATTTATAAATTTTTATTATAAAATAATGTGTTTGTGCGAGCCAAAATGGCTGTGATAATGTAATAAATTAAGTATAATAATTCTGCATACTTGTAATCATCAAATATATGCAGCCGTTACTTCTATATGAAATAATGCATTTCAGGAAAAATAAATGATTGCTCCCTCAAAGTACACTTTAGTATACTTTGCAATGTTGGTGAAATATGGGCTACAGGAGATACACTCTTCACAATAAAAGGGATCGGTGGATGACTTTATGAAATGATTTATCAATGATTATTGAAAAGTAGTTGCTAATTGAAGGAGTCAGTGGAAGAAGGGGTCTAAGTCCTTTATAGACTTAGCTCCCTTCTTCATCTGGCCCCTTCAAATGTTTTTTTTTAAATGTTCAAATGTTGCCAGTTTGTAGTTTGTAATGCTGCGTCGCGTGTTTGTAGGATGTTGCCGGTGCAGTGCTGCAAACGAGTGAAGTAAACATTATTGCTGACCTCCACTGTGTACCGGGAGAAAACCTGGTGGGCGACGTCTGTGGTAGGTATACCGCCACTGGGAGTTACGGACAAATTGGACACGCCATGGGATTTTGTACCTTCGTACATAATTTTATGAAATATGTTTACAAAATTTACAATATTTTATGTAAATGGTGTCAAAAGTTGACAAAACTTTCAAAGTACATGCATAATTATATTTTGAAAATTGTGTCAACTTTTGACTTAATTTATGAAAAATATTGTAAATTTCGTAAATGTATTTTATGTCCGAAGGTACAAAATCTCTGAGAACAAGGACCATACAACATGTGCAACAACTGTAGTTAAATCTTAGAATTTGGGAACTGGAAATTGTCGTCTGCTGTTGTTTCAAATTTCGTCTTTTTCCGAATGTAAACATGGTTTGATAACTCTTTAGAATCATTTCCATTCCATTGGAAATGATTCTAAAGTGCTGTCAAAAGCATGAACTTGATGAGAAAAGATGGAAAATAAAAATAAACAGCAGACGACACTGTTTAATTCAGCAGTGTAAAATCAACTGCACTTTTAGGATCTACTGTCTGTTCCATGTATTGCTGCCGATGAACTTTTGGCTATTAAACATATTAAATCTAAAAAATATTTAAATGTAAATACTTTTTCAATAACAAATAAGCCACCCACCCCAATTTTGTTTATTTAATGAAATTGCGCCAAATATTGATTTTTAGCTCGACTATTCAAAGAATAAGTTGTCACCCCGGCGTCGGCGTCGGCGTCGGCGTCGGCGTCGGCGTCGGCGTCGGCGTCGGCGTCAGCGTCACCGTCACCATGCCTTGGTTAAGGTTTTTAGTCAACCTTGTATATGGAATACTACTGGCCCTACACCCACCATACTTGCACAACTTCATCTCCTAGTGATGTACATCAATAACCCCTGATCTATATTTGACCTTGACCTACATTTCCTCTTGAATTACTTAGTTAATTCCCCTTGGTTAAGGTTTTTAGTCAACCTTGGTTAAGGTTTTTAGTCAAGCTTGTACATGGAATACTATTGTGCATACAGAAACCATACTTGGACAACATTTTCTCATAGCGATGTACATCAATAACCCCTGATCTATATTTGACCTTCACCTACATTTCCTCTTGAATTACTTACTTAATTCCCCTTGGTTAAGGTTTTTAGTCAACCTTGGTTAAGGTCCACCATACTTGGACAACCTTTTCTCATAGGGATGTACATCAATAACCCCTGATCTATATTTGACCTTGACCTACATTTCCTCTTCAATTACTTAGTTAATTCCCCGTTGGTTAAGGTTTTTAATCAAGCTTGTATATGGAATACTCCTGGCCCTACACCCACCATACTTGAACAACTTCATCTCCTAGTGATATACATCAACAACCCCTGACCTATATTTGACCTTGACCTACATTTAACCTTGAATTACATAGTTAATTCCCCTTGGTTAAGGTTTTTAGTCAACCTTGGTTAAGGTTTTTAGTCAAGCTTGTACATGGAATACTATTGTGCATACAGACACCATACTTGGACAACCTTTTCTCATAGGGATGTACATCAATAAGCCCTGATCTATATTTGACCTTGACCTACATTTCCTCTTGAATTACTTAGTTAATTCCCCTTGGTTATTAAGGTTTTTAGTCAAGCTTGTATATGGAATATTCCTGGCCCTACACCCACCATACTTGGACAACTTCATCTCCTAGTGATGTACAATAACAACCACTGACCTATATTTGACATTGACCTACATTTAACCTTCAATTATTTAGTTAATTCCCCTTGGTTAAGGTTTTTAGTCAACCTTGGTTAAGTTTTTTAGTCAAGCTTGTACATGGAATACTATTGTGCATACAGATACCATACTTGGACAACCTTTTCTCATAGGGATGTACATCAAAAGCTCTGATCTATATTTGACCTTGACCTACATTTCCTCTTGAAGTACTTAGTTAATTCCCCTTGGTTAAGGTTTTTAGTCAAGCTTGTATATGAATACTCCTGGCCCTACACCCACCATACTTGGACAACTTCATCTCCTAGTGATGTACATCAACATCCCCTGACCTATATTTCGCCTTGACCTACATTGAACCTTGAATTACATAGTTAATTCCCCTTGGTTAAGGTTTTTATTCAACCTTGGTTAAGGTTTTTAATCAAGCTTGTACATGGAATACTAGTGTGCATACAGACACCATACTTGGACAACCTTTTCTCATAGGGATGTACATCAATAACCCCTGATCTATATGACATTGACCTACATTTCCTCTTCAATTACTTAGTTAATTCCCCTTGTTTAAGGTTTTTAGTCTAGCTTGTATATGGAATATTCCTGGCCCTACACCCATGATACTTGGACAACTTCATCTCTTAGTGATGTACATCAACAACCACTGACTTATATTTGACCTTGACTTACTTAGTTAATTCCCCTTGTTTAAGTTTTTTAATCAAGCTTGTACATGGAATACTATTGTGCATACTAACACCATACTTGGACAACCTTTTCTCATAGGGATGTACATCAATAACCCCTGATCTATATTTGACATTGACCTACATTTCCTCTTCAATTACTTAGTTAATTCCCCTTGTTTAAGGTGTTTAGTCTAGCTTGTATATGGAATATTCCTGGCCCTACACACACCATACTTGGACAACTTCATCGCCTAGTGATGTACATCAACAGCCATCCTGACCTATATTTGACCTTGACCTACATTTAACTTTGAATTACTTAGTTAATTCCCCTTGGTTAAGGTTTTTTAGTCAGCTTGTACATGGAATACTATTGTGCATACTAACACCATACTTGGACAACCTTTTCTCATAGCGATGTACATCAATAACCCTGAATGCTATGATTTGACCTTGACCTACATTTCCTCTTGAATTACTTACTTAATTCTCCTTGGTTAAGGTTTTTAGTCAAGCTTGTAGATGCATACTCCTGGCCTACACCAACCATACTTGGACAACTTCATCTCCTAGTGATGTACATCAATAATCCCTGACCTATATTTGACCTTGACCTACTTTTATCCTTGGATTACTTTCTTATTTCCCCTTGGTTAAGGTTTTTAGTCAAGCTTGTATATGGAATATTCCTGGGCCTACAGCAACCATACTTGGAAAACTTCATCTCCTAGTGATGTACATCAATAACCCCTGACCTATATCTGACATTGACCTACATTTAACCTTTAACCTTGAATTACTTACTTAGTTTCCCTTCGTTAAGGTTTTTAGTCAACCTTGGTTAAGGTTTTTATGCAGGCCGCGGCCACCTTGATTGTCAAGCTATGTGTACATCGTCAACCCTCGTAGTCGAGCTATGCTGTTCTCCTACAGCTCTTGTTTTGTAAGAAAACTATTTTCCTATGGGAATTTAACATGGGGCCAAATGGAGCTGGGGAGTGACGGTGGTGGTCGAAAAACGAAAACATTTGGAATGTGGCTTCGAAACCTGACTACACTGTATAGATAGTTTGGAAACGATGTAACTAAGAAAACAAAATTTAGATTTTGAAAGTCAGTCCACAAATTCCAAAATGATGTTTAAAAAATCTATTGTTAGCCCCCATGTTAAATTCCTATAGGAATATTATTTCACAATAAAATCAATATTTGATAATTTCATCAAGTGAAAAAAAATTTGGGAGGTCTTTTTTGTTATTGATAAAAAAGTACTTGATTTCAAATATCTTTTTGATTTAATGTGTTTAATTGCCAAAAGTTTGTTGGCAGCAAAACGTGGAACTGACGGTAGTCTGTGGAACAGACGGTAGTCTATTTGTTGATGGTAGTAAAGCTTCTTCAGTGACTGAATGACTTACTGGGGGTATGCCAGGCGCATCCATCATAAGGTACCCTTGTCAACAGTGGGCTCAAATCTAGTATTGGCTTTAAGTGCGAATTCACACATTTAGACAATCATGTTAACATTAGTATGATCATTCATCTACAATTTGCACTGTGTAATTGTAAATGTCGATGGAATGAAAATAGCCAAAAATATGAAGTTTGTAAAATACATGAAATGTGATGCTACTTATTGGATTATTCTTGTACAAAGAGCAGACAACTTGGAGATACCCAATGCATTTACGTGATGTGTCACAATTGCCTATTTACGCATTAACCCTTACACCGCATTAACCCCTACACCTTAAAGGTATATGCCCACGCAGCAGGTTACACTGTACTACTACTTTTCATTTTCTGTCATGCCTTATATGAGCCATTTGTCTACCCACTAACGAGTTATTTTTAATTACGGCGCATGTTAATTGGTGTTAAATCGCATTTTATATGCCGCGACCAGAAAGGATATTTTCCGACCTCGTGCTATTTTTACCAACACGCGTCACGTGACACGGTCAATCATATCACATATTTGACATGCGCAGTGAAGTATCGGAAGTTGAGAAGAAAAATCTCTGTTCGAGTCCAAATCTAAATCTCCACGTAACTCTTTCCATTTGGTGATCTGGTCGCCAATATTAACCACTCTCACTCTCTCTCTCTGTGTACTACCTGTCCCTTAGACATTTCGCCTTTTTTTTGGCCGACGCCGTTTCATACAATTTTCGTCCTGGACGTTTCGACATGTTGATATTCTTGTTTACATATTGGGAAGCCTACTGGCGCGCGTAGTATACTGCGCATGCACACCGCAAGCCGTGATGTGAAAGTCGTCATCCCCGCACATTATCAAAATAGACTGTTACCGCCGCGCGTCGCTAACAGTAAATTGATAATTAATAAATGATTATATTTGTATAGCGGGCACTCGTAATTTTTAGAACTGGTGGAATAGTGACATAATTATACACTTATTTAATTCCTATAAAGAACATTTTGTGCCTACTGCGTGGGCATGTACCTTTAACCCTTTATCATCAAAAACATGCTTTGACAGCACTTTAGAATAATTTACAACATGCTTTGACAGCACTTCAGAATCATTTCCATTGGAAATGATTCTGAAGTGCTGTCAAACCATGTTTTTGTTGAGCCCGCTTGCGGAAAGCGAGACATAGTGATCACAATGACGTCCGGGTGTCAGTGCATCTGTGCATCCGAAATCTGCATTAAAGTTTTTAAATGCCTTATATCTCTGCAGTCCTAAGTCACATTGACTTGAAACTTCATCTGCTTATTAGTCATCATCCATATATTCATTCTATGTCCCACTCATGCTTTACAGTAGTAGTATAGAGGGAGTCAAAATGATAACAGCAACCATTGTGCTGTTATTGAGAGGTATTGTAGTATTTAATGAGAAAAAGTGGTCTTGTAGTCCCAATTATATTGGAGATTGTCATACCAGATCCGAGTCACTGCTATGTCCACCATGCGGTGGCACTCAGGCTACGCATCGACTGGTTAACAAGGAATTACGTGCTTGCAAGTATTAAATCAGAATGTCAGTTATAAAGATAAAACCGATATTGTATCAACGTTAAACAGCGTTCCTATCCGACCGCTGCAGTGTATTTCACCTTATCGAGGCCACGGTGTGTATTGATTTAAACACACACAGTATTAGTGAGAACGGAGCATTTCAATCTACGATGCAGCCGCAGCCATGGCGGAGGGCGGAATTTACAATTGTTCCCTACTTGGACATTGTGTTTGGTTTAGAATGTATGGTGGCCGGTGGGTGACATACTCACGGTGGTGTTGTAACTTTTCCTCCCACTTTATCACCCAGTTTTAACCTAAATTTATCCCAATCAGTATTCTCAATCTTGGAAGGGTGGCACGTGCTTTCGTTCTAATAGTATTTTTTAAATCCTCATATCGAGACATCTCCTCCACCACCGATTCGAACTCGACATCAGATATATTGTTATCGGCCAACGCTTTGGACACGATAACGTCGATGCTATTTTTCTTAGACCTCGCGAGAACCGATATTCTGTCATGCTTTCTACTTTTATTTTCGAATTTCCTTCCCACTACTCTGAACGCTATACATAACAACCCCGCCTCAGAAGCTACAACACTTAAACCCCCTGCAATCGGGATTGCCGCAACTGTTGTCAACAATGCAGCAGTTCCAGCCCCACCTAGTATAGAAACTGATGATAATACGGTGCTTATCCCATCTACTATATTTGCAGCTCGCCTATTCTTTTTAGCAATTATTTTCCTACTTTCTACCTCTACATCCAAAATATCCTGCATCGCGACTATATTACTTAATCTAAAATCTGAACTTCTTTCGTTATCCATAATTTTATAATTAATTATACAATTAATTCAAATTTAGTTCAATCAACAATGCAACAATAGTATAAGAACTCGCCGTGCCAGCGGTTTTTGTAACAAAGTTGATAACACTACGTTGAGTAAGTTCAATTGCAATTGTTCCGACCAACACCATGATAGAGTTTAAGGCCAGAATTTTTTATTTTCTTGGTTTACAAACCCGCCGACCCTATTTTTTGTCAAACGGAAATAAAAATAAAAGACGTACTGTCCACTTTTATTTTTTATTTTTCCGCCGGCCCAAGATTTTCCCGATTTCCTAAAATAAAATTCTAGTCCATCGCTCATTTCGGCAAGCCAGTAAACCGTCCCACAGAGAATAATTAATTACTCGCGGTCGCACAATGAAAATTATAAATCTATTTATGTCATATTAAACAGGACGGACTTGATTTAACAAAATATATACAGTGCGACCCCGTTTTTGTACACGCTTCACTATAACACGATTTCGGTTAGTACACGGTTGTGCCTTGGCTCCCGAATTTTTTTCCTATTTGTATATCAAAATCGTGTTAAATTCGTTACAAGACTATTGTCAGAAATCGTGTTAAATTTGCGATTCTTTCCCAAATTAGACCAAAATGGACGATTTTTTTTTTTTATGGACGACATAGCCTCCTTTTATCTCACCGATGTGAATGTGCAGCTGATCACGTTTGCATATTTCGTAAATTAATCCGAGCAAACTGGGAATAAGATCAGTAAGACCAGTAACAAAGCAGTGCTAATTGTTATGTGCTCGATTTCATTTTTTCCGGCATGCGTTCGCGCTCACCATTGGTGGAATATTAATTAGGTGTAAAGGCTGACCAATTGGAGATCGCGTATCAGTCGCGCAGAATTAACTCGACCCAGATTAACTAAAGTGTTACAGCACTGCCCACGCCCCCGGCGCATGTACACAAATGTGTACCTGACAACTGGCCTTGTTTTTTCGCTATGTCATAATTGAGCCAGTGCACGAGATAATCAACTTTATTATATAACTGAGATTTTCACCGAGAATGATTTGACTTTTTTCTGCAAATATATCGGAAAGTTGATAACATTTTTCAGAGCAAATGCGTAATAATTACTAATTTAATATTCGTCAAAATTCGATATCGTTTACAGAAAATGTACACTATTATCAGATTCATCTTCGTCGAAAATCTCACGTGATAAACCTGATTACCTCATGAACTGGCGCAATATTATAACACGTCGGCAAAAACAACGTCTATACAGGTCTGTACTCAAACCCACAGGTGGAATAGTCGGACGTGTGACACAAAGAAAAGAAAGAAAATTACAAAAATATCCATTACCCCACCCACTTGATCTCGTTCTATTATTAACGTCATGTACAGTACGATACCAGGTGGGTGGGATAATGGGATTTTTTTAATAGGAATTTATTTTGGTGTCATAGGTCCCGAGTCTTCCACCTGTGTGCTCACCATATGAACACAGATTGCAACGCACGAGCTTGTCCGTGATGTTGCAGCTGATGGAACCACAGGTGGAAGACTCGGACCTATGACACCAAAAAAATGCCTATTAAAATAAAATCCCATTACCCCACCCACTTGGTCTCGTACAGTACTATACGCTATATCAAGGTGAGTATAAATAGCGCTATTATAGAAAGAGCCCTCTCTTTTCCGGCTCGCACAAACACAATAAACATCGATTAAATGTATGAAATATGTCTCTGGCAATCGATAAAGGTATTAGGTGTGTGAATATACTCACTTCAAATCGCTGTTTCAAGTATTTATTGAGTTATTCGCGTTTTGATTACCCCATCCAAAGCGAAAGTTGCGTGTACGAAAGAATCTCACACAGAATCGGAGGCCGTCCGGCTGGATTATCGGTCATATTTGGTGGCCGATAGCTGATCGCCAGCTCAAACTAAAGTCGTGCACCATGATCATATACATTAGAGACTCCAACCATACAAAGTTCGTCCAATTTGTGATATTTCGCCGATCTAAATAACACTCTTTTTTCTAATTTTATTGACTTTCATTCATGATTCGCGTTACTATCAGATTATGTCTTCCGGAAACCCTGAAAAGGGAAAGTCCTCCCAGTCTATTTTTAGGTTTAACCAATCAGAGATGTTCTTACATAGACGCTTCGGTGGTTGTATTATGGAAGATAGTGCATTGACCCAGTTCCAGATAATGAACGAAATTATAGAAAAAAGTGTTTTTTAGATCGGCGAACGATCACAATTGGACGAACTTTGTATGGTTGGAGTCTCTAATGTATATGATCATGGTGCACGACTTTAGTTTGAGCTGGCGATCAGCTATCGGCCAAATATGACCGATAATCCAGCCGGACGGCCTCCGATTCTGTGGATGGAACAGGATATCGGTCATTGGGTCATTGGGTCATTGCGTCATCATTACTACACTTTTTTCTACACGCATTTACAATAATGGATTGCACGGACCTGCGTAGATCTACATTCTACATGAAATTGATGAATAAATGAAACATGACGTTAACAATTCTTGGATTCAATATATTTATTACATGCGAAGATAACAGTGAAAACTTATGGCATATTATAGGCATTGGCGACGTCGTTATTCATTCGCAGTCACAGTGTACAGTGTACATGTATTTTTTGTTGACATTATGATGCGTCTTGGGCGAAAACGGATATAGCACGGTTCGGATAAGCAACACGGAAGGTTGTATGTCGCCGGACTTCCGTGTACTAACGGGGTCGCACTGTATCACCGACGGCAATCCCCGATTCGGTTACGGACGTGTGTTCAGGATACAGAATACCCGCGAATGCCCGCGAGCAGTAAATTCTAAAAGCCATTCGCCACACCAATATGTAACCTATATAAAATTAATTGTTAATTTATGTATTGTATCTGCTATATACAACTTATTCCGTAATGTTCCATTTGTAGCACCTTGGAAAGTGATGTCAAAAGTAAGTCTGAAGTGATTCAGGATATTCCAATTTCAGGGCTGAATATATAGTTTATGTAAATATTGAGCTCTGATTTTGGGAATTTCCCTCATTTTTTACAGGTTGAATACAGGATAATCCATCCTGTTGGCCCGGCCTTACATGACCCTGGCTGTTGATAGGCCGTTAAACACCAATAATCAATCAATCAATCTTAAATGTCTAGTATTAAAAGGTGAACATTGTCATCCAAGTGAAAAAAGTGGTCACAGTCAGACACCGAAATATACCACTTGATCTACATCTGTCAGACCGTGACCACTTTTTTCACTTGGGTGACAATGTTCACCTTTTTTTAACATGTATGTCGCCTTTTTGTGGGAAAAGGTTTACAGACACAATTTTCTAGTGTTTTTTATGAAAAGTACATGCAAACAGTGCAGATCATGATGAGAAGGATCATTAAAATCCTGCTCATCTGGAGCTAGACTGTTTGCAAACATTGTTACAGAGGCCTGTTGTATTGAAAGGGTTAATTATTAGTAGATGTGTACAATCATATCAATACTAGTTTATTTGCCTTGTGTTTATAGTAGGCATATTTTCTATCAGAATAATTGCTAAAAATGGTTAAGAAAGCATTTTTCGAAAATAAAAAATATAACGTAATTATCACTTTTATTTTTATTGTCGACTGGCCATTTTTGGTACTTTTATTTTTATTTTTATTTGGCCCCCTCGACCCGAATTTTTTAAAAAAATTCTCGTAAACCAAGAAATTAAAAAATTCTGGCCTAACCCTCCTGACAGAACAGTGCTTGGGTTTACAGCCACTTCTACACCACTACACGCCCCTGCTGGTTTAGAGCACACCAGAGATTGTTCTTCTCCATCTACCACGAGGGCTACAACGACCTCACCCACAGGATCTCCTTTAGCATTAATCGAACAAACCGCCATTCGTAAAACCGTACCTGGAGAGGGCATGACATGCCCACCATATCTATTACTAGCTTTAGACCCAAATGAATATTCATAAGCCCCCTCACTTAATGGACCCCGCTTCTCCGCCCAAACAGTTATGACCTTTCTTAGAGAGTTTGTGGTAGACCTAACCTCCAACTCTTTAATGTATGTGTTAGTAAGCTTCATACCACGAATATAGTGTTCAAACAACTTCTCATGACGCCTATCAAGGGCCTCCTGGTCTGATTTGAATGTATCAATATCCATTGGATATTGGGTCCGTATATTGGCTAAGGTTAGGTCTATAGCTGCGGGATCCGCTATATATGTTTTAGCTACCTCAATCGCTGTATGGATCTCCCCGCGAACCTTTTCAGAGGTATCCTCAAGAGTTTTGTCAACGTCTTTACGAACTTGATTTATTTTCTCATCTAACGCACCAACTGATTCCTCAATAGAGTTGGTAGATTCAACCACTTGAGCTCCTAACTATAATCCCCAGCCGCTGCTCTGAGCGTAACATTCCATATGCTTCTGTAAGATCCGTCTTTGCTTTTTCACGAAATTCGGTTATTTTTCCACCTAGTTCAGTAAGTGATGCATGATCCTCTTCCCCAACTTGGATTATTTTCCTACCGAGATCCTTAAGTCCTGTATGTGCCTCTTCGCGAACTTGTGCAGTTGCCGTCAGGACGTCTACTCTAAGCTGTGCTATACTCCTGTGAATCTCGTTTGTGGTGTCCGATATAGTTATATTGATCAGTGATCTGGTTTTTCCGGTAGTTAAAAAGTCTCTCTCTGTCGGGATGAATCCCCCCCTTCTGCCGGTTCCAAATTCTTTGAATTTATATCTGTCACCCAATCCCGTTCAAGGGAAGAACTACCTGGTCCGTATATACTCATAATATTTAATTTTAAGAAAATTATAAAATTAAATTATAATATTGGGAGCACTTATACTCAATTGGAAATTTCTAGGACGACCGAAATCGGATAATAGTTATTCAACTCTTTAGATCGGTCGTCGAGAATAGAGACCTTAAATTCGTGGATGTGTCCAGATTCCAAAACTTTCATCTCGGGGGAGGGGATGGGAAGTCTAATGTCACAGTCTCCCCAAAATAACAATCACTGGTGGGCACTGTTTTAAGTAGTGTGCTGGGGGCCATTTACCAGGTTGTACGACGTGTTCAACTGGTTCAAATGTATTTTGAGGGTTTTGGTAAAGGCTAGATCCACCGGGTTATCACCGACGTACTCACCCGAGACAAACACTCCTTTATTTGCGGAGTATGTCTCTCTAAAACCGAGTTGAATACCCAACATCGGGGAGATCATTATCTGGTGGTCTGGGCTGATGGTCATTGTTACAAGTCCGGTAGCCTTCGATACTGTGAGGTTGACTATACCGTCAAGCTCTGTGGAAACAAAGTGTATGAGCTGTCTTATTCCCCACAGTCCGTGAGGCAGCTTTACACCTACTTGTTGTCCATCCTTCACATAGTAAAACCCTTCGCTCTTCCCCACATTCTGCCATCCAACCGTGAAGGTGATTGATCTGAGCCCTACCCGGCGTTTTCCGCAGCAGTTGTCGATTGACTTCTGAAGTTCACAACTTTCTTTTTGAATATTAGTGATAGTAGCAAACATAATAAACTCCGATTAAAATGTCGTTGGATACCAAGGCATTTAGCTTCAATTCAAAGGCAAAGTACGCTGGGGGAGCTGTGTACTACTTAACGGTAGGAATCAACTACTTAATTAGAAAGCTAATAAACCAAACAATAAGAGTAAATCTAGTTTGTAAAGACACGAACAAAGCACTTGAGGAGACCAAAAAAAAGGATTGTGTTGAGGTCCGTACCACTATCGAGGAGCTTACCGCATTTCATGCAACTTTTTCAAACATATTTGATAATGATAGGCTGCCCAAAATTACTACCCAAGAAACCAGAGACGCGTGGAAAGCAACACCGATGCAGTTTTGGCAGAACCAGTTAAATTTTGCTATGTGGTGTGCCACAACCGGGTGTGGTGTCTTACATAAACCACATGGATCATAAGAAAGCTTTCTGCGAGAGTGTTTATATTGTTCACGTCTACTACACTATTAGGAGGATTCTCAAAGAGATGAGTGTGAAAACACCCCAAGAGGATAATTGGGACCCTCTATACAGCCCATACGACCACAAAGCCTACAAAATAATATGCAATGAATTTCAGATTTCTAAAAATACCGACTGGAAACAGAAAATAGTTACTAAAAATGGTGGGTTAGGTGATATATATGTAAATGGTTACATCGTAACGGACACGAGTCTTGGGTTTTTTAATCCTACCCACATGACATATACACGAAATGACCCAAATGTTTACTGTAGTTTTGGCGGGTGTAAATACATCGTGGATGAACCTGTCGACTACATAGAACAACGCGAACACGTCGACACCGGCTTGGGGACTTTCATTTTGGATAGGGGGAAGGGGTTCACCAGGGTTGGAGTTATTCGCCTCAACGACTCCATTCGCACATACGTCTGGGCCATCCTCGGCGCACAGGGGCAAGTGCGCACTTCTATAATAGGAGATGGGAAGGCATTTGACGCGCAAAAACAGTTCTTGGCAAATGTCGAGGACGCAATAAACAGACCGGTGGACCTCCCGGATGCGATCAGGCGGTATCAAGACGTTTTGCAGAATGCCAGAACCCCATTAAACTATAAATTTGGAACAGGTCTTTATAGCGCGCCGAGCAATATGATACTACGAGA
This sequence comes from Conchocele bisecta, assembly GCA_029237695.1. Classification (NCBI taxonomy): domain Eukaryota; kingdom Metazoa; phylum Mollusca; class Bivalvia; order Lucinida; family Thyasiridae; genus Conchocele; species Conchocele bisecta. The sequence goes on along the minus strand of CM055265.1, from coordinate 21,924,994 downwards.
CGACCCGGTTGACGGTTACAATAATAAGATCCTAATCGCCACCGCCGATCAAAAAAATCAGCTACACGCGAACATGAACACGGGTGTCATAAAATCACTTTTAAAAACCCACTCCAGAACCCCCAAAACCCCCAAATCATGAATCGGATACACCACCAAGTTCCACCTCCGCACCCTCAAGTCATGAATCGGATACACCACCAAGTTCCACCTCCGCACCACCAAGTCATGAATTGGATACACCACCAACAACCCACGAGGAGGAGAAATTAGGGCTCGTCGTCACCCTCGTGGTGATCGTACTACTCGCTCTTTGGTTTTAGGAACTCTCGGGTGGAGAATAGTAGAAGACCGGCGATCGATTAAAGCCCAAGCATTCTCGGCGAGCCATCCGGCCGTTTTTGATAATGTAGATAACAAGTAGGAGACGACACTCCCGATCAGCCCTGGCAGCGCGGCAGCCGCCTTTCCGGCATATCTAGCCAGGAGACTGGCTAAGGCTTTTAGATGTTTTTTATGCCCCACCACGATAGTGGAGGGGGCATTTAGTGTTACCCTTGTCCGTCCGTCCTGTCCGTCCCGTCCGTCCCATCCGTCCGTCACGAAACTTTAACGCTCGGGTAAATGTCTCATAATTTCTTCATCCTTTGACCGATCTGCTTCATATTTCATATACACATTGCTCTAATGGTCCTCTACCTCCCTGTACCACGTTCGTCCTGCCTCCGCCAAGCCCAGGGTCAAGGTCACATACTTGGTGCTTCAAAAACTTTAACGCTTGGGTAAATATCTTATAATTTACACACGCATTGCTCCAATGCTCCTCTACCGCCCTGTGACAAATCCACATTCGTCCCACCCGGCTAAGCCCAGGGTCAAGGTCACAGACTTGGTGCGTTCGAAACCTTAACGCTCGTGTAAATGGCTTATAATCAAATATGCCTCGTTTTCTTTGGCTGCCAGCGGGGGCATTCATATGCCGACAAGCCACATTTCTAGTAATTTTTGTTTCCTTCCACGGATCAGCTTCATACTTCATATACGCATTGCTCTAATGGTCCTCTACTGTCCTGTGCCAAATCCACATTCGTCCTGCCCCCGCCAAGCCCAGGGTCAAGGTCACATACTTAGTGCTTCAAAAACTTTAACGCTCAGGTCAAACCTGTCTTAAGCAGCCACCCAAGGGAAGTGACAAAACTGGCTGCTTAACAGAGGTGACCTCTTAATAGAGGGTTGTGTTTTCAGGTACATTTCAGGTAAATTTTGAAAATTGAAATGAAGATAAAGATAACAGACATGTATGTTGACTTGATAATACAAATGTAATAAATAATATTAATGATTTATTTAGAGTACCATATTGATTAAATATGTATGTTTTAATGCAATATAAATGTGTATCTTTATATTTCTCTAATATTTTCAAAATTGAACCTGAACATGTAATGAGTGGATTATATCATTTAATGAAATAAAAAATCTGTCAACAAATAAAAACACCAATGTTCACGTTTTTGTTGTTATTTTACAGCCTACTGCAACTGTTAATTTGCAAGATTCATATTGTAGACAATTTATTGTACTAGATAATAGGGCATAATTTGGTATAATCGGAAATGGTGTGGGATAAGTTGTGCAATTTTTTATTTTTTTTTATTTATTTTTTTTGTCGGTATTGGTCAAGTCGAATTTGAATTCATTTCCAATTGTCTATGTAAATAATGCATAGGCGATGTCAGCAAAAGCAGTCAATAAGTGCGACATTCGGCTCATATTCGACATATGAGCCCATTTGCTTAAATTATATTTGAGCCGGTTACACTCGGTCCTGGGCAATACACACCATTTATATCAGCTATTCGTGTTTTGTCAATTTGGTAACTGGCAATGGGCTGTTCCTTTTTACAACATTTGTGTCGGTATAGAAATTATGAATCGACGGACAAGGGTGCAAGAACCCTATGCGATAGGCTGTTCTTTCAATAATGTGCCGAAAATTCGGGCAACACAATTTGCACCTGTGAAACACCCTCTCAATATCGCCGACGTGGCGACGTGTTAGGTGTTTTAATTACCCGCATTGACTGCTGACATCATTGTTAATTCGCGCTTCAGTAACGACCGCTGCAGGGTACATTGAAATCGAGATTAGAGGTGACCGTTTAATGAAATTGGATCACTAGTTTGGGACGATAATTAATGACCGCTGGCCGCGTTAGACGAGTGACCGTTGAATGAAAGCGTTTTATATAGCAAAAATGCGCGGGAGGAATTTGAAGTGGCCGCTTAACGGTGGTGACCGCTGATTAAAGGTGACCGCCATAGCAGGTTCGACTGTATCTTATTATTTCTGTTTTCTTTCACGGATCAGCTTCATACTTCATAAAAGCATTGCTCTAATGGTCCTCTACCGCCCTGTGCCAAATCCACATTCGTCCTGCCCCCGCTAAGCCCAGGGTCAAGGTCACATATTTGGTGCTTCAAAAACTTTAACGCTCGGGTAAATATCTTATTATGCCCCCGCCACCGAATGGTGAGGGGGGCATATAGTGTTACCGGCGTCCGTACGTACGTACGTACGTACGTACGTACGTACGTACGTACATCCCGAAACCTTAACGCTGGGTAAATGGCTTATAATTTCTGTTTCCTTGCTCGGATCTGCTTCACATTTCACACACGCATTGCTCCAATGGTCCTCTACCGCCCTGTGACAAATCCACATTCATGCCGCCCCCGCTAAGCCCAGGGTCAAGGTGCGTTCGAAACCTTAACGCTCGGGTAAATGCCTTATAATTTCTGTTTCCTTACTCGGATCTGCTTCACATTTCACACACGCATTGCTCCAATGGTCCTCTACCGCCCTGTGACAAATCCACATTCGTCCCACCCCCGCTAAGCACAGGGTTAAGGTCACAGACTTGGTGCGTTCAAAACCTTAACGCTCGGGTAAATGGCTTATAATCAAATATGCCTTGTTTTCTTTGGCTGCCAGCGGAGGCATTCGTGTGCCGACAGGCCACATTTCTAGTTTCTGTTTTCTTTCACGGATCAGCTTCATACTTCATATACGCATTGCTCTAATGGTCCTTTACCGCCTTGTGCCAAATCCACGTTTGTCCTGCCCCCGCCAAGCCCAGGGTCAAGGTCACATACTTGGTGCTTCAAAAACTTTAACGCTATCTTATTATTTCTGTTCCTTTTCACGGATCATCTTCATACTTCATATACACATTGCTCTAATGATCCTCTACTGCCCTGTGCCAAATCCACATTCGTCCAGCCCCGCCAAACGCAGTGTCAAGGTCACATACTTGGTGCTTCAAAAACTTTAACGCTCGGGTAAAAAAATATTTTGACTTGGAATTTGGCCTCATTTATTATCAAAGCGATATGTGGGGCATCCGTGTTCTATGAACACATTTTCTAGTTGCCCACTCCTTTGCTCTGCCGGATGGCGCGGGTGCTGGCACGGGTGCTGGCGCGGGTGCATCCGCCGCACCGCCGCACCGCCTACGAGCAACTCGATAGCTAGAACTATGGCCGATATAGTCATGCCGACAGCTGCGAGGATGCTTACTATTGTGATGCCCTGCTCTCTGAACAGAGTGCGAATACGCTGACCGAGTGTCGTGTCCTTGTGCCGAACCCTCAAGATTGTTTCGCGGATCCGACTTATTTGTGTGCGGAGAGCCTCACGGCAAGCCTATGCAGCCTCCAAGCGACCTGCTCTTTCTTCCCGCAATGGTCGTTGATCCGCTCGGTAGATTCTCTATCATCACAGACTTCCCCAAGTTTTCTTTCTTCTAGCGCGATATGTTCATCCAGCATCGAGAGCTTGGAGAGGTTAAGGACCAGTTCGCCCCGGACTATTTGCAGAGCCTTATTGAGGCCCCGGAGTTCGCGAAGAGGTAGCGGTGGGTCATCGTTCGACCCTTGGTCGAGGTTGAGTATTCCATCTATTTCGTTTTCGTTGATCTCCATTGTGCGAATAGTGTCGGTGGCTACACGAGGGAGCTCGCTGAGCTCGATCGTTTCTATCGCGGCGGCCGTCTTCGCCATCGTTTCGTCGGTACACTGTAGGGCCTCTACAGCGCGGGTCGGCATAATTGTTTTACCACGCGCCCAATCTACGAATCCTAGTTCGTTCTTTATGATTTGGCCACCGCCCCGGCTTCCAGCAATGGTGTTCAGCGATAGGGGTTTTCCGGTGCTTATGTTGACAAGCTCGATATTTGATACTTTTAGTCGCAACCTACCAAACAGATCCAATTCGAACTTGGAGTAGTCACGACTGACAGATGGGACCACACCTTTTTCTGACAAACTGTTGTAGTAGTCGTCTACAGCTGACTTGACTAATTCCTGACTTAGACTAATGGTGTTGGTAGCGGCACCTATTTAATCAGGCGGCTGGTGCCTCTATGAAGGGCGTTTCGACATCGATGTCATCATCAATGTCATCATCGATGTCATCATCTCGGCCGAATTCTTCCATATCGTAATCCTCCATTTTTATGCCCCCGCCACCGAATGGTGAGGGGGGCATATAGTGTTACGCTGGGTAAATGCCTTATAATTTCTGTTTCCTTGCTCGGATCTGCTTGAAATTTCACACACGCATTGCTCCAATGGTCCTCTGCCACCCTGTGACAAATCCACATTCGTGCCGCCTCCGCCAAGCCCAGGTTCAAGGTCACAGTCTTGGTGCGTTCGAAACCTTAACGCTGGGTAAATGCCTTATAATTTCTGTTTCCTTGCTCGGATCTGCTTCACATTTCACACACGCATTGCTCCAATGGTCCTCTGCCACCCTGTGACAAATCCACATTCGTGCCGCCTCCGCCAAGCCCAGGGTGAAGGTCACAGACTTGGTGCGTTCGAAACCTTAACGCTGGGTAAATGCCTTATAATTATGCCCCCGCCACCGAATGGTGAGGGGGGCATATAGTGTTACCGGCGTCCGTACGTACGTCACGTACGTAACGTACGTAACGTACGTAACGTACGTAACGTACGTCCGTACGTACGTACAAAACCTTAACGCTGGGTAAAATGCCTTATAATTTCTGTTTCCTTGCTCGGATCTGCTTCACATTTCACACACACATTGCTCCAATGGTCCTCTGCCACCCTGTGACAAATCCACATTTGTGCCGCCCCGCCAAGCCCAGGGTGAAGGTCACAGACTTGGTGCGTTCGAAACCTTAACGCTGGGTAAATGCCTTATAATTTCTGTTTCCTTGCTCGGATCTGCTTCACATTTCACACACGCATTGCTCCAATGGTCCTCTGCCACCCTGTGACAAATCCACATTCGTGCCGCCCCCGCCAAGCCCAGGGTCAAGCTCACAGACTTGGTGTGTTCGAAACCTTAACGCTGGGTAAATGCCTTATAATTTCTGTTTCCTTGCTCGGATCTGCTTCACATTTCACACACGCATTGCTCCATGGTCCTCTGCCACCCTGTGACAAATCCACATTCGTCCCGCTCCGCTAACCGCCCAGGGTCAAGGTCACAAACACTCGGGTAAATGGCTTATTATGCCCCCGCAACCGAATGGTGAGTGGGGCATATAGTGTTACCGGCGTCCGTCCGTACTCGGGTAAATGGCTTGTAATCAAATATGCCTCATTTTCTTTGGCTGCCAGCGGGGGCATTCGTGTGCCGACAGGCCACATTTCTAGTTAACTATGTATTAAAGAAAAAACCATACGGGTTTAATAGAGTATTTAAATATGTCTTCAAATTAATATGGCCGCAAACTCAATCCATACCGCAGACTGCTGGATCCCCTTGGGGCGAAAGGTGTGAGATAGAGCGTCGTTATTACGAACAACTTATCGACGATCGACCAGAACCAGCAGCTGTTGGTCCGCTTCCCCAACCTCGGAGCTAGCGACGTCATTATGCAGGGGACTGTTCGCCTCGCTTTCACTATTTCGCTGACGTCGAGAGACGTGGACCGAACCGTCATTCAGAACCTAGGTCACGCCATCGTCAAGAAGACCATGATCAAGATTTCTGCTAATGAGGTGATGTCGATCGACGACAGCGACGTCTACCATTGTTATCAGGACCTGTGGAAGACAGAGCAAGAGCGCGAAAATGCGGTTTATCAGGGTATTGATACCAGCAAAAATAAGAACGTAACCAGACTTAGAATCGGGGCTGGTAACAAGGCAGATAACGACGCGAGCGATAACGCGATCGCGGCTGCTTACGGCAACCGCTTCTACATCCCGCTCGACTTTGTGTTGCTGGAGAGTCACATGCCCTACTATCAGAGTGCTTTGGCTGACCGCCTCGAATACGAACTAACGTTCAACGACTACGGCCGAGTTCTCATAGCCACCGACATGGCATCGACGTATACGATCGACAATGTTTCGCTGGAGTATGACATGGTCACGATGCCCGAACTCGCGCGATTGATCAGAACACAGTACTCCGGGCGCGTTGCCATACTTTACGACTGAGTTCTTCGCCATCGCAAGATGACGAAAGACAAAAGTGACACATTGTGGAATATTATGTCAACGTACCCGCCCGCTCGATGAAAGGTATACTGATGCTCGAGGAGCGTCGGTTCGAGCTCGGGGTTAGAAAAACCAACAAATTCTATAACCCCAAAATCACGAAGGTAGAGGTGACGATCGAGGGAGTCCCCAATTAACTCTACAGCGCGGGCCTTCGCGCGCACCAGCAGTGGGACGAAGTCAGAAAGCAGTTTGCTGCTGGCTCTAAGAACGTGACCCAGAGGTTGCCGCGGTTGCCAAATACCTGCAGCTCTCGGACGTCTCCCTCACGCAGTTCCTGACTAGCAAATACGCGTTATGGCTAGACATGCGAGTCAGTGACGACGACCAAATGCACGGTAGTGGACGCCAAGTTGAGAACGCTAGCGAGGGTGTGACGATCCAGATAACCAAAGAGGCGGATGGAGCTAGGCCATTGAACGTGTATCTATATATAATCACAGACGCACAACTCAACATCGAAGATGGTTGATACGTCTCAGCACTCTACTGATTTAATAAATCAATCTAAAGATTTAAACCCAATTAAAATTGGAGTTTGTGATGCCCACTCTGCCATAATATATGGGCAGACAGGATGCGGAAAAACTGTTTTCATCCTCGACTTGCTCGAGGGGTCCTACCGCAATGCCTTTCGTCACATTGTGATCCTGTGTCCCACTGTGCGGCACAACGATACTTATCAGCGGCGCCCGTGGATATGGACCGACCCTGAGGTATACGTTATTGACCCCAGTGATAGGCTTCATGATTGGCTGCGTGGTTTATACCAAATCTTCCAGGGCGAGCCCACCCTATACGTGATTGACGACTGCTCGGCCAAGGCGGCGATGACCAAAAAGAAGGACATGCTCTCTGAGCTCACATTTTCTGGCCGCCATGCGGGGCAAAGCGTATGGATCTCCACTGAGAAGTACAATGCCGTCCTCAAGGGTCTGCGCGAGCAAACGAAATGGGTCGCCCTCTTTCACTGCAAGGACCGAGACTCATTCGATGACTGTCTTCGAGAGAACGACGTTATCCCAACGCGCGAGGAGCGCCTGCAGGTTAGACAGATGCTTTCGGAAACTAAGCACGCCAAGCTTCTGCTAATGACTGATCAACCAACTGCTTACAAAGTCATCAAGTAATTAGTAACTGCTGAGCAAATGCTTAACAATGCTGAGCAATTGCTGAACAGTGCTTAAGAAATACTTAACAATGCTTAACAATGCTAATGCTCCGCTTAATAATTGTTAATTTTCTTAAAATTAATTTATTGCTTTGTTGCGAGCATAACGGTGATCATAAGTATCGGGTGGTGCGCTTTTATTACTTACCAATATTATTGGATTAAATCAATATGTCAGACTTATGAGACTTGTCAGAATAGTACACCCAACACTGTTGAAATTAAAAACACAATGAACTGCGACGAACTTCTCGACCAGCTAATGGAAGAGACAGCAGGAACCGACACGCCATCTTTCCCGAAAGAAACTGTAGGAACCGACACGACATCTTTCCCGAAAGAGCAATCGTGGATTGCAACGGCTGCCGATACGGTCCTGAAAGAAAATGAAAACACGACGCACCACAAGCGGTTAGCTGCGCTGGTTGCTGGGGGGCAATCAGAGCAGTATTTTGGTAGGCGTCTCTCAGTTTGCCAGGTGGATAAAATGTCAGATGTAGTGGTTGATAAAATGTATGCGCGATACGAATCCAAATTGGGGTCAGAGATGACGAAAACTCTTGGGGCGGCGGCTATTCATTTGTACGCTACCGCTGTCATTGCAATTCTCCCTATATCTGACACTGCGGGGTTGATTGGTGATATAGAGACTGACCCTTTTGTAGGACACACTCTTAGAACGGCCTGCTGCTCAATTTATCACAAGTTTGGAATGTACTTAGCTCCGCTGACAACCGCATTGACCACGGCTAAACACTGTCAATTTGGACATATATGCCCACAAACTATAAGCTCTAATATTATAAATGATGACACAAGACGGAACCGCAATCCCCGTTGCTTCAACACTGTTGAACCCGATTGCTCTTCCGATTGATCCTCCAATTGCACGACACAAAAACCCAAAAAGACAGGCAGCTGGGCGGACAGCGGCTGCCACCCAAAAAATTAAACAAGATAAAATACTCGCCGAGCTTCGAGAGGCCAAACAGTCGTTGCAATCGGGGATTGCGACACCCCAAAGCCAATCAGAAGAGCAATCGGGGAGTGCTGTAGCTCCTGCCCCCTATTACCTCAACATTGTTGAACCTGATTTGAAAATCATCCCGTGGGTTGTTGGTGGTGGTCTGGCAGTTGTGGGCACCGTGTGTGTGTGGAAATACCTTTCGAGACAACCCCCAACCTCAACACTGTTGAACCCGAGCATGTTGGAGGCGGTTCCGAAGAAAGTTACGAAACACCAATCGCAATTGGATGGAAGCATGAGTGGAAAAACGAACCGCCCGTGTGGACTGGATCAACCAAGAGCTTTGCCGCGAGAGTCACGCCGTGCAAACTTTCCGGAACGTTGACGAAGCCATGCGCGAATACAAGCTGGCATATCCGAAGAAAATTCTTGCACCGATGGATCCCGAGCCCCAACTTTCAAATTTATATGTTCCGTCAAAGGCCCAAAAAGACCGCGAGATCGCGTTCATTGTCGTGGGAATGGGTGCGGCAGGTCTCGTCAGCTACTATATTGGAAAAGCAATAAGCAAAAGCAATAAGCAAAAGCAATAAGCAATAATTATGTAAAAAAGTTTTTAAATAATATATATATATATAGAACGACCAAGGTTTCCGAAAACGCAGCCAAGGAATGGCACAAGAAGCAGGCCATCTGGCAGATCTATTTACCCGCGCCTCACAATATTCCGCGCCCGAAATTCGACCCAGGTTTCCGAAAACGCTGCCAAGGAATGGCTCAAGAAGCAGGCCTTCTGGCAGATATATTTGCCCGCGCCGTGCAATATTCCACGCCCGAAATTCGACGAGCCGAACGAAGTCCACCAAGCAGACCTCCTATTTCTCCCTCACGATCGCGTCGGTCGCAAGACGTACAAGTACGCATTGACTATCGTTGACGTAGCGAGTCGCTATAAGGGGGCTGAGCTAAAGAGTCTAAGGAGGTGGCTGAGGCTCTTTCCCGAATATATAAAAGGAGTCTTCTCAAATGGCCGAATCTTCTCCAGGTCGATCCCGGCCACGAGTTCATGGGCGCGGTCTCTCATCTATTGTCTAAACACAAAGTTTCTGTCAGACGCGGCCGCGTCAACATCCACCGGGACCAGGGGATCGTGGAGCAGTTCAATCGAACCCTGGCTGAGAGGTTTTTCGGACACCAATACGCCAAAGAGCTTTAGATCCTCATTCGCGATCGACCGAGTGGGTGAGCAGGCTGCCCGCCGTGGTCTCCGCACTGAAGGTGCGAGGTGGCGAGGTGACCAGATTGATCGGTAAGAAGCCCGTAGATGCCATCAAGGCGAAAACGGTGGCTCACAAACCATCCACCGTCTCGCGTGGGCGCCCTGTTGGTTTAGCGGAGAAACAACTTCCATCGGATGTTGCCGTCCAGTACCTATATCAACCGGGAGAGCTCGAAGGTGGACGGCGCCGCGCTACTGATCCCGTGTGGTCTCTCGATGTATATCATCTAGATCAATCTATTACCAAACCCGATGAGCCTGTGCTCTACTATTTGGATGGTAGTCCATCGCGCGGGTTTGTTCGCGAAGAACTTCTTGCGGTGCCTTCTGATACCCAGCTGTCTCCGGTCCGTCCGTCGTTATAATCGGTCAGGCTCTCGTCAGAGCCTTTGGTGTTTTTGTTTACCTATGTTAGAGGCTCTGTGTGTACCCCGTCTTTCATCACTCTCCTCTTGTCGTAGTACGCCGACAGCCCCAGTTTACTCTGGGTGTATGTTTTCATTACTCCACCGTTCATACGGAACCCTATACTTTTAACCACGTCTCTATGGCCTTCCAACGCGTTCTATATCTATTCCAACTCACGCTGTTGGTTCTCTTCTTACTCATTCCTTAGAGGAAACCTTCACTACGCCGGGGTTGGTTGTGTGGCCAGCGCGCGTCGTTTGGTGCCTGGCCGATGCCACTTGGAGTCTTCGCTCTCATCCTCAGCTTTTCTACGAAGTAACACTTACTGGATAGCGCTATAGCTCTATCTCCTTGGAACTCCATCTTGAACAGCCCAGGTTCTCTGTTACTCCATTGGTCCCATGCGAGCCAGTTGCGCTTATCTTTCTCGTATGTCGCACGTTGTCTAGGCTTCACCAGCGCGTCTAGGCTTTCATCGTTAGCTGTACTATCCGGTTTAGCAGTCACACTATGTATCATGCTGTCCGTATCCATCTGAATTAGTTCAAAGTCCTTTCTCGACTACGTACTTGTCTAGGAAGTCGTAATAGAACTCTAACATTATCAGCTTGGCTAGTTGGTACACGACTATCCCACAGTGAAACGGTTTCTTAACAGCACACTTAGCCTTCCTACTAGATATCTCATACGCGTCTCCGATCTCTTCCAGATCTTTGAAGAACGCTGAGCGTAGTGCTTTATCCACACAGCTCTCATTTTTAGTGTACGTAGTGTTAAGGTGTCTCTCTGGTGCCTCAATTATCTTACCACAACACGAATTACCAACCAACTTCATTATTTCAGCTACTGGCTTCTTCGACTCATCTACGTCTCCGGTCCTCCTAGCCGCAGTCACCTCTTCGACAAACCACACGAAGGGTTTTCCAGCTTCGTAGTCTAGGATCCTGTGGAGGCCTGTTATCACTAGTCCGTGCTCTAGATACCACTTCAACAGCGGGGCATACAGCAGCATCTTTTTTGCCGACAGCATGCCCACTAATTTTGTTCTGCCTCCTCGATTCCTGCCTGTCTTTTTCAGATACTGGAGCATGTGCTCTGGAACCTCCTCCTCTTCAACTACCCAGTATGTTTAGAACAGCGGAGACATCTCTTCAAACTTTTCTCTCAGGCTCTCGGGGACTTCTATATCCACCTCGGCAAACCTGAACCAGTAATCGCTTCCTTCCCCTGTGTACCCGTTGACAGAACTTGTCTATGATCTTTTGGTTGTGGGGTGTCTTATTGTGGTGTATAGTTTCCTTACCGCACGGCATCTCTTTTTTGAGTGTCGACAGATACAAGGCATTAGCGTCGTACCCGAGGACTGCCTGACACAGTTTCCCTTCACCTTTACTGTTTGGGCGTATCTTTGAAACACCTGCCTCGGCGTATCTGGTGAACACGATAGACGGTCCTCCGACTAGAGCTCCCTGCAATGAGACATCTCGTACGTCTCTTTCTCTGGGGCATACAGCTGGCCAGTCTTCGGTCCGGATCCAGCTTTTCCCGGGATACCAGCACTTGCCGACGCCGTTCCTCACATCAGATATTGGATGGCTACTCCTGGCAGGGTAACGGCGTCTTTGAATATATCTACTCCTCTATGTTTGTAAAAGTCACACATCTTACCTAATGCCTCTAGAAAAGGTGATATGTCGAGATCGTTGTAGTATCTCACCCAGTCCTTAAATGTTCTCATTCCTTTCTCCAAAATCAAAATTCTCTTTGCACTCCTCCAGCTGCTCCTCGGTTACCAGCATCTCGCATCTGAGTTTGGAATACCAGTGCTCTATGTCAGGGAGCCCTTGATAGTCTAGCTTGTCTACAGAATCAAACCACTCATACGGGAAGAAAGACTTTTTGAGATGCCTCAGTTCGTATGCCTTAATCCACTTATCGTAACTGACTCCCGGACCAAGATATAGGAGAACGTCCATGAATCTGAATTCCGAAGTGAATAGGAATATGGTGTCATTAGTCCGCTTGCCTACCATAACTTTCGTTGTCGTGTCTGCCAGCTTGCCCACCAGATGTTTCTTGATGAGGTTAATGTCATACCTACTGCAGTTGAAACCCAACACTGGGACCTGATCTATCCACCTGTTTATCTCATCCACTTGACGAGGCCTGAGGTGCTCCATGTCCTCGAACCTGTACCGGCGACCCATTTCTTCGCGAATGTCCCTACCCCTCTCCTGCAGATCTTCTATGAACTTACCAGTTTGGCAGGATCCGTGTCACAGATGTGAGATACGGTTCCGGACAGGCTGTCCCCATATGCTAACGCTTATGGGCACGTGCTCTGTCTCGTACGATAGGTCTGGTGTTTGGTCGGTCCTCCCTTCCTTACTCAGATACGCTTCAAAATCGTATACTATCTGGTACGGGTACAGTGTGGTGGGACATCCTGTCTTAATCTTAGCGCCGGTTCTGTTATACTTACACTCCCACATTATCACTAGGTTAACTCCTGCTTCACAGATCTCTTTATCCCGCTTGTTGCTGGTGCGAAACCATCTCGCCGGGTGATGTTTCGGACAGCCGTGCCAGAAACACCCGTGATACTGGTACACCGTGTTATTTTCCTTGCAGTATCCATCTACTGGAGATCCACAGATCCACAGATCCACCTCTCCCCGCCGTGCCCACACTGCTCGTGGTGGATGTGCACGTTCTCCTCACTCTCAACAGACGCCATCCAATCAAGTGCCCCTAGGCTTCCAACACTCTTTGGGTAGAAGGCCTTCTCGAACGCGGAGCGAGGGCGCTCGATAACTTTCCCTTCGCATACGGCGTGTGTCTCGCCCTTCATGCACTTGGGTCCGTGCCGAGTAACGTTACTACAGTGCAGTTTCCGTTTTTGTTCCACCGTAGACAACACTTGCAAACTCAACGTGAACGCAACGCGAACGCAACGCGAACGCAACGCGAACGCAACGCGAACGCAACGAGAACGCAACGCGAACGCAACGCGAACGCAACGCGAACGCAACGCGAACGCAACGGTTTGCTGTAGCATTGTATACGTTGTTTAAACGTATAATACGGTTCGTACACGTGTAATACACATTGTGAAACCATTTAGTTTAAAAGCGTTGTATACGTTGTTTAAACGTAAATACAGTTCGTACACGTGTAATACACATTGTCAAACCGTTTAGTTTAAAAGTGCTGCATACGTTGTTTAAACGTATAATACGGTTTGTACACGTGTAATACACATTGTCAAACCGTTTAGTTTTAAAGCGTGTAATACGTTTAGCTTCAAGGCATATAACACGCTTTGGCGTATACATATGTAGCGAGGTGAAATAGTTGAAACGTGTACAACGCTTTACCTGGAAGCGTGTAGCTATATGAAAGCGTTGAAACGTGTACAACGGTTACACGTTTTAACGCGAATACCTGTTCGGCCCCGATCGCTTCGAGGCGTCCTTGTTTCGTCCCTTTTAAAATATCGCGAATAAATACCCTCAGATCGAGTTCAAAGTACATCGGCGGTGTGATTTAGCACTTCAATTGATCCCTAATCCTTGATGCCTAATGAGTAACGCTTTTAACACGACAGATGTACCTTGTCGTTTATCAAAATGTTTGCGAATTGTAGATCACGTGAGCCGGCTCATCAGGATCTGCGGCATTCCTACGTACATGTACATTTTATATACACAAAAATTACCCCTAATACAGCGTAATGTAACAGTTCCTAACTTACTATGGAATAGCCCGGGCCGATAGTCCGTGTCAGTTACTTGGGGTTAAATATTACGAGCACAGATAAACACAGTGCATGGTTTCTTTATTATACCCACTTTTTTAAAAAAAATGGGTATATTGTTTTCGTCACGGGTGGCCGTCCGTCCGTCCGTCCGTCCGTCCGTCCGTCCGTCCGTCCGTCCGTCCGTCCGTCCGTCCGTCCGTCCGTCCGTCCGTCACGTTTCTTGTAACTCGAAAAACTTTTTCACCTTCATACCTACGCGCCTCATATGTGCTATGTAGCTTCGTTATCATGTGCAGAAGCGCAAAGTGAATTCGGATTTTTCATCCGACCCTCCATCATGGATTATCTCCCCCTTTCGGACTCAGAATTTCCCATTTTTTCCTTGTAACTCGAAAAAAAAATTCACCTTCATACCTACGCGCCTCATATTTGCTATGTAGCTTCGTTATCATGTGCAGATGCGCAAAGTGAATTCGGATTTTTCATCCGACCCTCCATCATGGATTATCTCCCCCTTTCGGACTCAGAATTTCCCATTTTTTCCTTGTAACTCGAAAAACTTTTTCACCTTCATACCTACGCGCCTCATATTTGCAATGCAGCTTCGTTATCATGTGCAGATGCACAAAGTGAATTCGGATTTTTCATCCGACCCTCCATCATGGATTATCTCCCCCTTTCGGACTCGGAATTTCCCATTTTTTCCTTGTAACTCGAAATACTTTTTCACCTTCATACCTACGCGCCTCATATTTGCTATGTAGTTTCGTTATCATGTGCACATGCGCAAAGTGAATTCCCCGGTTTTTGATCCGACCCTCCATCATCGATTACCTCCCCCTTTCCCACTCAGAATTTCCCATTTTTTCCTTGTAACTCGAAAAACTTTTTCACCTTCATACCTACCGCTCATCATTTGCATGTAGCTTCGTTATCATGTGCACATGCGCAAAGTGAATTCGGATTTTTCATGCGACCCTCCATCATGATTATCTCCCCCTTTCGCACTCAGAATTTCCCATTTTTTTTCCTTGTAACTCGAAAAACTTTTTCACCTTAATACCTACGCGTCTGATATTTGGTTCGTAGCTTCGTTTTGATGTGCTGATGCGCAAAGTGAATTCGGATTTTTTATCCGACCCTCCATCATGGATTACCTCCCCCTTTCGGACTTAGCATTTGGGGAAAGTGGGTATATTGCGATGGCGCGCCATCGACTTTTTCTAGTTTTATTGTAACATCATCAGAAATGGCGAGTCTAGGAACTCTCGTATCTTTACGCTGAAGCCAGTCTATTTCAGTCACTAATCCGCTATACACCTGTCCCACGCGTGTGTTAAGAAAAATTGATATTTGGAGAAACTGAATACACAGCGAGCTGCACACTGGTTTAACACGGATATGGCCAGCGGATATGTGTCATAAATTACTTGGTGGTCAAAACCTGTAAATTTACAAGGTTTATAGCGAAATAGCAGCCGACTGGCAATGTCTTGACCGATTTTTAAGACTAGTTTTCAAATCTCAATCAGTCTGAGAGTTCAAAAATCGGTCCAGAACCGGAAAACTGAAAATTTTAGAAGCCCTGCCTGAGTCTAGAAGTATATATACACACACGAAGAACGATCTGAGCATGCGCATTCTACGCGATACAAGGTTGGCATACCAAAACGTGTAATGCGTTAAAACCCGTGGAAACGTGTTATACGTATAACACGGTTTCATTCTGTATGGTGCTGTGTATATGTAGAAGCGTGTAACCATTCGTCAAAGAAAGCGTTAAATCGTTTAAACGGTTTACCTTAGCGTTGTATACGTTTACAACCGTTGTACACGGATTACACGCTTTTGAAACTCAATGCGTTGTTTACAACTGTTGTATACGTTTACAACCGTTGTACACGGATTACACGCTTTTGAAACTCAATGCGTTGAACATGGTTTGTTCGACTTTCGCGCATGCGCAAGAGTGGGGAAACGCAACGCATGGCCGAAAACGTATTACACGTAGACGACACACGGTTTGAAACGCAACTAATGGAAACTCCACGGATACGCAACGCACAACACTTTGTACACGTATAAACTCGGAACATTTTGACAGAAACGACTGTAGCCTTCGTGAACCTCTGTTTGCAAGTGTCGCAGGCGTACGTTTTCGACAGACCTTTTAGGTTTTTTATCAGGAACGCGTGGTTTTTGTAGATGCCTATCGTCATATGCTTTCGTACCTACCTCCTCATAATGTGCTGGTGACTTCCTCAACCACCATATTCCACTCTCGGTTGGCTGATATACTTCTATACCCACCTTAAACTTCTCCTCAACCTTTTTCAGCTCGTCTAGCGGAATAGGCCCAGGCTCTCTCTTACCGAAATACTTAGCACTCATCTCTCTGGCTTGGGCGGTACACCTGTCTGGGTAAGCCCCGTCGTGAATGGCCAGGCACCTGAATAGACACAGCTCATCATTGTATTTGTCTAACGAGTACATACCTTTCTTATTCCTCAACCAGTCTGGGAGAGGTCCACCAGCCGCGTGTTTGGAAGTCAGCCCGAGATCTACTCCTCGTGTTCCCTGCACTAGTATAAACCTGCTCCCCACCTCACGAACGTCCATTTCGTGTTGGGCCTCTCGACTTTTATCTATATCCATCCTCTTTTTCTCGTTATCTTTCGCCCATTTCTCTACTTCACCTAAGGAGTCCATCCACCTACTCCCCCCAAGATTCTATTAAATATTATCGTCTTTGGCGCGACCTCGGTGATCTTTTTCCTCAATGTGTTGTAGTTTGTAGGAGTATGAATATCTTATGTGGAAGTTTGTTGTCAGATGAGAAGTTAATTTCTCTACTATCCTATCAGGTATTTCCTTTTCTACGTGTTTCCTAAATGAAAGAACGTGAACGTGCGTCTACCCTGCTCGACTTTCTCCATCTCTTCGTCTCTAACCGCTAGAATAGCCTCGCCCTCGTCAGCTATCGTGTGAGGAGGGCAGTTTTAAGTTTACGCTTTGGTTTAACTACGGCGGGGGAAGCCGGCAGGGCGGCCGTTCTCGGTCCAATTATACTCTCTACTTGTAGTCGTTTTCCTATTTGAGTGGTTAACTCCTGAGACTCCAAGACGGCATTTATGAAGGCACCTCTGGAGTATGCCCTACCTACTCGACGTGTAAACGCCTCATTCTTTATAGCGTTTATCAGCTTATTTAACCCATGAACGCGCAGACGGTTGCTATAGACAATACCAATACCAAGAGATTTAGCCTGGGTCCTCAACGTTTCAATCTGAACCTGATTAATTGTGGTAGGCATTGTTTTATATCAGTATATTTTGGTATATATACAGTTGTTTCTGTCAAAATGTTCCGGGTTTATACGTGTACAAAGTGTTGTGCGTTGCGTATCCGTGGAGTTTCCGTTAGTTGCGTTTCAAACCGTGTGTCGTCTACGTGTAATACGTTTTCGGCCATGCGTTGCGTTTCCCCACTCTTGCGCATGCGCGAAAGTCGAACAAACCGTATTCAACGCATTGAGTTTCAAAAGCGTGTAATCCGTGTACAACGGTTGTAAACGTATACAACGGTTGTAAACAACGTATTGAGTTTCAAAAGCGTGTAATCCGTGTACAACGGTTGCAAACGTCTACAACGGTTGTAAGCGTATACAACGCTAAGGTAAACCCTTTAAACGATTTAACGCTTTCTTTGACGAACGTTACACGCATCTACATGTACACAGCACCGTACAGATGAAACCGTGTTATATGTATAACACGTTTCCACGGGTTTTAACGCATTACACTTTTGGTATGCCAACCTTGTATCGCGTAGAATGCGCATGCTCTGATCGTTCTTCGTGTGTGTATATACTTCTAGACTCACTGCAGGGCTTCTAACATTTTCAGTTTCCGGTTCTGGACCGATTTTTGAACTCTCAGACCGATTGAGATTTGAAAACTAGTCTTAAAAATCGTCCGAGAAAAATTGCCAGTCGGCTGCTATTTCGCTATAAACCTTGTAAATTTACCGGTTTTGACCACCAAGTAATTTATGACATATCCGCGGGCCATATCCGTGTTAAACCAGTGTGCAGCTCGCTGTGTATTCAGTTTTCTCCAAATATCGATTAATCTTAACACACACGTGGACAGGTGTATAGCGGATTAGTGACTGAAATAGCCTGGCTTCAGCGTAAAGATAATACGAGAGTTCCTAGACTCGCCATTTCTGATGATGTTAAAATAAAATAAAGAAACCATGCACTGTGTTTATCTGTGTTCGTAATATTTCACCCCAATTAACTGACATGGACTATCGGCCCGGCTATTACATATTAAGTTAGGAACTGTTGCATTACGCTGTATTAGGCGTCATTTTTGTGTATATAAAATGTACATAGGAATGCCGCAGATCCTGATGAGCCGGCTCACGTGATCTACAATTCTCAAACATTTTGATAAACGACAAGGTACATCTGTCGTGTTAAAAGCGTGACTCATTAGTCATCAGGGATTAGGGATCAATTGAAGTGCTAAATCACACCGCCGATGTACTTTGAACTCGATCTGAGGGTATGTATTCGCGATATTTTAAAAGGGACGAAACAAGGACGCCTCGAAGAGATCGGGGCCTAACAGGTATTTGTGTTAAAACGTGTAATCGTTGTACACGTTTCAACGCTTTCATATAGCTACAGCTTCCAGGTAAAGCGTTGTACACGTTTCAACTCTTTCACCTCGCTACATATGATACGC
This sequence comes from Conchocele bisecta, assembly GCA_029237695.1. Classification (NCBI taxonomy): domain Eukaryota; kingdom Metazoa; phylum Mollusca; class Bivalvia; order Lucinida; family Thyasiridae; genus Conchocele; species Conchocele bisecta. The sequence goes on along the minus strand of CM055265.1, from coordinate 21,906,115 downwards.
CAAAGCGTGTTATACGCCTTGAAGCTAAACGTATTACACGCTTTAAAACTAAACGTTTTGACAATGTGTATTACACGTGTACGAACCGTATTATACGTTTAAACAACGTATACAACGCTTTTAAACTAAACGGTTTGACAATGTGTATTACACGTGTACGAACCGTATTATACGTTTAAACAACGTATACAACGCTACAGCAAACCGTTGCGTTCGCGTTGCGTTCGCGTTGAGTTTCGAAGTGTTGTCTACGGTGGAACAAAAACGGAGACTGCACTGTACTTTGGTATGATATAACCTATGAAATTTATCGGAAATTTCTATAGGTATAAATGGAGTGTGTTACATGTTGTAAAACTTTTGCACGACCAGCCAACCTGCGAAGGCATCTAACAAAGAAAGATCCTTGTGCCGCCCCACAATTCCAATGCCCCAGATGCCCTTGGAACAAAAATTAAGTTTTGAATATCTGTCAACTATTTCTGAAATTAGAAAAAAATCCCAATGTTAAATCGCCATAGACATCTTAACTCTGTGAAGATGTCTATGGGGATTCAACAGGGGGATTTCTTTTTCGTAATAAAATCAATATTTGACAAAATTTCACAAAATAAAAAGAAGGCTCATTCTTAAATTTTGATAAAATTTAATATTGTCAGAAAAAAAATTGTTTTTGCTTTGTTTATATGTGGACAGGTTTTTTGAAACAGAGAGTAGGGGATATGGCATTGGATATGGCATTGGACCCTAGGCATGAATAATACGTGCATCGTATTTCCATCCCACTGGTCTGTCGTATGAGACTTGTGGTCCCGCCTCTATATGACCTTAGCTGTTGCTGGGGCGTTAAACCCATTCACTTTGTTTTCCTCATTCAGTGGCGTGTGGCGACGGCATGTTCTTTGATGAAGGTGTCAACATGTGTGAGCTGTGTGATGTGGGATCTTACCAAGACACGGAAGGCCAGTTCTCCTGTAACCCGTGTGGTCAGGGCTTCACAACAACAAACCATGGCTCAATTTCCATCAATGATTGTGTCCGTAAGTTGGTATTTCCAGTAATTACATTGCGACTCTGAGATCATACAAAGCCGTCCGACACTCATATCGATTCTGATATTACATGGTTTGATTATTATGCCCCCGCCACCGAATGGTGAGGGGGGCATATAGTGTTACCGGCGTCCGTACGTACGTACGTACGTACGTACGTACGTACGTCCCGAAACCTTAACGCTGGGTAAATGGCTTATAATTTCTGTTTCCTTGCTCGGATCTGCTTCACATTTCACACACGCATTGCTCTCCAATGGACCAAATCTAACCGAACTCTGACTTAAATCCACATTCTGTCCCGCGCTAAGCCCTAGGGTTCAAGCCCAGGTCAAGGCACAGACTTGGTGCGTTCGAAAACCTTAACGTAAACACGCTGGTACTGGCTTATAATTTCTGTTTCCTGCTGGCGATCTCTTGCTTCACATTTCACATCACACATTCAGCTCCAATGGTCCTCTACCTGCCCTAGTGACAAATCCACATTCTTCTTAACGTCCAGCCCCCGCTACTGCCCAGGGTCAGGTCACAGACTATTGGTGCGTTCGCACTTACGCTGTAAATTGCTTATATATTTCTCTTTCCTTGCTCGGATGTGCTTCACATGTCACACACGCATTGCTACAATGCTCCTCTACCGCCCTGTGACAAATCCACATTCGTCCCGCCCCCGCTAAGCCCAGGTCAAGGTCACAGACTTGGTGCGTTCGAAACCTTAACGCTGGTAAATGGCTATAATTTCTGTTTCCTTGCTCGGATCTGCTTCACATCAAGCTTCACATGTTTCACATGCATTGCTCCAATGTCCTCTATCTCCCTGTGACAAATCCACATTCGTCCTGCCCCCGCTAAGCCCAGGGTCAAGTCACAGACTTGTGCGTCGAAACCTTAACGCTGGGTAAATGGCTATAATTTCTGTTTCCTGCTCGATCTGCTTCACATTTCACACACGTATTGCTCCAATGTCCTCTACCGCCCGTGACAAATCCATTGGGCGTCCCGCCCGCTAAGCCCAGGGTCAAGGTCACGGACTTGATGCGTTCGAAACCTTAACGCTGGGTAAATGGCTTATAATTTCTCTTTCCTTGCTCGGATCTGCTTCACATTTCACACACGCATTGCTCCAATGCTCCTACCGCTGTGACAAATCCACATTCGTCCCGCCCCCTTCTAACCCAGGGTCAAGGTCACAGAATTGGTGCGTTCAAAACCTTAACCTCGGGAAATGGCTTATAATTTCTGTTTCCTGCTTAATCTGCTTCACATTTCACACACGCATGCTCCAATCCTCTACCGCCCTGTGACAAATCCACATTCGTCCCTGCCCCCGCTAAGCCCAGGGTCAAGGTCACAGACTTGGTGCGTTTGAAAACCTTAACGCTCGGGTAATGGCTGAATTTCTGTGTCCTTGCTCGGATCTGCTTCACATTTCACACACGCATTGCTCCAATGGTCCTCTACCGCCCTGTGACAAATCCACATTCGTCCTGCCCCCGCTAAGCCCAGGGTCAAGGTCACACACTTGGTGCGTTCGAAACCTTAATGCTCCGGTAAATGGCTTATTATCAAATATGCCTCATTTTCTTTGGCTGCTAGCGGGGGCATTCGTGTGCCGACAGGCCACATTTCTAGTAGTTAACTCTTTCACCCCTAGAGCAATGCTAAATTCAAACAATAATGACATCCATATTTTAGGTATTAGTGAGTCAAAACTGAAGAGTGATCACCCAAATAAATACTTCCAAATAAACAACTTTCAGTAATTTTATAGAAAGGACAGGATTTTAACAACTGATAGAAGGGGAAGAAGGTTAAGGTGGGGGTATTCTTGTTTATGTTAAGGATGGCATGAATTGTAAACGGAGGAATGATTTAGAGCATGTTCGATTCGCGTGTATAATTTATTCGACATTCTGTGTGAACGCAGATAGACGAAACGTCTACTAACTTTTCAGCGATCTCATCGTTACGCCTCATATTGTAGTTTCGTATGGTATCTAGGCCCCTTGATACTACTACTTTGTCTGCTTCCGACTATGCCTGCCTGGCATAGGAGACACATGTCCTGTGTATCCATAATACTGATATGACAGTCGTATGTCTACACACAACAATCACTGTATGAAGAGTACTATATCTGTATATGCAATATATAATTATCGATTTGGTACGAAAGTAAAACGTGCTACATTCGCGACAGAGTCGATGAAACTGCGACGAATGACACTTGTGACGCGTATTTAACCATTGATTATGCATCAGATTGGCTAGCATCGTTTTAACAACACTAACGTCAAAAGATCGATACAAGAGTGCGTTTTATATATAGAAGAACTACTTGAGGCGTTTTCTAACCAAACCTGGCTTATTGCATTTTAATTGCATGTTCGTATCTGGAACACTTTGGTGCTATAACCACAAGCGCAAAGTTGTTACAATGGGAATTGTGGTGTTACTGTAAATGAGATCGATAATAGTGGGCGTCGTGGTGTCAGTGTTGAGAGCACTTATTTTGAAATTCATGATGGTGAATTGTTTATCCATTAATGGTTATTACCATCTTATAGGTAGACATCGGAAACATATGTATAGCAACTGAAATTATGTATATAATTGGCTTCGTTCCCGAGATATTGCCAAAATATATTCAGATTGGCGGCCATCTTGGATTTTTTGATTTTACGACGACTGCTCACCTCGGACAGCTTGGGAGACCAGCCTATGCTATTTAGGAGGCTCAAAACATGTTGGCTACATATGTTTCATTGCTTTACTATTTTTGCCGACCAAAAATGCTTTGTTTACTGGAGTACTACTATGATATTGACATTTGATGACTGCAATTCTATTCTAAACATAAATTCATGATCAATATCAATGAAAATATTGACAATTTTTGTATGCCAAATGTATTAATTAATATGTTTTTATGCCCCCGCCACCGAATGGTGAGGGGGGCATATAGTGTTACCGGCGTCCGTCCGTACGTACGTACGTACGTACGTACGTACGTCCCGAAACCTTAACGCTGGGTAAATGGCTTATAATTTCTGTTTCCTTGCTCGGATCTGCTTCACATTTCACACACGCATTGCTCCAATGGTCCTCTACCGCCCTGTGACAAATCCACATTCGTCCCGCCCCCGCTAAGCCCAGGGTCAAGGTCACAGACTTGGTGCGTTTCGAAACCTTAACGCTGGGTAAATGGCTTATAATTTCTGTTTCCTTGCTCGGATCTGCTTCACATTTCACACACGCATTGCTCCAATGGTCCTCTACCGCCCTGTGACAAATCTACATTCGTCCCGCCCCCGCTAAGCCCAGGGTCAAGGTCACAGACTTGGTGCTTTCGAAACCTTAACGCTCGAGTAAATGGCTTATAAGTTCTGTTTCCTTGCTCGGATCTGCTTCACATTTCACACACGCATTGCTCCAATGGTCCCCTACCGCCCTGTGACAAATCCACATTTGTCCCGCCCCCGCTAAGCCCAGGGTCAAGGTCACAGACTTGGTGCGTTCGAAACCTTAACGCTGGGTATAAATGGCTTATAATTTCCTGTTTCCTTGCTCGGATCTGCTTCACATTTCACACACGCATTGCTCCAATGGTCCTCTACCGCCCTGTGACAAATCCACATTCGTCCGCCCCCGCCCTCAAGCCCAGGTCAAGGTCACAGACTTGGTGCTTTCGAAACCTTAATGCTGGTAAATGGCTTATAATTTCTGTTTCCTTGCTCGGATCTGCTTCACATTTCACACACGCATTGCTCCAATGGTCCTCTACCGCCTGTGACAAATCTACATTCGTCCCGCCCCCGCTAAGCCCAGGGTCAAGGTCACAGACTTGGTGCTTTCGAAACCTTAAACGCTCGAGTATATGGCTTATAAGTTCTGTTTCCTTGCTCGGATCTGCTTTCACATTTCACACACGCATTGCTCCAATGGTCCCCTACCGACCTGCCCTGACAAATCCACATTTGTCCCGCCCCCGCTAATCCCGCCCAGGGTCAAGGTCACAGACTTGGTGCGTTCGAAACCTTAACGCTGGGTAAATGGCTTATAATTTCTGTTTCCTTGCTCGGATCTGCTTCACATTTCACACACGCATTGCTTCAATGGTCCTCTACCGCCCTGTGAAAAATCCACATTCGTCCCGCCCCCGCTAAGCCCAGGGTCAAGGTCACAGACTTGGTGCTTTCGAAACCTTAACGCTGGGTAAGGCTTATAATTTCTGTTTCCTTGCTCGGATCTGCTTCACATTTCACACACGCATTGCTCTAATGCTCCTCTACCGCCCTGTGACAAATCCACATTCGTCCCGCCCCCGCTAAGCCCAGGGTCAAGGTCACAGAATTGGTGCGTTCAAAACCTTAACGCTCGGGTAAATGGCTTATAATTTCTGTTTCCTTGCTCGGATCTGCTTCACATTTCACACACGCATTGCTCCAATGGTCCTCTACCGCCCTGTGAAAAATCCACATTCGTCCCGCCCCCGCTAAGCCCAGGGTCAAGGTCACAGACTTGGTGCTTTCGAAACCTTAACGCTGGGTAAATGGCTTATAATTTCTGTTTCCTTGCCCGGATCTGCTTCACATTTCACACACGCATTGCTCCAATGGTCCCCTACCGCCCTGTGACAAATCCACATTTGTCCCGCCGCGCCCTAAGTCCCAGGTCAAGGTCACAGACTTTGGTGCGTTCGAAACCTTAACGCTGGGTAAATGGCTTATAATTTCTCTGTTTCCTGCTCGGATCTGCTTCACATTTCACACACGCATTGCTTCAATGGTCCTCTACCGCCCTGTGAAAAATCCACATTCGTCCCGCCCCCGCTAAGCCCAGGGTCAAGGTCACAGACTTGGTGCTTTCGAAACCTTAACGCTGGGTAAATGGCTTATAATTTCTGTTTCCTTGCTCGGATCTGCTTCACATTTCACACACCCGCCATGCATTGCTCCAATGCTCCTCTACCGCCCTGTGACAAATCTACATTCGTCCCACCCCCGCTAAGCCCAGGGTCAAGGTCACAGACTTGGTGCGTTCGAAACCTTAACGCTCGGGTAAATGGCTTATAATCAAATATGCCTCGTTTTCTTTGGCTGCCAGTGGGGGCATTCGTGTGCCGATAGGCCACATTTCTAGTTAATTATTGTGATGCATACCACCACAAAGATATTGATACTTCAAATGAACCAATTCCTCTGTTTTAGGGATTTTTACCTTGATTTTGAATGACCTTGAAATGACCTTGAAAGTGTCCGAAAAAAATGGCACCCGCATTTTTCGGAAAGTTAGATCCCAGATGAATACAAAACCACTAACAAAGAACAATTAACACAAGGTGCCGGATTCTGAGCAATTGCCCCCAGACTTCTAACAATGTATTTGGATACAATTTGTTTTGGGAAACCCCCATTGAATAGGGTTTCACAAAGCAAATTGTTATTATGGTATATATGTGTCTATCTACAGCTAAATGTGACCCGGGAGAGTATGTTGGCTGTTCGGGCTGCAGTGAGCCCCCGTGTGTGGACCAGTGTAACAGCCTGACCTGTGTTGCATGTGCAATGGACACGTACCAACCAACAGCCACGCCAACATCGTTGACCACATGCACATCTTGTCCTGTGGGCACAGGAACAATGTCAGGCGGTGTAACAGATGCGACCGAGTGTCTAGGTCAGTGGGGACAAACATTCATATTCCATGATACGTGTTGGAATAGCAGCAAGTAATATACATGCATTGTCCATTGGCTTCCACGTAAATGAGTGAGCATAGTGAACAAGTTGTTTTGCGCAGGTGCTGATAGACACAAGTATGTTATTTCATGGCCTCATAGCCTGTTTCCTATGTACATATGACACATTGCAATCTTCTTAACCTTTTGAACCCGAAAGCCCACTATAGAGGTTTATGCAAACAGTGCAGATCCAGATGAGCCGGCTCGTAACGAGCCGTCTCATCAGGATCTGTACTTTTTGTCGCGCCCGCTTGCGGAAAGCGCGATATAGTCGGCACTTTGGCGTACGTACGTACGTACGTACGTTATGTACGTACGTGTGTCCGGTTAAAGTTTTTGGTTAAGTTTTTTGGTTAAGTTTTTTGGTTAATGTTTTTCGTTATACTATATCTCTGCAACTGCTTTGCCCATTACCTTGAAACTTCACATGGGTGTTTATCATCATCTATATTTTCATCCTACCCCCTCCCGTGCGGCCCCTGTGCCCAATGTCAAGGTCAAATTACTTTGAAGTTTTTGGTTAAAGTTTTGTGGTTAAAGTTTTTGTTATACTATAACTCTGCAACTGCTTTGCCCATTACCTTGAAACTTCACATGGGTGTTTATCATCATCCATATTTTCATTCTACCCCCCACCCGTGCGGCCCCTGTGGCCAAGGTCAAATTACTTTGAAGTTTTTGGTTAAGTTTTTGGTTAAAGTTTTTAGCTCGACTATTCGAAGAATAAGTAGAGCTTATGTTGTCACCCCGGCGTCGGCGTCGGCGTCACCGTCACGCCTTGGTTAAGGTTTTTAGTCAAGCTTGTATATGGAATACTACTGGCCCTACACCCACCATACTTGGACAACTTCATCTCCTAGTGATGTACATCAATAACCCCTGATCTAATATTTGACCTTGACCTACATTTCCTCTTGAATTACTTGGTTAATTCCCCTTGGTTAAGGTTTTTAGTCAACCTTGGTTAAGGTTTTTAGTCAAGTTTGTATATGCAATACTACTGGCCCTACACCCACCATACTTGGACAACTTCATCTCCTAGTGATGCACATCAATAACCCCTGATCTATATTTGACCTTGACCTACATTCCTCTTGAATTACTTACTTAATTCCCCTTGGTTAAGGTTTTTAGTCAACCTTGGTTAAGGTTTTTTTTCAAGCTTCTACATTGAATACTATTGTGCATCCAGACCATACTTCGACAACCTTTTCTCATAGGTATGTACATCAATAACCCCTGATCTATATTTGACCTTCACCTACATTTCCTCTTCAATTACTTGCTTAATTCCTTTTGGTTAAGGTTTTTAGTCAACCTTCTATATGGAATACTACTGGCCCTACACCCACCATACTTGGACAACTTCATCTCCTAGTGATGTACATCAACAACCCCTGATCTATATTTGACCTTGACCTACATTTCCTGTTGAATTGCTTAATTCCCTTGGTTTAACGTTTTTAGTCAAGCTTGTAGATGGAATACTCCTGGCCCTACACCAACCATACTTGGTGGACAACTTCATCTCCTAGTGATGTACATCAACAACCCCTGACCAATATTTGACCTTCACCTACATTTAACCTTGAATTACTTACTTAATCCCCTTGGTTAAGGTTTTTATTTTTTTACTCGACCTTGGTTAACCTTTTTTACTCAAGCTTGTACATGGAATACTATTGTGCATACAGACACCATAATTGGACAACCTTTTCTCATGGTGATGTACATCAATAACCCCTGATCTATATTTGACCTTGACCTACATTTCCTCTTGAATTACTTACTTAATTCTCTTTGGTTAAGGTTTTTAGTCAAGCTTGTAGATGGAATACTCATGGCCCTACACCAACCATACTTGGACAACTTCATCTCCTAGTGATGTACATCAACAACCCCTGACCTATATTTGACCTTGACCTACATTTCCTCTTGAATTACTTACTTAATTCCCCTTGGTTAAGGTTTTTAGTCAACCTTGGTAAAGGTTTTTTTTCAAGCTTCTACATTGAATACTATTGTGCATCCAGACACCATACTTCGACAACCTTTTCTCATAGGTATGTACATCAATAACCCCTGATCTATATTTGACCTTCACCTACATTTCCTCTTCAATTACTTGCTTAATTCCTTTTGGTTAAGGTTTTTAGTCAACCTTCTATATGGAATACTACTGGCCCTACACCCACCATACTTGGACAACTTCATCTCCTAGTGATGTACATCAACAACCCCTGATCTATATTTGACCTGACCTACATCTCCTGAATTGCTTAATTCCCCTTGGTTAACGTTTTTAGTCAAGCTTGTAGATGGAATACTCCTGGCCCTACACCAACCATACTTGGACAACTTCATCTCCTAGTGATGTACATCAACAACCCCTGACCTATATTTGACCTTCACCTACATTTAACCTTGAATTACTTACTTAATTCCCCTTGGTTAAGGTTTTTACTCGACCTTGGTTAACCTTTTTACTCAAGCTTGTACATGGAATACTATTGTGCATACAGACACCATAATTGGACAACCTTTTCTCATGGTGATGTACATCAATAACCCCTGATCTATATTTGACCTTGACCTACATTTCCTCTTGAATTACTTACTTAATTCTCTTTGGTTAAGGTTTTTAGTCAAGCTTGTAGATGGAATACTCATGGCCCTACACCAACCATACTTGGACAACTTCATCTCCTAGTGATGTACATCAACAACCCCTACGACCTATATTTGACCTTGACCTACATTTAACCTTAAATTACTTTCTTAATTCCCCTTGGTTAAGGTTTTTACTCAACCTTGGTTAACCTTTTTACTCAAGCTTGTACATGGAATACTATTGGCATACAGACACCATAATTGGACAACCTTTTCTCATGGTGATGTACATCAATCTACCCTGATCTATATTTGACCTTGACCTACATTTCCTCTTGAATTACTTACTTAATTCTCTTTGGTTAAGGTTTTTAGTCAAGCTTGTAGATGGAATACTCATGGCCCTACACCAACCATACTTGGACAACTTCATCTCCTAGTGATGTACATCAACAACCCCTGACCTATATTTGACCTTGACCTACATTTAACCTTAAATTACTTTCTTAATTTCCCCTTGGTTAAGGTTTTTACTCAACCTTGGTTAAGGTTTTTAGTCAAGCTTGTAGATGGAATACTATTGTGCATACAGACACCATACTTGGATAACTTTTTCTCATATGGATGTACATCAATAACCCCTGACCTTTATTTTACCTTCACCTACATTTAACCTTCAATTACTTGGTTAATGTTTATAGTCAAGCTTGTATATGGAATACTTCTGGGCCTACATCAACCATACTTGGACAACTTCATCTCCTAGTGATGTACATCAATAATCCCTGACCTATATTTCACCTTGACCTACTTTTATCCTTGGATTACTTAGTTATCTCCCCTTGGTTACGTTTTTTACTCAAGCTTGTATATGGAATACTCCTGGGCCTACAGCAACCATACTTGGAAAACCACGCATCTACGTCCAAGGTCAAGGTCACTGTTGAAGGTCAAAGGTCAAACCTATTGAAATTCCCTTCCGCTCTATATCTTCTACACCGATGCATGGATTATCAAATGGCTTGGCACAAATGTTTCTCATGATGAGAAGGTGTGTCGCCATCAATAACCACGCACCTACGTCCAAGGTCAAGGTCACAGTTGAAGGTCAAAGGTCAAACCTATTTAATTCCTTCCGCTCTATATCTTCTACACTGATGCATGGATTATCAAATTGCTAACCACGCACCTACGTTCAAGGTCACAGTTTGAAGGTCAAACCTATTGAAATTCCCTTCCGCTCTATATTTTCTACACCGATGCATGGATTATCAAATGGCTTGGCACAGATGTTTCTCATGTTGAGAAGGTGTGTCACAATCAATAACCACGCACCTACGTCCAAGTCAAGGTCACAGTTGAAGGTCAAAGGTCAAACCTATTGAAATTCCCTTCCGCTCTATATCTTCTACACCGATGCATGGATTATCAAATGCCTAGGCACAAATGTTTCTCAGGATGAGAAGGTGTGTCGCGATCAATAACCACGCACCTACATCCAAGGTCAAGGTCACAGTTGAAGCGTCAAACAAAGGTAAAAAATATTGAAATTCCCAAATGGCTTGGCACAAATGTTTCTCACGATGAGAAGGTGTGTCGCGATCAATAACCACGCACCTACGTCCAAGGTCAAGGTCACTGTTGAAGGTCAAAGGTCAAACCTATTGAACTTCCCTTCCTCATCTCTATGTCTACACCTATGGATTATCAAATGGCTTGGCACAAATGTTTCGTATTGAGTGGTGTGTCCCGATCAATAACCACGCACCTATGTCCAAGTTCAAGGTCACAGTTGAAGGTCAAAGGTCAAACCTATTGAAATTCCCTTCCGCTCTATATCTTCTACACTGATGCATGGATTATCAAATTGCTAACCACGCACCTACGTCCAAGGTCACAGTTGAAGGTCAAAGGTCAAACCTATTGAAATTCCCTTCCGCTCTATATCTTCTACACCGATGCATGGATTATCAAATGGCTTGGCACAGATGTTTCTCATGATGAGAAGGTGTGTCCCAATCAATAACCACGCACCTACGTCCAAGGTCAAGGTCACAGTTGAAGGTCAAAGGTCAAACCTATTGAAATTCCCTTCCGCTCTATATCTTCTACACCGATGCATGCATTATCAAATGCCTTGGCACAAATGTTTCTCAGGATGAGAAGGTGTGTCTCGATCAATAACCACGCACCTACGTCCAAGGTCAATGTCATAGTTAAGAAGGTCAAAGGTCAAACCTATTGAAATTCCCTTCCGCTCTATATCTTCTACACCGATACATGGATTATCACACTATGCCCAGGGTCAAGGTCACAGACTTGATGCGTTTGAAACCTTAACGCTCGGCTAAATGGCTTATGATAAAAATGCCTCGTTTTCTTTGGCTACCAGTGGGGGTATTCGTGTGCCGACAGGCCACATTTCTAGTTTCCCTTGGTTAATGTTTTTAGTCAACCTTGGTTAAGGTTTTTATGTAGGCCGCAGCCACCTTCTTTGTCAAGCTATGTGTACATCGACACCCTCGTAGTCGAGCTATGCTGTTCTCCTACAGCTCTTGTTTGTTATACTATATCTCTGCAACTGCTTTGCCCATTACCTTGAAACTTCACATGGGTGTTTATCATCATCCATATTTTCATTTTACCCCCCACCCGTGCGGCCCCTGTACCCAAGGTCAAATTACTTTGAAGTTTTTGGTTAACATTTTTGGTTGAAGTTTTTTCATGTACTATATCTCTGCACCTGCTTAGCCCATTACCTTGAAACTTCACATGGGTGTTTATCATCATCTATATTTTCATTCTACCCCCCTCCCGTGCAGCCCCTGTGTCCAATGTCAAGGTCTAATTACTTTGACATTTTTGGTTAAAGTTTTTGTCGCGCCCGCTTGCGGAAAGCGCGATTTAGTCGGCACTTTGGCGTATGTCCGTCCGTACGTACGTGTGTCCAGTTTTTATACCTCCCGCAACGAGTTGTGGGGGGGTATACTGGAGTCAGGTTGTCCGTCCGTCCGTCCGTCCGTCCGTAAACTTAACATCAGAGAAATATTGTTATAACTTCTATTTCCTTCATCTAAAATGCTTAATATTTCACACATGCATTCCTGTAAGGCTCTACTACCATGCTGTGCCAAATCCATGACCGTCCAACCCCCGCAGATCCCAAGGTCAAGGTCAAATACTTAGCCTCTTTACAAAACTTAACATCAGAGAAATATTGTTATAACTTCTATTTCCTTCGTCTAAAATGCTTAATATTTCACACATGCATTCCTGTAAGGCTCTACTACCATGCTGTGCCAAATCCACGACCATCCAACCCCCACTGATATCAAGGTCAAGGTCAAATACTTAGTCTCTTTACAAAACTTAACATCAGAGAAATATTGTTATAACTTATATTTTCTTCATCTAAAATGCTTCATATTTCACACATGCATTCCTGCAAGGCTCTACTACCATGCTGTGCCAAATCCACGACCATCCAACCCCCGCAGATCCCAAGGTAAAGGTCAAATACTTAGTTTCTTTACAAAACTTAACATTTCCTTCATCTAAAATGCTTAATATTTCACACATGCATTCCTGTAAGGCTCTACTACCATGCTGTGCCAAATCCACGACCATCCAACCCCCGCAGATCCCAAGGTCAAGGTCGAATACTTAGTCTCTTTACAAAACTTAACATCAGAGAAATATTGTTCTAACTTCTATTTCCTTCATCTAAAATGCTTAATATTTCACACATGCATTCCTGTAAGGCTCTACTACCATGCTGTGCCAAATCCACGACCATCCAACCCCACTGATATCAAGGTCAAGGTCAAATACTTAGTCTCTTTACAAAACTTAACATCAGAGAAATATTGTTATAACTTATATTTTCTTCATCTAAAATGCTTCATATTTCACACATGCATTCCTGCAAGGCTCTACTACCATGCTGTGCCAAATCCACGACCATTCCAAACCCCGCAGATCCCAAGGTAAAGGTCAAATACTTAGTTTCTTTACAAAACTTAACATTTCCTTCATCTAAAATGCTTAATATTTCACACATGCATTCCTGTAAGGCTCTACTACCATGCTGTGCCAAATCCACGACCATCCAACCCCCCGCAGATCCCAAGGTCAAGGTCGAATACTTAGTCTCTTTAAAAACAAAACTTAACATCAGAGAAATATTGTTCTAACTTCTATTTCCTTCATCTAAAATGCTTAATATTTCACACATGCATTCCTGTAAGGCTCTACTACCATGCTGTGCCAAATCCACGACCGTCCAACCCCCGCTGATCCCAAGGTCAAGGTCAAATACTTAGTCTCTTTACAAAACTTAACATCAGAGAAATATTGTTCTAACTTCTATTTCCTTCATCTAAAATTCTTAATATTTCACACATGCATTCCTGTAAGGCTCTAATACCATGCTGTGCCAAATCCATGACCGTCCAACCCCCGCTGATCCCAATGTCAAGGTCAAATATTTAGTCTCTTTACAAAACTTAACATCAGAGAAATAACTTATAACTTCTATTTCCTTCATTGAAAATTCTTATTATTTCACTTGTGCATTCCTCTAAGGTTGTACTATCATGCTGTGACAAATCTACGACTGTCCAACCCCCGCTGATCCCAAGGTCAAGGTCACATACTTAGTCTCTTTACAAAACTTAACATCAGAGAAATATGTTATAACTTCTATTTCTTTCATTGAAAATTCTTAATATTTCGTATGCTGTGACAAATCCCCGCTGATCTCGAGGTCAACGTCACATACATACCGTATAACCTCGAATTAACGCCCCCCCTCCTAATAAACGCCCCCCCCCCCCCCCCCCCCCCCCCCCCCCCCCCCCCCACCCCCCCCCCCCCCCCAACCCCCCCCCCTAATTTTAAAAAAAAAAAAAATTATTTTCTTTTACTGGCTAATAAACGCCCCCCCCTTTTGTAAAATGTAACGCCTCCGGGGGCGTTAATTCGAGGTTATACGGTAGTCTCTTTACAAAACTTAACATCAGAGAAATCGGTTATAACTTCTATTTCCTTGCTCGGATCTGCTTCACATTTCACACACTCATTGCTCCAATGGACCTCTACCACCCTGTGACAAATTCACGTTCATGCCGCTCGCGCTAATCCCAGAGTCAAGGTCACAAGCCCACACACTTGGAAATTTTTACATATTTTAGGGGTACCTGGGCCCACGCGGGGGTATTCCGTAAGCCTCGCTTACTGACCAATCTAGTTTGGTTAAAGTTTTTCTGTCTACTATATCTCTTTTTTTAGTGTCCATGCCTCGCCCCAAAGCGCGACATGCAGGCCGTGGCCATCTAGTTTAAAGTAATTTTCATATTTTTGAGAACAAAAAACACACCCTTTTTGTCGTGCCTGCTTTAGCAGAGGCGCGACTATAGTCAGCGCTTTTTCCGTCGTCGTCGTCCGCGTCGTCGCCATCCGCGTCGTCCGGTTAAAGTTATTGTCAAATGCGTGATACCGCTTCCGTGGCGGAATTCTTGTCATAAATTGACAAGTCTGAAAACCATTTTGTTTCAAAATTAACATATCATAATCCATTCCAGTTACTTAGGGTTGAAAGGGTTAAAATCCAATCCGAGTGAGAATAAGGAACCTTATGACATTTGTGATAGACTAGCTCCATGAGCCTGTGACCTGTCTGATCGTTGTCTCCAATGTCTATCATCCCGCCACTAAAATATCCCTACTTATTAGGAGACCCGTTTTAATCCATACCGATTTACCCAAATTTATGCTAGATTGTTAGATGCTTCTAACTAACATGATTTGGCACTACTTAAAGGTATTTGCTCTGCTGGACAGTTCTTTGACTCGGCCAGGCAACCTGAGTGTACGCCATGTGCCCAAGGGTCATACAAACCGGCAAGCCAGAAGTTTGGGCAGTGTATTGCCTGTGAGGATTCTGACTACACGACAGAAGGAACGGGATCCACGGAAGAAACTGCTTGCAGCCTAAGTAAGTTCTCGGTGTTTTATGGATATATTTTATTTTTTCTCTACATGTGTTTGACCATAACACCACAGGCCTGTATAGTGGTATTGGCAACAAATGTAGATCCAGATGAGCCGGCTCGGACGAGCCGTCTCGTCAGGATCTGCACTTTTTTCAAGTAATTTTCATATTTTTAAGAACAAAAACATCCCCTTTTCATAAATGGACTAGTCTGAAAATCATTTTGTGACGGTTAAATTGGTTGCAAAATTAACATATCAAAATCCATTCCAGTTGTTAGGGGTGAAAGGGTTAAATTAAATATTTGGAAGTAATAGTTTGATTGGTTAAACCTGGGCTGAGCTATGCAAACAAAATGGTGAGACCCAATACAGTATATTATCTGTTGTAAAAGACAACTGAAAACGAATTGGACTAGTCTATCTTTCGTGTATAGTAAGAGCACCTGACAAATAGTGTGAATTCAGTTTTCACCAATACAGAGGCCAACTGGTGCTACCCATATGTACATGAGCTCGTTGTTGACACTCGAAACACTATAGACCTCTTTAGCAGTGTTTACAAACAGTGTCGTGACAAGCTGTCTCATCAGGATCTGCACTTTTGTAAGAAATTTCATACATTTTAGAAATAAATAACTTATAAATGGACTAGTCTGAAAATAATGTTGTGACAATTGGATTGGTCCTTAAATTAACATATGACAGTCTATTCCAGTTATTTAGGGTTGAAATGGTTAAAGGCGATTATATCAACCAACAAGTCGTTATTGTCGGGGAACCAAAAGATGTAATGCGTGCCTCCAATCGAACCATGCCCAATACATGACTGTTTTTTTCTGTGTACGGGATTGTGGTGTGGTATACATGACTGGTATTTCATGTGTACGGGATTGTGGTGTGGTATACAATGACTGGTAGTTTGTGGTGGTAGGGTGGTAGGGGATTGTGGCATGGTATACATGACTGGTATTTCGTGGGTAGGGGGTTGTGGCGTGGTATACATGACTGGTATTTTGTGTGTAGGGGATTGTGGCGTGGTATACATACCTGGTAATTTGTGTGTAGGGGTTTGTGGCGTGGTATACATGACTGGTATTTTGTGTGTTTGGGATTGTGGTTTGGTATACATGACTGGTATTTTATGTGTAGGGGATTGTGGCGTGTATACATGGATTTCCTGGTAGTTGTGTGGTAGGGAATGACGTAGTTTGTGTAGGGAATTGTGACGTGGTATACATGACTCTGGTATTTTGTGTGTAGGGGATTGTGGTGTGGTATGCATGACTCTGGTATTTTGTGTGTAGGGGATTGTGGCGTGGTATACATGACTGGTATTTTGTGTGTAGGGGATTGTGGCGTGGTATACATGACTGGTATTGTGTGGGTAAGGGATTGTGGCATGGTATACATAACTGGTATTTTGTGCCTAGGGGGTTGTGGCGTGATATACATGACTGGTATTTCATGGGTAGGGGATTTTGACGTGGTATACATGACTTATAGTTTGTGTGTAGGGGATTGTGTCGTGGTATACATGACTGGTAGTTTTTGTGTAGGGGATTGTGGCGTGGTATACATGACTGGTATTTCATGGGTAGGGGATTTTGACGTGGTATACATGACTTATAGTTTGTGTGTAGGGGATTGTGGCGTGGTATACATGACTGGTATTTGATTCGTTGGTATGATTGGTTGTGTGGACTTGACTGGTATTTCGTGGGTAGGGGATTGTGGCGTGGTATACATGACTGGTAGTTTGTGTGTAGGGGATTGTGGCGTGGTATACATGACTAGTATTTCGTGGGTAGGGGATTGTGGCGTGGTATACATGACTTATAGTTTGTGTGTAGGGGGTTGTGGCGTGGTACACATGACTGGTATTTCGTGGGTAGGGGGTTGTGGCGTGGTATACATGACTGGTATTTCGTGTGTAGGGGATTGTGGCGTGGTATACATGACTGGTAGTTTGTGTGTAGGGGGTTGTGACGTGGTATACATGACTTGTAGTTTGTGTGTAGAGGATTGTGTCGTGGTATACTTGACTGGTATTTCGTGGGTAGGGGATTTTGACGTGGTATACATGACTAGTATTTTGTGTGTAGGGGATTGTGGCGTCGGTACGTACATCTCGCTGTCGGGGGCCGACTGTCTGCCCTGTGGTTGGGCCACCTACCAGGACCAGACGAGGCAGTCTGCGTGTAAGCCCTGCCCATCAGGCACGAACACCACCACTTTGGGCGCCAATCATGTGTCTAACTGCACAGGTAAACATGAACACAGCTTTGTATGTGTCTGACTGCATAGGTAAACATGAATACGGCTATGCATGCAACTGACTGCACAGGTAAACATGAACACGGCTATGTATGCGACTGACTGCACAGGTAAACATGAACTCCGCTATGTACGTGACTGACTGCACAGGTAAACATGAACACGGCTATGTATGTGTCTGACTGCACAGGTAAACGTGTACACGGCTATGTATGTGACTGACTGCACAGGTAAACATGAACACGGCTATGTATGTAACTGACTGCACAGGTAAACATGAACACTTTATGTATGTGACTGACTGCACAGGTAAACACAAACAAGGCTATGTATGTGACTAACTTCACAGGTAAACATGAACTCAGCTATGTACATGATTGACTGCACAGGTAAACATGAACACTGCTGTACAAGTGACTGACTGCACAGGTAAAGATGAACAGGTAAACATAAACAAGGCTATGTATGTGACTAACTTCACAGGTAAACATGAACTCAGCTATGTACATGACTGACTGCACAGGTAAACATAAACACAGCTATGCAAGTGACTGACTGCACAGGTAAAGATGAACACGGCTATGTATGTGACTGTCTGCACAGGTAAACATAAACAAGGCTATATGTGACTAGCTTCACAGGTAAACGTGAACTCAGCTATGTATATGACTGACTGCACAGGTAAACATGAACACTGCTATACAAGTGACTGACTGCACAGGTAAAGATGAACAGGTAAACATAAACAAGGCTATGTGTGTGACTAACTTCACAGGTAAACATGAACTCAGCTATGTGCATGACTGACTGCACAGGTAAACATGAACACTGCTATACAAGTGACTGACTGCACAGGTAAAGATGAACAGGTAAACAGAAACAACGCTATGTGTGTGACTAACTTCACAGGTAAACATGAACTCAGCTATGTACATGACTGACTGCACAGGTAAACATGAACACTGCTATACAAGTGACTGACTGCACAGGTAAAGATGAAGACGGCTATGTATGTGACTGAGTTCGCAGGTTACCATGAACACGGCTATGCATGTGGCTCATTAAATAGGTAAACATGAACACGGATATGCATGTGACTGACTTCACAGGTAAACATGAACACGGCTATGCATGTGACTTACTTCACAGGTAAACATGAACACGGCTATGCATGTGACTTACTTCACAGGTAAACATGGACACGGCTATTTATGTGGCTGACTGCAGAGGTAAACATAAACAAGGCTATGTATGTGACTAACTTCACAGGTAAATATGAACTCAGCTATGTACATGACTGACTGCACAGGTAAACATGAACACTGCTATACAAGTGACTGACTGCACAGGTAAAGATGAACACGGCTATGTATGTGACTGACTGCACAGGTAAATATGAACACGACTATGCATGTGGCTCACTAAACAGGTAAACATGAACATGGCTATGCATGTGACTTGACTTCACAGGTAAACATGAACACGGCTATGTATGTGACTGACTTCACAGGTAAACATGTACACGGCTATGCATGTGACTTACTTTACAGGTAAACATGAACACGGCTATGTATGTGACTGACTTCACAGGTAAACATGAACACGGCTATGCATGTGACCGATCCTTTCTATGAGATAAATGGCTCAATAATCTAACTAAGCCGAGCCTTATTTCATTTATAATTAGCATAGCTCCTGATTAGCAGTCTGTTAATTTTTCACATTGTTATATGTGGCTGTGACTGGATAAATGGGGCTTATGGGATTTGCGACCAGGATCAATGAAATACCTGTGAATGTCAGGCGACATAAGTGCCATCTGATCAGGAGCTACCCTAGTCACAAATCCCATAAGCCCCAGTTCTCCAGTCACACCTTATCATGGTTTACTCGGTGGTAGATTGAGACTGAGCACAGCATTCATTGTAAACTTCCCGATTTTCAAGCACGAGTACATGCTGAGTAAGTGATATAAGCATGGACCCTGATTGTGTACATAGGAATGCTGGTCTGCACTGTCACCATAAGAATGGGCCTATGCATCTGGGGACTGTTTCACTAAATTTCGTACGACTAAAATATTTGTAAGTGCAAATTTAGGATCTTCTGGAAATTTCAATTGATGGATTTACATTTATTGAGCATAGGCTGCATATGCAGCCTATGCTCAATAATAGTAAATTCAATAATTGTTCACAAGAAAACACTGTTAATGTGAAATTTAGAGACTCGTAATTTTGCACTTACAAACATTTTAGTCGTCCAAAGTTTAGTGAAACGGGCCCTGATCCAGCCTTTAGTATCATGGGGCCCTGTTTCATTGTCCACAGTGTACTGTGAACCCGGTAATACGGGCGTAACATCATGCCAGTTATGTGCTGCGGGCACGTACAAACCTGCTGCGGGCTTTGGAGACTGCCTCGATTGCCCACTGAACAAAGAATCTACGGCTAATAGAACTGCTTGTGCAGGTATGTGCATACACAAGTGTGTGTGTGTGTGAACTTTTCTTAGCCTGAATCAGTGAAGGAAGAGTTAATGCTGTGTCTCCGGCATAGTGTGTCGTCTGTAGATAGGGTAGCTGCATTAAAGCCATGCAGGCCCGGGTCTGCAAAATTTGCTGAGATATGAAAAAAAATAAAAACACCAAAAATTCATTAAAAACCCGTGTAGTGGGGGAGGGGCGTAGGGTATACTTTTCCATTTTATTCCAAAGTTATTATTAAATTTGAAGAGCATTTTCATATGACAGTCCCGCCGCGACAAAAGTATTATGCTTTGTCCCATACCGATATCCACTTCATTAAATATGTTTGGGTGTCTTCTAAACAGCTGTGTTTCAATCACATCACGGCAAAATTGGAAATCGATGGGCCACCATATCCCGATCCCGAGGCAAAAGGCGACATAGGTTTATGTATGACTAAATTTCAAACTGTAACGTAGCGCAGTATGTAGCGTCGATAATTTTATTTTACCAATATTAATATCCACGAGTGCAAGAGTTCGACTCTTTCAGTCATACTTTTTGCCAATTTATTTGAGATATTAAGCCTTTTTTTTGTTTTGTTGCTATAAAACATTGTTAGTAAAACAATATATTCAATGAAACGGCTTCAAGTTGTAGCCTACTTTTGCCATTTTTGTCGCGCCTGCTTTAGCACAAGCGCGACTAAAGTCGTCGCTTTTTCCGTCGTTCGTGTCGTCGTCATACGAAGTTTGTACAAGCTTGTACATTTTCTTTTGCATCAAAAAGTTTGTACGAGCTTCTTCATCATCGTATAACTTTAATATTACTTGACAGATTGCTTCAATATTTGGACACTTGATACACGTCAGCATTTGAAACACATTCATGCCCCCATGAACATGACCTTGACCTTTTGTACCTTCACATTTTTGCGGAAACACTTAGCCATTTTTTGTGTCAGTTTGTTTGTACAAGTTTCTTCATCATCGTATATCATTAATATTACTCATTGGATTGCTTCAATATTTAACACTTGATATATGTAATCATTTGGAACACACCCATGCATAAACATGACCTTGACCGTTTTTACCTTTACATGGTTGTGGAAACACTTTGCCATTTTTTTTATGTCAAAAAGTTTCTTCAACCTTGACCTTTTTCGTGTTTTAAGCATGCACTTCTCTGACAGTGTTGTGATACTTACTTTATTACAAGCTTACTTTATTACAAGCTCATGATCATGTTACGGTCAAATGCCCCGGCACGGGCAACAACACTTCCGTGGCGGAATTATTGTATTTACAATGTATTGTGAGCCCTTCTGTTTTCGTTAATAAAACCAGTTTTCTACCTTATCTCGTATGAGAATTTGCCGAAATTGATTTTGAATATGTATAAAACAGTATACGACTAAATGACTTCAAATGTAGACCACCCTGTTAAAGCACTCGAGCTATAATTTGTCTTAACTTACGACGGCGTTTGCGGCAAATTATATTGTGTGTTATATCATATTGGCTATATAAGTGGCTACATTTTGCCAGAACCTGATTTTTTACGCCTGCAACATGTTTTAAAATACGCCAAATTGCACCATTTGTGACGTACTTTTCAAAAGAAAATTTTGTGGGGCATGAGCCAAGACCCCCATAGCCATATAGCGCCGACAGCACTCGTGCACATTGGCCGGGCCTGCAGAATAAAACTGGCTAGCTACGCCCCTGCTAGAAGTCACCATCTTATATTCTATTTTTACAAACGTATTTTATGTTGACATTTGTTGTGGTAAATGCATGTTAATTCTAGTACCCCACTAGACCAACACGCGAGTAGTTATGCCCAACTAGACAAACACATGTAAGTACTGTATTTATTCTAATAAATGCCCTCGGGGGCTATGCTATTTGTTGGGATCAAAACGTGGAAAATAGGATCAAAATATGTTAATTTCACATACGAAAGCCATTTAAAATAATGTTTTAAATGGCTTTTGTATTAGAAGATAACATTTAGAATGCAAATATGGGAGGGGGCTACTATTAGAGAGGGGGCTACCTGAAGAATAAATATGGTAAAGTGAAACCTCTCTAAACCGGACACCAAAAAAACACCTATGATCTTATTTTTTCTGAGATTTTTGGTCATTTATCTCGGGTGATAATGTCTGTTCGTGATCGCATAGCACGCAACTATGGCTCAGAATGATGAAATGCCTGATTTACAGTGAAACCTCTCTAAACCACACCCTAGGGACTTCCCAGGGCGTCCGGTTTAGAGAGTTTCACGGTATTTGTAGTTTAGTTTGCGATACCTTCAGTGTTAGCAAAACAACCTTTGTGATTGGTTCCAGTGTTCTGTGCTGCGGGCTATGGCTACACAGACAGCCCAGCTAATTGTAATGAGTGCCCGGTGAGGTACTACAAGACCGACGCTGGCAACGTTCCATGTGTCCTCTGCGATCCGGGACTCACCACAGACGGCACCAGACAAACACAGTGTACCGAAAGTAAGATCTCGTGCCATATAGCATCTGTTCAACTGTGACGCATCATCTACACAAAATTGGCCCTACTGTCTTGTTTCACGAAACCTGCCCAAATTTTACTGCTTTCTATATACAATACAAAAACTATATTGTTTTCGATATTATAAATATTAAATTTTAGCAAAATTTAAGAATGAGCCTTCTTTTTATTTCGTGAAATTTTGTCAAATATTGATTTTATTGCAAAAAAATATTTCTCTGTGGGAATTTAAAGGTACATGCCCACTCACTAGGCACAATATGTTCTTTATAGAAATTAATTAAGTGTATACTTGTGTCACTATTCCACCAGTTTATGAAAAAAATTATGAGTGCCCGCTATACAGATATAATCATTTAGTATTATCTATTTTACTGATAGTGACTCGCGGTAGTATTAGGCTATTTTCATATGCAAATGAGGCATGATGTTTTTAATTATTTATACTAATGATCATTGCACATCAAAAAACAAATACAGAGAATAAATAGTAATGTCCGTTAACATTTTAAGGAAACACGGTTATCGCCCCTAATATTAGTGTGGAAATTTATGTCTGATATAAAATGTATAATAATGTCATTCAATACGTGGGGTAATGGTGAATGAATGTTTATGTTGCCAGAAAATGTCTCAGATGATTGTAATAAAGAACATTTTGTGCTTACTGTGTGGGCATGTACCTTTAATATGGGGGAAAAGAGATGGTACAGGAGTCGAAAAAAATAATTGGAAATTGACCTGGAAACCTGGCTAGATAGCTTGGAAATTATCAACTAAGAACACTAAAAATAGTTTTGAAAATCGGTCCACTATTTCGAAAATTAGCAAAATTTCCCCATGTTAAATCCCCCATAGACATCTTCACTCTGTGAAGGTATCTGAGGATTTAACATGGGGAAATTGTTTTTTCGCAATAAAATCAATATTGGACCAAATTTCACGAATAAAAAGAATGCTCATTTTATTAAATTTTGCTAAAAATTTAATTTTATCGGAAAAAATATTGTTTTTGCATTGTGTCACGTCAGGGTGACACCGATATAGTTTATTGCTAGGTGGGAAAACCAAGCACGTTGCAGAAAGAGACAACTAGGTACACAGTTACAATGAATATATTTACAAATGTGTTTTTACACAACATGAATGCTCGTGTCATTATGGACTACGTCCTCTTGAGGGTTGGAAGGTACATAGGCACAGTCACAATTCTGGAACAGGTAAGCATTGTATAGTACATACAATCTTCATGATATGAACTAAGATTATCCATGATAGTCTCCATGATAGTCACAGTAGTGCACATGGAATCTTTATTATGATTGGATGGCAATACTAATCAACCTTGTAAATTAAGGTGATAAATCATGATAAATTGCAATGTGCACAAAGATAGATTCACTAGTTGGAAGAAGGGGCCTGATGAAATTCATGGGTTGGTGAATGCGATATAGTACATTAATGTAATATATTTGCAGCCGTACATGTGTATATCAGCGTCATTTACAGATATATAACAGCAGTAGACAATCATTTAACCCTGATCAGACTGCCCGCGACCAACTGCGCTAATGTGTTCAAGAGCAATATGTCTTGTATTTTCCTGTGCAGACTCTTAGTATTACATTAATAACGCTAAATACTATAGATTCCCGCTTCCACATGCTGACCTAAGGCAACAGTGATTGATATACATTATACACCACATCATGTCCTTATTACAGCTTACTGACGTATAAGGCAATGCATTCGGTGTTGAACTATCTGATCCGGTCTACCGTGGTCTCAATAGCATTTCCACTCTTTACAATTCACTTTGAATGTACATTGTACATGTATTAATAAATAAATGTACAGACGACTTGGATTGGAGTTTTACATCTGTCCAACAAAGAGTGAATGAAAGTCATATGGAAAGTTCACATTACAATTATTTACATGTTAAAATTGACAGTATTCTCACGTATTGTACATGGCATATGTCACGATATTAGACTATATCGTAATATAAATTGCATAGCCAAGTTTAGTAAACATTTCAATCATGTGTGCACTTCGTTTGCAATTAGACCCAATTAGCTATTACAATTAGTCAGAGTGACATGCACCAAACACATAAGAATTATATTCCATTACGATACGCACGGAATGCTCCCACATGCGAATTCTTTAATCATTATTATTTACACGAAAATATGAATTATTAATGATTCAGTTCGATTTAATTAAGGGAAATAATCTACAACAGCGGTTACACGCCATACGGCTATCATTGACCAAACATTTGGTCGAAGAAGGGCCTAATAACATAGGTAAACGAAATAGGGCAGTATTATCGAGGATACGATAATAATACGGTGAATTGCCATTCTTGGCATGAATCAGACGTTATTTTCTGCATTGAAAGTAAATAACGAGTGTATTTACATAACGAGTGTATTTACTTACCAGAATTACTGGTGGAAATTTGCGTCCTGATATGATCACAAGTGAGAATCTCTTTACCGTGCATATCATGATTTCAATATGCTGCTATGGTACGTTTGCAGCTTTCTGCGTTCCTGGGAGCTACCTAGACGGGGATGTGTGCAGAGAGTGCCCGGAGGGTACCTACAAGGATGGGCACGGCAATCGTGCGTGTACACAGTGCACGGTGAACACGACCCCCGGAACTGGATCCACCTCCGCACAGGACTGCTACATTCGTAAGTGACACCGATTACAACACTCGTTTTTGTCGCGTGTGCTTTAGCAGAAGTTGTGACTATAGTCGCCGCTTTTTCCGTCGTCATTGTCGTCCGCATCGTCCTCCAAACTGTTAAAAAGTTTGTACAAGCTTCGTCATCATGGTATAACTTTAATATTACTTTAATTTTACGGATTGCCTCAATATTTGGACACTTGATAAATGTGAGCATTTGGTACACACTCGTGCAGCCATTAACATGACCTTGAGCTTTTTTACCATCGCAGTTTTGCTGTTTTTGGCCCGCCTGCTTTAACAGAAGCTGGACATAGGCATAGCTTTTCCGTCGGCATCTGCAGTGACGGCGGCGGCGTCAACATTTCATGTTTAAGTTTTTGCGCTTAGCACATGCAGTTTCCAGAAAACTTTAAGTCCTACTAATAATAATAATAATAATAATAATAGACTTTATTTTAAGAGGGTTACACATTTAGTTTCAAACTAATCTTCCATGAGGCCCTCATATATACATGTACATATATACAACAGTGGATCACGTTACACAATAATCTAAGTAGGCATTGGCAATAAATTAATTAGCAGACTCTCATCCGATTTTTGTAATGAAAATGGGGTACTTGGTAAAATTTTATTTCTCGTTGACATATTGGTTTAAAATGAATGTATGAAACAATGATTTATATATTTTGTAAACATGTATTTGCAGGTGGGTGGGGATGAGAGTATGCAAATTAACCCTCTCTGATCAAATACACATCTTGTAGTTTTAGTGTTTGCACATGCCAAACGACATGGAATACGGAGGACTAATGGATCACACGTGATATATGCACAAACCCAGCCATGGATCATGTTGGAATATATCTAGACACACACATATATGGCCACTGTGTCATAATGAAAGTGAAATCATTCAGCAAGCTGAATGTATGCAAATGGCATATGCCCTGAGATTTAAATGTTATTTGATTGCAAAGACCAGAGAGGAAAGAATGTGATCAGGGATTGAACCACAAACTATATGTATTTACATTTTAACAAAATAAACTAAACACAAACATGTATTTTCACCTTATGTATATGCCAGGTATTAGACATCAGTTCTTATTCCTATATACACGGAATTGCCTGGGTGATTCATTTAGCTTTTATCCATTGAATACATTGACAATGAAAATTATTTCTTGTCTCTATTGTTTTTAGCTTGCTTGGTAAACAGTTCCAAATAATGGAACCTGAATAAGATATGCTTTGTTTAAAGATTTCCTTGTATGGTCTAGGTGTAATATAATTACTTGAAGTTGTGGATCTTAGAGTTGGTAAATTTTATTTGTTGGCCGAACATGAAACATTTCATTAATGTATGATGGCATTTCTTTGATTTATTAACATTAAACATGAATTTTGCTTTTCTTAAAAATACCCGTTCATAGATGCTAAGTATTTTCAGTTCATCCCATACTTTTAACTATATCAGTATAATTGTAGTCCAACATTATTTTACATGCTCGTTTTTGTAGTTTATATATTCGTTTAGATTGGTTTGCGATGTTCCACTCCATATTATACTACAATAGTCCATATGTGGTTGTATGTAGGTTTTGTAAAATTGTACTCTGTGTTCAATTAATAGGAACTCTTTTATTGTATTAAGAAGCCATAAATTGGTAGCTATTTTCTTCGCAATTTTGTCAATATGCATAGACCAAGTTAGATTATTATCAATGTGAACTCCAAGTATTTTATCATTCTGTGTCATTTTTAAAGTTTCGCCATTAAGTTTTAAACCTAAACAATCAATATTCAAACATACTTGTCTTTGATGAGTAGTTACTAGCATGACTTTTGTCTTGGCTGCATTAATGAGCATTCCATTTTTATTACACCATTTTGACAAATTGTCTAAAGCACTTTCCAACTTGTTTTTTATGGATTGTACAGATGTATTCATTTCATACAGTGTTGTATCATCAGCATATAGGTCAGTGTTAACAAAATCAAAACTGTATAAAGAGGTAAATCATTTATAAACATAAGAAACATAAGTGGTCCTAATATAGACCCCTGGGGGACCCCAGAGGTAATGGGTGCAGCTCCAGATAGCGTGTTATTAGTGCATACCTTTTGGCTTCTATTTAGTAAATATGATGAGAACCAGTTTATTGTTGTATCTGAAAATTTATAGTGACATATAGCTTTCTCAATAGTAATGCATGGTCAACTAGATCAAATGCTTTTTTAAAGTCTACCATGACGGCGCCAATAATTTGCCCATTATTTATGGCGCCCAACCATTTATCTATCATATAAGCTAATGCGGTTTCACACGAGTGATTCGGTCTAAATCCTGATTGTGTTGTGTGCAGCAAATTATATGAAACAAGAAATTCCATTACACGGTCATGGACATGCTTTTCTAAAAGTTTTGACAGAACCGGGAGAATTGATATTGGCCTATAATTGTTTGGATCATCTTTATCACCTGTTTTTAATAATGGTGTAACTTTTCCCTCCTTCCATTTATCTGGGAAAATACCTGTTTTTATACTCTGGTTGCATATGTATGTTATACTGTCTGAAATGTAAGGTGCAGAAATTCTAAGTAACCTAGGCCCTATTTCATCGAACCCAGTTGCTTTAGAAATATCAATTGTTTTT
This sequence comes from Conchocele bisecta, assembly GCA_029237695.1. Classification (NCBI taxonomy): domain Eukaryota; kingdom Metazoa; phylum Mollusca; class Bivalvia; order Lucinida; family Thyasiridae; genus Conchocele; species Conchocele bisecta. Next base: position 21,878,079 of record CM055265.1, on the reverse strand, counting down.
AAGTATTTTTCCACTTGGCATTTGGTTATCTCTGGAATTTTAAAACAGATATCTTTCGGAACTTTTTTTGTCACAATTAATATGTTCTGAGCTTTTTAAAATTTGAGTGTTGAATGGGTTCCTTTATTTTGGATGCAACAGTTACAAAAAAGCTGTTAAATTCATTTGCGATTTCTTCAGTGTTTCAATTTTTTGCCCGTTAACTTTAAGAGAAAAAACTGTGGCAGATGCATTTTTCTTACTAGCACCTACTTCCCTAAATAATTTCCACACATTAGAAGGCTTTTTGTTTTCATTTATAATCGCAGTATATTGTTCTTTTTTAGACTTTTTAATCAACGCATTTACCTTATTGCGATATGTTTTGTATTGTACATCATCATTGAGTGATTTAAATCGGTCTCTCATTTTCATTGCATCAATTATGTCTGGTGTAAGCCATTTTGGTTGTTGTTTGCGTTTTACTCTATGTTGTTTAATTGGTAGGTGGCTGTTTACTACATCTAAGAATAAGTTTGACCATGTATCCATTATATCATTTGTGTCGTCAAACAATTCTATTATATTCCAAGGGACTGTTTCAAGTTCAGCAATAAAACCAGTTTCATTAAATTTCTTAAAAGATCTGTATGCTATATTATAATGTGAATTTTTAGGAATAACTGAGTTACATTTTCTCATTACAAATATTGGAAAGTGGTCACTTAACCCTAATTTAGGCACATTAAATCGCATTCACATTTGATTTTACATTACAGTAGATATGATCAATAAGCGTTTCTGAGTGGGCTGTTATTCTGGTTGGAATATTTATTATCTGTGTAAGACCAAATGGCTCCATAAAATCAAGCCAACTTTTACTTATTTGCCTATTAAGTAGATCTCGATTAAAATCACCTAAAAGATAGAATTCCTTTTGTTCGCGAAGAAATTTCTCTATTTCATTTTCAAAAATATCATTCCATTTCCCTGATTCATTCGGATGTCTATACATATTTCCTACAAGAAAACTCTTGCTATTTTTGGGAAAGATTTCTATCCATATACATTCAAGCCTGTCATGCTCTAAATCATTCCTCCGTTTACAATTCATGCCATCCTTAACATAAACAAGAATACCCCCACCTTAACCTTCTTCCCTTCTATCAGTTGTTAAAATCCTGTCCTTTCTATAAAATGACTGAAAGTTGTTTATTTGGAAGTATTTATCTGGGTGATCACTCTTCAGTTTTGACTCACTAATACCTAAAATATGGATGTCATTATTGTTTGAATTTAGCATTGCTCTGATTTGATCAATTTTATTGGCAATTCCTTGAATGTTAAGATGCCCTATTTTCATACCTTTGTCACTTAAATGAAGGTTCAACATGTTTTGGGCACTCATGGAAGAATCATTACAATGTACATATGCATGCGAAGTATCATTAGGTACATTATTTGAGTGTAAAGGTACATTTTGGGATGACGAGACATCTTGCAGAGTTGGTAATTCATCACTGGTTATATATCTCTGATTCTCCGTTAATGTTTCATTTTGATAGGCTTGATTGATTGTACATGAATTTATGATTTCTCCAGAAATATTTATGTGGTCACAGCTACATGAAATTTGATTGCACTGTTCACAAATATTACCTAAAATGGAGAACACAGTTTCATCAGAAAAATAACTTTGTGTGCTTAATTTGCTGCTGCAACTGATCTTGGCATATTTGCCGATGTCCTATACATTCCAGCATAGGTAATCTTTATGTCCCATGAACTTGCAGTTGAAGCATTGTATTTGATTTTTATGGCGGCAGTCAATAGTCTCATGATTGGTCATACCACATTTCATACACCTATCCCCAGTGTGTTCTTGTCTTGGTCGAGGGCGGCCGTAGTGTTGATGATTTTCCTGTGGTCTGTTCACCTGTCCTCTGGTATTTCTCCCATAGCGGTCTGGCCTGGAGAACTGTGTGGGGTTTCTTGTGAGCGAGATTTCCTTAGGCTGGTATGCAGGTTTCAGTTGATTTTTGTTTGTGTCATAAACACATCTCTATTTGGATATGATTGTTGATAGTCCCAAGTAGTCGTTTTATTCCCGAGCTCGACAGATGAATGTTGTCTCGTGGACGATAGAAATAGTTTCTTAATTGTCCTGCATTGTCATAAAATGCGGAGTGAGCGTCAATTAGCTTTGTATCATCTGTATCACATTGTCGTCGAATTATATCGTTGAAGTCCTGTACACAGATATCACCACGTGGACACGAGTTGCATATAAATATGTTACATGCAAGATTCTCTTTTTTCACGAACATAAGCAATTGTTCATATCGTTCCTCAAATAGTTCATTGTCTGTGTCTTGTGAGGCATCATTTCCTCCAACGTATATGATTACATTTTCAAATTGTTTAAGGTCAAATATTTTGATTTTCATGTGTATGTCAAGAACTGTTGCACCATGGCGGTAATGTTTGGCATTCTACATTATCATTTAGCCCCTTACGATTTATTCCAGAGAGGATTGAATCACCAATAATTAAAGTTTTTTGTGGGTTTCTGGCTCTGATTTTGTTTTGCATTGGTGTTAATAGGTTTTGTTTTTTGTGTGGCTTTTCTCACTGGCTTCGGCTCCTTTGACTTAGGCTTGTGGGCACTCTCATTTTTCGTAGCAGGTCTAGGTGTCTCAGTGGATTGTACATTTGTAGAAGTATTCCTACTTTCAATTGCTTTTTGGTGTGTGGAGACTACTATCACTGACAGATCATCGGGCGGCAATGTGCTGGCATTGGTTGGGGCATTTTCAGCTGGGGCATTTTCAGTTGTGGCCTGTTTCTCACTCAGTTTGATAACTTCTGTGGTGAGATTTGTCAGTTGCGTCTGCAGGGATCCAATTTGTGTAGATATTTGAGTTATCATTTCAGTCACAAGGGAGATTTGGTGGCTCACAGGAAGTTCCTGCAACCCATCAGGTGGTCCTGGCGGCACAGGAGATACCACGGTGGAGAACAGTCTCTGCATCGTGTGCGTCCCAGTTGGCGTGCTGGTCTGTGGCGACAGTGGCTCCATTTCCTCATTTGTCTGGTCAGCCATCAATGTTCTGTACAAATTAATTGAGATCCTGCTGAAATGGTTATTCCTCCATAAATGTTGCCCTGGACCCGAGACTTTCAGCTGTCTGCTGGTCTTGTCAATTTCCAAGTAGACGTTCTTCTTTTGAACATGTGTGGTCAACTTAATTTTGTCTTTACTGGTGTCACCTTGTCCGCCCACAAATGCAAACATTAACTGTTTTATAAAGCTCTCAAAGACCGCTGATACAAAAAACATGACCGTTGTTTGTTTGTCTGTGTACTCCATATTAAAGAATACACCTTGCAGCTTGTCACAAATGGTTTGCTCAACGGTTGACAGAGGAGACTGTAGAGAATCCGGAGAACGATTCATTATCTGACAGCTCTTGTGCATCTTGCTGCAATATCAATGTAGACTGCTTGGAGGAGCATGTGCTTTCAGATAGTTCCTGTTGTAAGATGAGTGTAGATTGTCTGGAAGAAGACCTATCTGATTCCATTGTAATTTGTGATTAGGTTCCTTTTCTCCAGAACTGGTGTGCTATATGGCCCCTGATGTGTTCATGTCTGAGAGTCAGCAGGGTGCACCAGCTGGTACTGCCTTGGGTATCCTGGTAGATCGTGTAATATTAGATCATATTATGTTCTCAGTAGATGGTTCCCTGGCCACTCCAATAAAACACAGTGGGTTATATCCAAGTTTTGGAATCACATATCAACTCAGCAGGGGGGGCCCACTGTATATCACAATGGAAATTGAATTTTCTTTAAAAAAACACTTTTTTAAACACTTTTACAAAAATTCCATTCATATATTTAGAAACTATTAATCACAATCTCCATGCTGATACAATTTTCACTAAGTAATTCCAATGCTAATCCATATAAATTCAAATTAAACACAGAGCAATTATTTCATGACTGGTCAGTCTGAGAACTTAGGCAACTACCTCCATACTTGGTATACATCAACACTATGGTGTAACCATCTCACACAGAGGGAACCCATGTGACCTTGACCTAGTTTTCATGGTTCATTGACTTACTTTACACATGCATTCAACGTTATGTTTTTGCGTTTAGCTCTGTTTCTAAAACTTAACGCTCAGGTTAATTCATTGTAACTTCTGTTTCCCTAAATGGAATGCTTTAATATTCCATACATGCATTTGTAACAACCTCCCGCATCATTCTACAGAAAGCCCATGGTGCCCTGCAACCCCAAAAGTCAAGGTCGCTGACTTAGAAATTTTCCGGGTTTGGAAAACTTAACGCTCGGTTTAATTTATTACAACTTCTGTTTCCCTTGATGGAATGCTTTAATACTTCTTAGGTGTAAACTATAGCAACATCCGGCATGATTCTATACAAAGCCCATGGTGCCTGCTAACCCCAAGGTAAAGGGCTTAGAAAATGCTCAGTTTTGAAAACTGGTGTTAATTTATTGTAACTTCTGTTTCCCTTGATGGAATTTTGTAATATGTCATACATGCATTTGCAAGAACATTCCGCAACAACTGCAGAAAGTTCATGGTGTAACCCCAAGGTCAAGGACTTCAAAAATGTCTAATATAGAAATTTAGCATCGGTGCCAGGAGATACATGTCGTTGGCGGCATTCTTGTTTGTGTTTAGCTGTGTTTGTTGGAAATTAAGTGTTTTGGTTTCAGTTTATTATCCCCTCGCGTAGCGAAAAGGGGATATAGGGATGCAAAAGTTGTCTGTTCGTCCGTCTGTCCATCTGTCCATCACAAAAATTAACATTGGTGTTAATCTGCAATAACTTCTGTTTCCATTGATGGAATGCTTTAATTTGTGACATCATCCTGCATCATTCTACAGAAATCGTATAGTGCCCGCTAACCCCAAAGTCCAATACTGAGAAAATGTTTTTCAAAAACTTTACACTTCATTATAACTTCACTTTCCATCAATGGATTGCTTTAATATTTCATAGGTGTATTTTTAACAACATCTCACATCATTCTACAGAAAGTCCATGGTGCTCACTAACCCCAAGGTTATTACAAGCTATCAAACTGCGCCACTGAGGCGGACATTTTGCTGCGTGGAGCTCTTGTCTTCATCATGATATAACTTTAATATTACTTAACAGATTGCTTCAATATTTAGACACTTGATACATGTGATCATTCGGAACCCACTCATGCTGCCATTAACATGAGCTGAACCTTGTTTATCTTCACATGTTTGCGGAAACACTTACCGTAGCCATTTTTTTTGTGTCAAAAAATGTCTTCAACCATGACCTTTTATGTGTTTTAAACATACACTTCTCTGCCGGTTTTTGTGCTGTTTACACATACCCATGATCATGTTATGGTGAATGCCTCTGCAACACCGCTTCCGTAGCGGAATTCTTGTTTATGTTAAAAAGTTTCTTCAACCTTGACCTTTTTTGTGTTTTAAAGGTACATGCCCACGCAGTAGGCACAAAATGTTCTTTATAGGAATTAAATAAGTTTATAATTATGTCACTATTCCACCAGTTCTAAAAATTACGAGTGCCCGCTATACAAATATAATCATTTATTAATTATCAATTACTGTTAGCGACGCGCGGCGGTAACAGTCTATTTTGATTGTGTGGGGACGACGACTTTCACATCACGGTTTGCGGTGCGCATGCGCAGTATACTACGTGCGCCAGTAGGCTTCCCAATATGTAAACAAGAATATCAACATGTCGAAACGTCCAGGACGGAAATTGTATGAAACGGCGTCGGCCAAAAAAAGGCGAAATGTCTGAGGGACAGGCAGTACAAAGAGAGAGAGTGGTTAATATTGGCGACCAGATCATCAAATGGAAAGAGTTACGTGGAGATTTAGATTTGGACTCGAACAGAGATTTTTCTTCTCAACTTCCGATACTTCATTGCGCATGTCAAAGATGTGATATGATTGACCGTGTCACGTGACGTGTGTTGGTAAAAATAGCACGTGGTCGGAAAATACCCTTTCTGGTCGCGGCTTATAAAATGCGATTTAACACCAATTAACACGCGCCGTAATTAAAAATAACTCGTTAGTGGGTAGACAAATGGCTCATATAAGGCATGACAGAAAATGAAAAGTAGTAGTACTGTGTAACCTGCTACGTGGGCATGTACCTTTAAGCATGCATTTCTCTGACGGTTTTTGTGATGCTTGAGCACATGCCCATGATCATGTTACTGTAAAATGCCTTGGCAGGCACGACACTGCTTCCATGGCATTTTTGTGAGTACCTACAATTTATCCACTTTGATCTAGCTGCAAAACTTGCGAGAATCTCAGTCCAATTAGCTATAAACATGCGCCAGCGGGAAAACAAGGAAAATTCATTGACTGTATGGTAAATGACATAGGCCCTGTAGCCTATTTCACCAAATTGCAAAGTATACTTATCTTGCTAAGTACACTTTGAGGGAGAAATTTTCAATTTAAGGATACATTTATTCATTTTTGTCGCGCCCGCTTGCGGAAAGCGCGATATAGTCAGCACTTTGGCATACGTACATGTGTCCGGTTAAAGTTTTTGGTTAAGTTTTTTGGTTAAGTTTTTTGGTTAAAGTTTTTGGTTTCAGCTTTTTGGTTAAGTTTTTTGGTTAAACTTTTTGGTTAAGTGTTTTGGTTAAAGTTTTTGGTTAAGTTTTTTGGTTAAACTTTTTTGTTATACTATATCTCTGCAACTGCTTTGCCCATTACCTTGAAACTTCACATGGGTGTTTATCATCATCTATATTTTCATTCTACCCCCCTCCCGTGCGGCCCCTGTGCCCAATGTCAAGGTCAAATTACTTTGAAGTTTTTGGTTAAGTTTTTTGGTTAAAGTTTTTCGTTGTACTATATCTCTGCAACTGCTTTGCCCATTACCTTGAAACTTCACATGGGTGTTTATCATCATCTATATTTTCATTCTACCTCCCTCCCGTGCGGCCCCTGTGCCCAATGTCTAGGTCAAATTACTTTGAAGTTTTTGGTTAAGTTGTTTGGTTAAGTTTTTTGGTTAAGTTTTTTGGTTAAAGTTTTTCGTTATACTATATCTCTGCAACTGCTTTGCCCATTACCTTGAAACTTCACATGGGTGTTTATCATCATCTATATTTTCATTCTACCCCCTTCCCGTGTGGCCCCTGTGCCCAATGTCAAGGTCAAATTGCTTTGAAGTTTTTGGTTAAAGTTTTTCGTTATTTCGTTATACTATATCTCTGCAACTGCTTTGCCCATTACCTTGAAACTTCACATGGGTGTTTATCATCATCTATATTTTCATTCTACCCCCTCCCGTGTGGCCCCTGTGTCCAATGTCAAGGTCAAATTACTTTGAAGTTTTTGGTTAAAGTTGCCCGCTTGCGGTAAGCGCGATATAGTCGGAACTTTGGCGTACGTACGTACGTGTGTCCGGTTAAAGTTTTTGGTTAAGTTTTTTGGTTAAATTTTTTCGTTATACTATATCTCTTTTTTTAGTGTCCATGCCTCGCCACAAGGCGCGACATGCAGGCCGCGGCCATCTAGTTATTAATAAATATGATGCAAAATGGCTGTGATAATGTAATAAATTCAGTATAATAATTCAGCATACTTTTAATCATAAAATATATATATGCAGTCGTTAGTTCTATATGCAATAATGCATATCAAAAATAAATGGTTACTCCCTCAAAGTACACATTGCTAGATAAGTATTCTTTGCAATTTTGGTGAAATAGGCTACTGATCTGACAGCTTACATGCGGCTTGCATGATGCTCCTGTTCATTATGACCATGAATGTGCAGGCCAATCTGTATGCATTCCAGTCACAGGTGTAATATGAGACACGCCATGTGATTTTGTACCTTCCGACATCTCAGTAATTTCATGAAATGTATTTACAATATTTTCCATAAATGATGTCAACAGATGACAAAATTTTCAGAGTACATGCAGATTTTTATATTCCACATGTACTCAGAAAATTTTGTAATCTTTTGACTTAATTTGTTTATAAAAAAAATATCGTAAATTTTGTAAACGTATTTTAATGAAATTACGCAGATGTCCGAAGGTACAAACTCTCATGGCGTGTCTCGTATATGGCATGTCTCGTCATATAGAACTACATTGTACCTGCATTTACATTTCAGTCGTCTGCAACGCGGGCTCCAAGAGGACTACGGAGAAAGAGTGTATAGAGTGCCCTGTGAACACGTTCCAGAATGTGTCTGGCCAGACAATGTGTAAACCCTGCCAGCCAGACGGATATGTCACCCTCGTCACCGGAGTGACTGATGGCAACAAGTGTATCCGTAAGTTATTTTGGCCACATATGACACGCCATGTTATTTTGTACCATCAATAAAAAAAAAGTCACCTTCCCCAAAAAAAAAATTTGATAAAATTTCATCATATATTGATTTTATTGCGAAAAAAAACTATTTTCCTATGGGAAATTAACATGGGCCATGATGGGGGCTAAAAGTAGATGTTTTTTTTTATTTCTGGACCGATTATCAAAATCTAACTTTTTTTATCTTAGTTACATCATTTCCAGGTTATCTAACCTGGTCATTTTCCATTTTTTTTGTTTTTTGACTCCTCCCCCAGCTCCTTCTTTTCGTTTTCCCCCATGATAAATTCCCATAGGAAAATAATGTTTTCGCAATAAATGTTATTGATGAAAAAGTACTTGCCTTTCAATATTTTTTTTAATTTAATGTGTTAAATAGCCAAAAGTTTGTCGACAGCAAAACGTGGAACAGACAATAGTTTAATCCTCTATCACTATTTGAATATATATGACTCCATTTGTGATTGCGAGTCTTCGGTTGTATCATATGGTTGACACAAAGTCAATGGTTTGTGAACAGCAGTATGAGATGATATTTCTTGCTGCCCATTTCAGGAGAATGTGAGGCAGGAGAGGAGTACATATTGGTGCCGACGAGGACGTGTCGCGCGTGTCTGAAGGGCTGGTACAAGGAGAGTGCGGGCAACATAGATGCGTGTGTCTCCTGCCCAATTACCGTCACCACCCAGGGCCCAGGAGCCGTCTCTCCTTCCGACTGTAACATACGTATGTAACTTGAATCTGCAATAATCCCACATCGTGTGTGTTTCTATACGAAATAATGTTTTGATGATACATTGAATACTTCAATGTCGTTCCTCCATGTCAACAGTGTGTCACACTGTAGTGCAATATACATTGATTACTTCATTGTGCCTCCATTTCAGCCGTGTGCCAGCCCGGCAGATACCGACCTGCCGGTACCCCAAACTGCCAGCTGTGTGATTATGGCAGCTACCAGGCCAATTTGGATGCCGAGTCGTGTGAGTTGTGTTCAACAGGTCAGACCAATGACAGACAAGGTGAATCGGACCCAGACATGTGTCGAGGTATGTGCACATTGATAGACATACACCTTTGATTGACTATAGTGCCTTCGATAGACTGTTAAGCTTATGGAGTAATGTACTTGAAACTCACAATCATGATCAGAGTTTGATTGTGCTAGGTGAGATCTACTGACCCGTGCCTGTGTCTAGTCACTGTATGAATGCATATGATGATCAGGAGATGCACAGGAGTCATATTTTCCAGATGGCTTTTTTATCAGCCAGCGTTGTGCTAGGTGAGATTTACTGACCCGTGCCTGTGTCTAGTCACTGTATGAATGCATATGATGATCAGGAGATGCATAGGAGTCACATTTTCCAGATGGCTTTTTTATCAGCCAGCGGCCCATGTATCTACAACCAAACTGGTTTGCCTTATAACGCAGCCATCAACATGATATTATTGGCGCCGTGGCTTGCATATCACCAGCCATGCAGCTTCCATGTTCACAGTCAAATGGCTTTGAAATGTGTTTCCAAGTTGCATTAAGGTTTGTGCACCCACAAATGACATTGAAAGGCAGTCCAAAACCACATTACTCGGTATCTCAATACTACACTGGAATGCATGTAATATGTCACTGTAGTAACTGGTATGTGTGCTCATTGAAACAGGTGTGTGTGACAGTGGCGAGCAGTACAACCTGCACGGCCAGCAGTGTGTGCCGTGTAAGGCCCCCAAGTACTACATGCCGGCAGACAGTCACACATGCCAGAGATGCCCGAATGGAGAGGTTGCCCTTACTGACGGAGCCACCAGCTGTATTGCTGAGGGTAAGTGCTGCAGCCTTAAACCTGTATACACTACACACCACAATTCACGGATCCGAGTTGCCACACTTATCTAAATTAAGCTCTGCCCACTTAGTTACTGTTGCTACACGGCCACAAGCTTTCTCCAAAATGGCTACCAACATGCAGCATCCGAATACGAGCTCTGATTCTCTGAAGAATGTACCGGCAAATATATTGATTCTTTTCTTACCCAGAAGCGACGATATATCACAGAAAGCTAAACAAAAGGGTCTGAATTATTATATGCGGGTGTATATTCACGACATTAAAACCATAACGCAGGAAAACGTGAGTGAAAGTTGATGCAAGATGCTGGCGATCCATGCGGAAAAGCGAGCAACCACACATGTTGTTTTTATATGTGAAATCCTAGAAGATCGTGGATTCTTATTGTACCTGTAAAGTTGGGTAAGTATTTATGCGGGATATTTAACTCTCAATCCATCTGATTTCTTTTAATATTTGTCATAATCTACGCCAGATTTCGTTCCAAGGTTTACACGCGGGCGTATGTGTATTCGTGTTGGCTTTATTGACATTACTGGCAGGAAGCGCGTGGTTCTGCTGCCGTGTTGAAATTTTACAGGTCAGCATGGAGTGGGACGCTAGTGCATTGTCTATAGAATCTAATGTCGATCTACACAGATGTTCTTGGATATAAAACACTGGCTACTTTTATTGACTGACTGAATAGCTAATTTTATGGGGCTATTAACTATGACATTACCTGTTCTCTGTAAATCGCCGAGTGGGAAATGTAGCTGAGAAAACCTAAACAGCTTTACGGCCGTACCGTATACTAGCAGTAATATCTGATTGATTGAATGGGGTTTTACGTCCGTTCAGCATAAACTTAGTTATGCCACTCAGGAACAGATTTGTTAACTCTTGATATGCGATACCAACCATAGGCACTTAATTACATCACAAGTACACACCAACATATTATTATTATGTTTATTTTTTTTATTTTTCCTAGTCTGAGTGGCCACTGTTCCCATATTGTTGGGCTACTGAAGTCACTTCAGGGATTCAAACTCCACGACAACCCATGTAATAATAATAATAATAATAGTAGTCTTTATTTTGAGAGGGTAACACATTTAGTTTTCACTAATCTTCCATGTGGCCCTCTATTATATACACACATGTATGACAGAGGCAAGAATTTAAACATGTTACATGTACAAAAATCACAGAGTAAGGAAACAACAGGATATCATTAACCCATTGCATTCTAGGAATACACTACCTGGATGAAAAATATTAAATGACTTAATTTTCAACAAAACGGTTAAAAGAGTGTAACAAAATATATTTTGGAAAATTAAAGAAAAACAAATTGTATTTAAATTTGATTGTAATAATTATGCCTAGTAAGTATTCTGAATGCAATGCTATAATGGATTTGAGGACATCTCTACACCAAATGTTTAATTACGTTGATCAGGGAAATTATGATAATGCCCCAAAGAGAAGTGAGAATGACAAATGTGATCATACTTGCCACCTTATGATGATAATTGTGAATTAGCAACATGACCCCATGTGGTTTGCATTTGATTACTAGTTAAGGAGCAGACAAACCAACAGATACAAACATTTTGTTCTTACACTTAAACACACACTAAACATTGCACCCACATGAACCACACACACACACACGCGCACACACACACTATTTTACAAGTATTTACAAGGTCAGTTGACATGTATCAAATGGAAAATTAAAGACAATGCATATACATGTATCTATCTCGTGTAGACAAATGTAATTATTTTACCATCCATTTAATGAAATGACAATGAAAAGAGTCAATAGTTTTAACATGTTTTATGTCATTTGGCAAGCTATTCCATATAACTGGACCTGCATATGCAATGCTTTGTTTATAAATCTCTTTATTAGGTCTGGGTAATATGAAGTTATGTGATGTTGCTGATCTCAGTACTGGCGCATTATTGACTTGATGTTTTATATGAAATAATTCGGAAATATAGTGTGGTGTTTCTGATTTAGATACTTTATACATTAACTTTGCTTTACGAAGATAATGTCTCTCAAAGACGGTCAAAATTTTCAGTTGTTGCATAGTTCTTGCTATATCATCAACATTGTAATCCATAATTATTTTGCATGCACGTTTCTGAAGTCTAAAAATTATATTTCAATTTGTCTGTGATGTACCTCCCCAAACAATATTACAGTAATCTATATGAGGTTGAACATATGTTTTATAAAACTTGATTCTATATTCTATTGACATATATTCCTTAATTCGTGATAAGAGCCATAAATTGGATGAGATTTTCTTACAAGTTTTGTCTATGTGGACTGACCATGAGAGATTGTTGTCTACAACAACTCCTAATATTTTGTCATTTGAAATAGTGTTTAAATCATCATTTTTGAAATTTAGGTTTAAAGAATCAGATGGAAGAACAGTTCTTTTCTGATGTGTAGTTATTAACATTACTTTGGTCTTTTTTGTATTGATAAGCATTCCGTTGCACTGACACCAATCTGACAGGTTATTGATAGATTTTTGTAAATTATTTTCAATTTCCGTCTTGGATGAACCTATATCATAGAGAGTGGTATCATCTGCATATAGATCAGTGTTTACTATATCTGTGTATAGGGGCAGGTCATTTATGAACATTCAAAATAATAGCGGTCCCAAAATGGATCCTTGGGGTATGCCATCGCATATTTCTTCACTTTGAGAAATGACATTGTTTACATATACTTTCTGCTTCCTATTTAATAAGTATGATGAAAACCATGAAATTACATTGTCACTTAGCTTATAGTGTTTCAGTTTCGTCAATAAAATTTTGTGATCAACAAGATCGAAGGCTTTTTTAAAATCTACCATCACTACTCCTACTAATAATCCTTTATTTATAGCATCTAACCAGTTGCTAAGCATGCCCAATAATGCAGTTTCGCAAGAGTGTTTTGGCCTAAAGCCTGATTGCGTTTTATGTAATAATTCATATTGTGTTAGAAAATGCATTATACAGAATGCGTCATGTACATGTTTTTCGAGTATTTTTGAAAGAATTGGCAATATAGAGATTGGCCTATAATTGTTTACATCATCTTTAGGACCACTTTTATGTAATGGCGAAACTTTACCTTCTTTCCATTTGTCAGGGAATACTGAGCTGTTAATACTCTGGTTGCAAATGTATGTGATGCTATCTATAACATGAGGTGCTGCAATTTTTAGTAGACGGGGGCCTGTTATCTGAACCAGTTGCTTTACTAACATCAATATTTTTAAAAAATGTTTCAACCTGTTTTCTGGTAATTTCAGGAACCACAAACTCTGTGTTTGGTGGAAGTTTGCTGTTACAGAATAACTTAAGTTTATCAAAGTTAGATGTTTTGCTTGGTTCTTTCAAAGTTGAGGCAATAGAGACAAAAAATGTGTTGAATTCATTTGCAATATCACTGCAATTATCAGATTCGTTATCACCTATTTTCACAGATGATACGGGTGTATTGTCTTTTCTTTTGTTAATTTTAATTTCTTTGAATATTTTCCATACATTAATTACTAGGATCTTTACTATTTTCACTAATCATAGCTGCATATTGTGACTTCTTTGATTCTTTTATAAGTGCAATAACTTTATTTCGCCACATCTTATACTGATGTTCCTCGTTTAATGATTTATATCTATCCCTTGTTTTAATAGCTTTAAGTATATCTGGAGTTAACCATTTTGGCTGTTGTTCGCGTCTTACTCTTTGCGTTTTTAAAGGTAAATGTTTATCTACTACATTAAGAAACATAGACAGCCATGTGTCTACAGTTTCATTTGTGTCATCAAATATCTTAATGATGTTCCATGGTGTGGATGCCAAATCGTCTAGAAATTCTTGTTCCTTAAATGTTTTAAAAGATCTGTACGATATGGTATATGATGTGAAAACTTGGGAATTACAGAGCTACATTTACGTGCTACAAATATAGGATAGTGATCACTAACACCTATTTGTGGAACATTAATGGAATTTATATTTCCTTCTACATTGCAATAGATGTGGTCAATGAGTGATTGTGAGTGATTTGTTTTACGAGTTATGTCATTAACCTTTTGATGAAGGCCAAATGGTTCTATAAATTCTAACCATGACTTACGTGTTTGATCATTGTTAAAATCACCTAGCAAATAAATCTCTTTCTGTCTTGAGAGTACACTGTCAATTTGATATTCAAACTGCTCATTCCATTGTATTGTGGCATTTGGATGTCTGTACAGAAACCCTATCAGGAAGCTTTTTGATTTTTTTGGAAATATTTCTATCCATAGAGATTCAATTTCATTATTTTCTAGATCACACCTTCTTTCCGCTTTCACACCATTTTTAGCCAGGTTTTTGGGAAAAAAATCCAGGCTATTAGATTGGCGAAAGCCGGGCGGGCGGGCGGATGGGCGGGCGGCGTCCACAATCAATGTTAACTTTTCGTGTTTGAGTCCATTTCTTTGTTACTGTACCACCTAGGACCACCAAACTTTCATAGCTTCATAATCAAGGGGTGCCCACCACATATCACTATCCAACATGTTACTTTTTAGCCAGGTTTTTTTAAAAAAAAATCCAGGCTATTGGATTGGCGAAAGCCGGGCGGGCGGGCCGGCGGGCGGCGGGCGGGCGGTCGGCGTCCACAATCAATGTTAAGTTTTCGTGTTTGAGTCCATTTCTTTGTTACTGTACCACCTAGGACCACCAAACTTTCACAGCTTCATAATCAAGGGGTGCCCACCACATATCACTATCCAACATGTTACTCTTTTTTTAACTTGACCCATTTTTTCCGCGCAGTCGACTTAGCCATTTTCAATGTTAAGTTTTCGCGTTTTCAATGTTAAGTTTTCGTGTTTAAGTGCATTTCTTTGGTACTGTACCACCTAGGACCACCAAACTTTCACAGCTTCATAATCAAGGGGTGCCCACCACATATCACTATCCAACATGTTACTTTTTTAGCCAGGTTTTTTGAAAAAAAATCCAGGTTATTGGATTGGCGAAAGCTGGGCGGGCGGGCGGCGGGTGGGCGGCGTCCACAATCAATGTTACTTTTTCGTGTTTGAGTCCATTTCTTTGTTACTGTACCACCTAGGACCACCAAACTTTCACAGCTTCAAAATCAAGGGGTGCCCACCACATATCATTATCAAACATGTTACTTTTCTTTTAACTTCACCCATTTTTTCCGCGTAGTCAACTTAGCCATTTTCAATGTTAAGTTTTTGCATTTACATTGTTAAGTTTTCGTGTGTAGTCCATTTCTTTGGTACTGTACCACCTAGGACCACCAAACTTTCACAGCTTCATAATCAAGGGGTGCCCACCACATATCACTATCCAACATGTTGGATTAAAAAAATCCAGGCTATTGGATTGGCGAAAGCGGGCGCGGCGGGCGGGCGGCTTCCACAATCAATGTTAAGTTTGAGTCCATTTCTTTGTTACTGTACCACCTAGGACCACCAAACTTTCACAGCTTCATAATCAAGGAGTGCCCACCACATATTACTATCCAACATGTTACTCTTTTTTTTTAACTTGACCCATTTTTTCCGCGCAGTCGACTTAGCCATTTTCAATGTTAAATTTTCGCGTTTACAATGTTAAGTTTTCGTGTTTGAGTCCATTTCTTTCTTACTGTACCACCTAGGACCACCAAACTTTCACAGCTTCATAATCAAGGGGTGGCCACCATATATTACTATCCAACATGTTACTTTTTTTTTAACTTGACCTATTTTTTCCGCGCAGTCGACTTAGCCATTTTGAATGTTAAGTTTTCGCGTTTACAATGTTAAGTTTTCGTGTTTAAGTCCATTTCTTTGGTACTGTACCACCTAGGACCACCAAACTTTCACAGCTTCATAACCAAGGGGTGCCTACCACATAAAACTATCCAACATGTGACCATATTTTTTACCTTCACCTATTATTTCTACGTAATTGACTTAGCCATTTTCAACGTTAACTTTTTAACGTACGTCTGGTTAAAGTTTTTTGGTTAAAAGTTTTTTGTTATACTATATCTCTGCAACTGCTTCGCCCATTACCTTGAAACTTCACATGGGTGTTTATCATCATCCATATTTTCATTCTACCCTCCAACCGTGCGGCCCCTGTGCCCAATGTCAAAGTCAAATTACTTTTGTTAAAGTCTTTTTGTGTACTATATCTCTGCAACTGCTTCACCCATTATCTTGATACTTCACATGGGTGTTTATCATCATTGTCGCACCCGCTTGCAGAAAGCGCGATATCGTCGGCATTTTGGCTTACGTCCGTCCATACGTCCGTGTGTTCGGTTATAGTTTTTTCGTTAAAGTTTTTCCATCTACTATATCTATTTTTTTAGTGTCCATGCCTCGCCCCAAGGCGCGACATGCAGGCTACGGCCATCTAGTCTACAAAAAGTGGGTATAATTATGTTATCCAAGTGTCTATGCTTGGAAAAAACCTGGCCTTCGTGGCTTTGCCTCGTTTCTTGTTTACATATGCAATGATTCCCCCACCTTGTGGTTGATGTTTGCTTGTAATTAGCCTGTCTTTTCTAAAAAATTGAAAGTTATTCAGCATGAAAAAGTTATCAGGGTGAACTGCTTTTAACTAATTTGTTTCAGTTAAACCGAATATATGAATATCGTTGTTAGTTCCATTCATCATTATATATATAATTGGTCAACCTTATTTTGTATACCTTGAATATTGAGATGACCAATTTTTAGGCCTTTAGATGGTAGCTTTAAATCCATTGCATTATCAGTTATGTTTGCATGTATTGAATCATTAAGCGTTGAGTTTTGATACATTCCCTCCCTATCAAGAATAGATGTGTTATTTGTTGAATTATACACCGTCTCAGTCTCATAACAATCATTTCGTTGGCTAGTTATATTAAATGATGGCATGCTATCAACAGTAATTGAAATATTAGTGGCATGCACATTCCTAACACGGTTATTGTTATGAGTCAAAACATTTTCATTTGCATCAGCTATATCAAAATCACATTGACACATTTTTAGCTCACCTGAGCGAAGCTCATGTGAGCTATTGTTACCGCAATGTGTCCGTCGTCGTCGTCCGTCGTCGTCCGTGAACATTTTCAAACGTCTTCTCCTCGGTAACCATTGGGTCTATAGTCACCAAACTTCATGGTCATGGTCCTTAGGTAGGGGGATTACAAAATTGTTAAAATGACGTCATTACGTAATCCAAGATGGCCACCGTCTAAAAATAGCACAAATTCTTAAAAAATCTTCTTCTCAAGAACCACCAACCGGATTTCGACAAAACTTGGTAGGAATGATCGATGTACATTGCTCTTTCAAAGTTGTTAAAATGGTGACCCTGGGGTCAAAAATGGGCGTGGCCCGTGGGGTCAAATTGGGGTCAAATTTTATTTTTGACTGAATATGGTCATTTCATATATCAAATTGAAGGTATCAAGTTTCAAGTTTTTATTACTCATGGCCCATATGGGCATCTGAGTTAAGAAGAAAACATAACACAACAAACAAACATGGCATGATATAAAACACACTCAAATTATACATACAAACATGATACATGTATATGAAGTTAAGGAAGATGAAATAACCTTAAAATTATTGAAAGCTGAGAATAATCACTTAAATTTTGATATGATTACTTTCATAAACAATGCTAATTGACAAGTGTTTTTTGTTTTTCTGTCGAATTCATAATTGCATCAAATTTGTAGGTGTTAGGTGATGTATAACATTCTTTGGAAATATACCTCTTCCTTTCTTGGGAAAAATATGGGCAATTAAAAAGATAGTGAAATTCATCACCTAATTCCTGTCTGTTACATATATTACATAATCTATTGTCTCTAATTATTCAAAAAAATCTACCTTGTTCAATAGGCATTTTATGACTTAAGCATCTGAATTTACTCATAATAGAAGCTAATGACGGAGGAAGAATCTTCAAGTATTTTTCAAACTCTAAAGTGGATTTATATATTCTGTAATTTAAACATTTAGCTGAATTACAAATATTAGTATTCCACTGCTGCATATATTGATCATTCAAAACATCTTTAACCTTATGCTTAAAAACTAAAGGATGATCAACTTTTTGCAACAACAATGAGGCGATCACTCCGGTGCATTTTTTGTCGAAATTGGATTGTTATGTCATCCAAGATGGCCGCCGAAAGGTCAAAAGGTCATTCTTTTATTAGAGATTTCAAAATTCTTCTTCACATGAACCGCTTGGCCCATGGTAGCCAAACTTAAAAGTTATGGTCCATGGGTGAAGCCTTTTCAGATTTGTTAAAATGGAGGTCATTGCTAATCCAAGATGGCCGCCGTCTAAAAATAGCATAATTTCTTAAAAAATCTTCTTCTCATGAACCGCTTGCCGGATTTCGACGAAACTTGGTAGGAATGATCGATGTACATTGCTCTTTCAAAGTTGTTAAAATGGTGACCCCGGGTGGGGTCAAAAATGGGCGTGGCCTGTGGGGTCAAATTGGGGCCAAATTTTATTTTTGACCGAATATGGTCATGTCATATATCAAATTGAAGGTATCAATGAGGCGATCACTCTGGTGCATTTTCTGTCGAAATCGGATTGTTATGTCATCCAAGATGGCCGCCAAAAGGTAAAAATAAAAGGTCGTTCTTTTATTAGAGATTTCAAAATTCTTCTTCACATGAACGGCTTGGCCCATGGTAGCCAAACTTCACAGTTATGGTCCATGGGTGAAGCCTTTTCAGATTTGTTAAAATGGAGGTCATCGCTAATCCAAGATGGCCGCCGTCTAAAAATAGCATAAATTCTTAAAAAAATCTTCTTCTCATGAACCGCTTGCCGGATTTCGACGAAACTTGGTAGGAATGATCGATGTACATTGCTCTTTCAAAGTTGTTAAAATGGTGACCCCGGGGTCAAAAATGGGCGTGGCCTGTGGGGTCAAATTAGGGCCAAATTTTATTTTTGACCGAATATGGTCATGTCATATATCAAATTGAAGGTATCAATGAGGCGATCACTCTGGTGCATTTTCTGTCGAAATCGGATTGTTATGTCATCCAAGATGGCCGCCGAAAGGTAAAAAGGTCGTTCTTTTATTAGAGATTTCAAAATTCTTCTTCACATGAACGGCTTGGCCCATGGTAGCCAAACTTCACAGTTATGGTCCATGGGTGAAGCCTTTTCAGATTTGTTAAAATGGAGGTCATTGCTAATCCAAGATGGCCGCCGTCTAAAAATAGCATAAATTCTTAAAAAAATCTTCTTCTCATGAACCGCTTGCCGGATTTCGACGAAACTTGGTAGGAATGATCGATGTACATTGCTCTTTGAAAGTTGTTAAAATGGTGACCCCGGGGTCAAAAATGGGCATGGCCTGTGGGGTCAAATTGGGGTCAAATTTTATTTTTTACCCGACCGAATATGGTCATGTCATATATCAAATTGAAGGTATCAATGAGGCGATCACTCTGGTGCATTTTCTGTCGAGATCGGATTGTTATGTCATCCAAGATGGCCGCCGAAAGGTCAAAAGGTCGTTCTTTTATTAGAGATTTAAAAATTCTTCTTCACATGAACCGCTTGGCCCATGGTAGCCAAACTTAAAAGTTATGGTCCATGTGTGAAGCCTTTTCAGATTTGTTAAAATGGAGGTCATCGCTAATCCACGATGGCCGCCGTCTAAAAATAGCATAAATTCTTAAAAAATCTTCTCATGAACCGCTAGCCGGATTTCGACGAAACTTGGTAGGAATGATCGATGTACAATGCTCTTTCAAATTTGTGAAAATGGTGACCCCGGGGTCAAAAATGGGCGTGGCCCGTGGGGTCAAATTTTATTTTTGACCGAATATGGTCATGTTATATATCAAATCGAAGGTATCAATGAGGCGATCACTCTGGTACATGTTTTGTCCAAATCGGATTGTTATGTCATCCAAGATTGCCACCGAAATGTCAAAAGGTCGTTCTTTTATTAGAGATTTCAAAATTCTTCTTCACATGAACCGCTTGGCCCATGGTAGCCAAACTTAAAAGTTATGGTCCATGGGTGAAGCCTTTTCAGATTTGTTAAAATGGAGGTCATCGCTAATTCAAGATGGCCGCCGTCTAAAAATAGCATAAATTCTTAAAAAATCTTCTTCTCATGAACCGCTAGCCGGATTTCGACGAAACTTGGTAGGAATGATCGATGTACATTGCTCTTTGAAAGTTGTTAAAATGGTGACCCCGGGGTCAAAAACAAAATGGGCATGGCCTGTGGGTCAAATTGGGGTCAAATTTTATTTTTGACTGAATATGGTCATGTCATATATCAAATTGAAGGTATCAATGAGACGATCACTCTGGTGCAATATTTGTCGGAATTGGATGGTTATGTCATCCATGATGGCCACCAAAAGGTCCATTTATTCAAGATTTTTAACGTTTTTTTCTCAGGAACCACATGGCCGATGCTGGGTGAAGCATTTTCAGATTTTGTAAAATGAGTCATCGCTTAATCCAAGATGACCGCCATCTAAAAATAGCACAATTTTTTTAAAACACATGAACTCAATGTCACATTCTCCTCTGGTGTTCATGGAGTCAGGTGAGCGAATTAGGGCCATCATGGCCCTCTTGTTTCATGACAATTTACACACAAGGGTTCTAATATTGAAAATGTGTTTTTTACATGAATACCAGAAAATTGTTCATTTGGTTTGGCATATTTGCCGATTTCCTATCTCTTCAAACATAAACCAGATTTGTCCTTGTGACCATATAGTTCGCACTTGAAGCAACGTATCTGGGACTTATGTCGGCAATCGTCAGTTGAATGGTTTGTAAGGCCACATTTCAAACATCTGACCTGGTTATCACGGAAATATGGATAGCTGCCATACCCCTCATTCGTATTGCTGATATGGTGATCTCGCCCTTGTTGGAACCTCGCAGCATGCTGTGGTGTATCCCTCCTGTACTGTTCCCGGCTATTATTTGGTTTTGTGTTCATGGGGATGGGAAATACACACTTGTCAAAGTCATCAACAATTTGTATTTGCTGATTTATAGTTCCCAGTAGCCTTCTCACCCCTGGCCTGGATAAGTGGATGTTGTCGCGCGGCTTGTAGTAGTTTGGTCTAATATTCTTGTCTTTGTCATAGAATGCCAGATTAGTGTTCACGTGATGTAGCCCATGTACACCACATAAATGTGATATCATGTCATTCACCGGATCAACATCTGTGTCACCACGGGGGCAAGCGCTACACAGGTATACGACACATCGCTCATTTCTGGCCCTTATTAATTGGATCAATTGATCATATTTCTCCTCGTCGAAGTATTCAATGTCTGTGTTATTTGACGAGTCATTTCCACCTACATACACAATTATGCTACAAAATTTTGAGATGTCATATAGCTGGATTTTGTCAATAATTGTATATATTGTAGCTCCTGGTACTGCGCGGCATTCTATATTTCCCTGTAGACCTTTCTTGTTCACCCCAGATAGTATCGAGTCGCCTATTATTAATTTTCCATCTGCCCTGGCTGTTTTTGCCCCGGCTGTCTTGTTAGTCATTGTATCTGATTTATTTCCCATGGGTGTTGGTACTTTATTTTAGATTTGCTACTGTTTGCTGGTTTGGAGGGTGCTGGTCGGGTTACCCTTGGTGGGGGTTTTGGCATAGATACTGCCTTGCTGTAGGTAGCTGGTCCTGGTACCACAGGTGGCTATACACCCATTGAGCTCAGTGTGACATAATCATCTCCCAATGTGGTATCTGATAGCTCATGTATTGTGGGAGATCTGGTGTCTGGTAATTCCAGGTACTTGTGAAGCAGGGTATCTATTTTAGTGTTTATGACCATTAATTGTTCCTGCATACATTTGCTAAGCTGCTGGAGTTCTGCTACTTGGCTGATCAGGGATGATGCAGTGTTATCCAACCCTAATTGATCAGTGCTTTGTTGATTTGGTAACTGGACAGCAGCTGGTTGGGTGGGTGTTCTTGGCACAGTGGGGTAGAGGTTTGCT
This sequence comes from Conchocele bisecta, assembly GCA_029237695.1. Classification (NCBI taxonomy): domain Eukaryota; kingdom Metazoa; phylum Mollusca; class Bivalvia; order Lucinida; family Thyasiridae; genus Conchocele; species Conchocele bisecta. The sequence continues at coordinate 21,855,771 of CM055265.1, read as the reverse complement.
GCTGTTGTGCTCTACTGATGTCCTGGTCTGCTTCACAAGAAAACTGTCGATATAGTCTTATAGCCATTCTAGAGAATTGTATCTCTTCCCACAGCAGGTGTGCAGGTCCAGTTGCAGTGATAGAGGCTGCATTTGTCGTCACTTGTCAGGATACAATGTTTTCCCCGAATATGCATTGTATATGTGGATTTGACATCATTGATGCGCCTTGCATGTAATTTCCTTTGGATCAACGAAATAAATTTGTTATATAAATCTTTGGAAGAGAAAAATATGTTTATTTGCGATTCACTGCGTATTATGTGGTACAATATGCCATTGAATCTGTCTCTAATACTGTCCTCTTGTACAGTCTCCGAATGTTGAGCCACTGGAGTCGAGTGCCCAGAGAAGAGGGATTGTGATTGGGACCGGATTGGCGATATTGCTTCATCTTGGTCTGATGTGGGATTTGGGTTTTGTGTACTATCATCTGTAAGTGGGTCATCTGTCGATCCTGATCATCCGATCTGTCCTGATCATCTGATTTCTGGTGGCAGCAAACAGGGACTGTGATGGTGATATATTGGGAGATTCTATCATCTCTCCTGTGTCGATAAATAAACGTGGATTCCTCTAGATTTAGGTTCATACTGAATGATACCTCGTCGTCCACTTGATGACTCATTTTTAGAAGTTTTAAAGAGGTTCCTTTTCACAGATTTTCAACTTGGGTATATCACATTACAATTTAATCACAGAATTACACTATACTGCCAGCTTGTGCATGTATGCACAGCAGGTAGGTGATCCAGATTGCAGACAAGGCTGCTGACCACAAATTATGCAATATTATAAATTTCCTCCTGGAAATCTGCAGAAACTGCCTCCATATAGCACATGGTGACCCAGCATGGATCCACTAATTTAACATAAAATAAACACTTATTTTAGTGATTAAACACACATTTCAACACTTTTTTATAATTCCAATGGCACATTCACAAACTAGATTGAATTATCTTCAACCTGATATAACTTTCAAATCATATATCCAGCTTAAAACATTTTAAATTCCAATTTTAGAGCAGAGCACATTTAGCATGACTGGTCAGCTTGAGGTCAACATATACCATATCGTACCGGACCAGCAGAGCTGCACAAGTATACCCCAACATTGGCATGTACCAAGAGGCACCAAAATCCACCATGTTTAACTAAATCAGGTTATTGTGGCAAAACCTATGGAATCGAGGAAGCGAAAACCTGTGTTATGCCACTCGCAGAAATTGGGGTTTGGAATTTCTCTGTTGGAATTTCTCTGTTGGCCCATACCTCTCACAAATTGCTGGAAACAGACATTTATTTGTTGTCGATTAAATTTTTTTTGTGTGTTTTTTTCTTCATAAAACCTGTTGAAATTTTAGAGAAATGGAATTTCGCAAATTTCCGATATATGTGTCTGTTGATAAATGAGAAAACAAAAATAAAACGTTAATTATTAAACGTACATGCCCACTCAGTAAGTACAAAATGTTCTTTATAGGAATTAAATAAATGTATAATTGTGTCACTATTCCACCAGTTCTAAACATTGCAAGTGGCCGGAAAACAGATATAATCATTTAGTAATATTTATTTTACTGATAGTGACGCGCGTTGGTATCAGGCTATTTTCATATGCAAATGAGGCATGATATTGTTTACTTATTTATACTAATAAAATGCGTCACCTGAACAAAAAATATTTTCGACAGATTATAAAATATGATCATTGCACATCAACAAATAAATACAGAGAATAAATAGTAATGTCCGTTAACATTTTAAGGAAACACGGTTATCGCCCCCAGTCTGAAATAAAATGTATAATAATGCCAATCAATACGTGGGGTAATGGTGAATGAATGTTTATTTTGCCAGAAAATGTCATACGTACAGACTATACAAAAGTATCTGTATCACTATAGTATAACCTATATACTGCGTGGGCATGTACGTTTAATAAGTATCTGTTATTGTGTTAACCCTATCCTTATGACACGGTCTTGCCTCCAATACCAGTGGTTAAAAGAGTAATGAAAAGTCATGCAGAGCATGATGTTATTAGCCGATCAAATCAGGGTAAAGCGCATCGAACATATGTAGGTGTCTCTGGTAACATTGTCAATGGTAAACTATTTTCGACCACAGTTCTGTACCCAGCGTTGACATTTTTCTCGATTTTGTGCAGGTTTTGGAAACCCGTTCCCAAATCCATCCAATAGCAGCAATGGCAATGCCATAGCAGCAATGTTTTGTTGTCACCATTATGTTGCGAAATATTCCAGCGTAACACCTGTACTGTATGCTCTATTTATCTACAAATTACACTCCGCAATACACAAAGTTGTAGTCATTGTGTGTTTGTCCGAATTCTGTGGCAGCACTCGAGTGGGCGGAGCTACCAGGGCTATATATATCTAGCGGTTACAGTGTCATTTAAAAATAGACGCAAGCTCCTGCGTATTCAGGCACATGCCCAGATTGGCCTAATGTGCCCCATCCGTGATTTTTGCGCGATGTCGGGCGCAAGACAATCAATAATTTGCGGCATTGACAATAATTAAGGGGGATTGCCGCAATCGCGCGTGCTGGATGCATCCCTGCCATCCCTACATGATACGTAAACAAATCAAAGTTGGCTATGAAGGGCAATTCTTCGTTTTGATTGGTGGAAAATTTTGTGAATATTAACTAGCGTCTACGCGATCCAATGGGATAAACCCGAGATGCTGGGATAAACCCGAAAATGCTGGGGTTGCTAGTAAGGAGATTTTGAGCAGAGGTCGATTATACATTAGCCGAATAAACACATTTTACGCGATTATACGTGGCTGAAACTTGTTCTGTTTAATAAATAAAAGCTTTAAATTAGCCCAATAATCGGCGTGTGGCGTATATGGCCATTAGAGCCAACTATGGACTTCAACAACAATAACTTCCGGGTTAAATCTCTTCCGGCGTTCAGCTCATTACGTATTCAAAATTGTGTTATTTGGCTATAAGTAATGTTTTAAAAGGAGATAATTGCCAAAAATGCAAACTTTATCGGTTGATGCAATTTGGAAGTGATACAGAAAAATTCACGTTCGTAGATTACCGAATAGCGGAGAAAAGGGTTGCTACAAACTTTTTCAGAATTCGATGGATAACCAATATATTAGCCGATCTATAAATAGATCGGCTAATAATAAGTATTACCAAGACAAAACATGTTTTATAAGTAATGCCACGGCAAAACATGTTTTCTATTTATCAAATATTAAATCCATGTATAACATAGTTACGCATATTGTAACGAGGAATTAATTATGATTGTTATACTAAAATAAATTACCCATCTCATCAGCATCTACACACTATGCAATTATTGGCATTATGGCTACAGGGACTATTAACACATTCAACCACACAGCCGTTTTTAGCCCATGCATACATTGAAGATCTAGATGAGCCGGCTCATTCCGAGCCGTCTCATCAGGATGTGCATTGTTTACAATTATTTTCTATATTCAAAACAAAAATCCCTGTTTTAATGGAATGATTTGAATTTCATTTTTTGATAGACTGATTTGTCTAAATGTGAGAATGGAAGATTCCATGTCAGCTATATAGGGATGAATGGGTTAAACTAATACTACAAATGCATTTCGTATTTTATCCAGAAATAACTAGTACTGTAGTAGGCTTGTTTTCCCATTCAATCGATAATGGCCGAAGTGCGGAGTGGTGGGATGGGGTTCCCTTAAATGAATGTATATTAATGAGCCATCACATCCTGTTACACAAACTATTCCCATATTCCCACAATGACCTTAGCCAATACAGTGTAACGAGTGTTAAAGTTGCAAAGTAATAACCTTTGAACACACCGCTTTGTGTTTATTGATTCGTTCCACATTCAGCTGCTCGTGTGGCCTTCCGCATGATTTTATCCATGATAAACACAACTCTAAATCAACTTTCGGATTCGGAAACTTTATAAATCTGCCACCTTCTAGTCTGTCCGGATATCTTTCATCTGCATTACAGGTTCCCCATGCGCATCTGACGACCATATTTGTTAAAATTGTGATTTTATAAAGCGTATATTCAGCGATTTGCTTAGCAACGATAGCTTGTGGGCAGCAATGGCGGAACAGATTTCGCAGTCAGCAGTGAATAAATGGAATTTTCTTATTGGCTGAAAGCATTATCGATCGGATCCGTGAATTGGTTGGCCAACAGCCACCACCTGTATTGCTGAGGGTCAGTGCTGCAGCCTAATTAATCCTTTCAACACCACAGGTGTTGGCAAAAAGTGTAGATCCAGATGAGCTGGCTCATGACGAGCCGTCTTATCTGGATCTGCACTTTTTGCAAGTAATTTTCATATTTTTAAATACAAAAACACCCGCTTTTCATAAATGGACTAATCTAAAAATCATTTTGTGATGATTGGATTGGTTGCAAAATTAACTTCAAAATCCAAAATCCATTCCAGTTACTTAGGAATGAAAGAGTTAAACTTGTATACACTACACCCCACAATCCAATGGATAAATCCCCCGGACTCCGTCGGGGGATACTATGGATTTGACAGCGGTCCGCATCTGCATCCGCATCCGCGTCCGCATCCGCCGCAGACACTTCTTGTCCGGAGCATAACTCGAACACCCTTTGGAATATTTTCATGAAACTTCACACATGCATAGACCACGACCCGAAGGTGTGTCGCGCACAAGAATGACAACTCTTGCATAGCTAATTTTTTAGTTATGTCCCTTTCTTTGTTTTGCGCACTGATTTCGTGTCCGGAGCATAACTCGACCACCCTTTGGAATATTTTCATGAAACTTCACACATGCATAGACCACGACCCGAAGGTGTGTCGCGCACAAGAATGACAACTCTTGCATAGCTAATTTTTTTGTTATCTCCCTTTTTTTGTTTCGCGCACTGATTTCGTGTCCGGAGCATAACTCGACCACCCTTTGGAATATTTTCATGAAACTTCACACATGCATAGACCACGACCCGAAGGTGTGTCGCGCACAAGAATGACAACTCTTGCATTGCTAATTTTTTAGTTATCTCCCTTTTTTGTTTTGCGCACTGATTGACCATAACTCGACCACCCTTTGGAATATTTTTATGAAACTTCACACATTCAATTAGACCACGAACCGAAGGTGTGTCGTGCACAACAATAACAACTCTTGCATAGCTAATTTTTAGCTCACCTGAGCGAAGCTCATGTGAGCTATTGTTATGGCAAAGTGTCCGTCGTCCGTCCGTCCGTCCGTGAACATTTTTAATCATCTTCTTCTCCCGAACTGCTGAACCGATATTGGTTAAACTTCACAGGGATGATATATGGGTGATGCCATTTCAGGTTTGTTAAAATGGAGGTCATCGACAATCCAA